>PQWQ01000012.1:1377500-1868189 GCA_002943765.1 Psoroptes ovis
CTGCAATCATCGGCGAGCGAAAATAAATTGGTAAATCGCTCAACCGAAAGCCGAACATGCAAGCAAACTTTATGCTGATTGCCACAGACAATCAGCATTAAAATATGCTGGCATGTAAGCGACTTTTTTTTCGACATACAAGTCGATCTTGCCACATATGTAGCAAACTTCGACAAAAATTTTGGGGTGAATACGATCCTCATAGGTGATCATTGCAAATCATCGGCTTCAAGCCAGTAGTCTATGATTCAGCTACAAATTTAATGATATTATCAACAAAATAGTGGTTAAACTCATAGAAAGCCGAAGATTATTGCCACAGTAACTATAATCAATCATTTTGAGAGACTTTAAGCCAAACTAGATATCATATAGCTTGCCATTATAGTTGAATGCAAGCACAAGCACAAGCAACAGTAACAACAATCATATATTTAGCTCTGTTCAAGGATATCAACTCTCATTGAAATCAAACATGCGCACTGCAAGTTATAATCATAATAATCGACATTCATTGAGTTTCATGCATAACACATACAAACACATAGCAATCATTTGTATAAAATCAATGGATATGAGAATGGAGAAAAAAACTCAAGTCGAAAAAATCCCATAGAAAATGAATGGAGAAAACACCGCCATAGAAAATCAATGGACAAAATCTTGCTAGAAAATGAAATGATTATGAAATTTTTCGAACAGTTTCTCATTTTGACAGGATAAAATTTTAAGAAATTTCCCTGAAATCCATCTCAAAAGGTTTTGAAAATTTCCAAGGAAGTTTCCCATTTAACTGCGGAAAAAATTTGGAGAATTTTCCCAGAAATTCATTCAACTAGATGTTGAAAATTCCCTGTAATGTTTCTCATTTTGGCGCCAGCCTTCATAGATTCCCGGGAACTTTTAATAAAGATGACTTATGTGAATTTAGAACTTAAGTTTAAACTGATATTGTAACGGCATTTATATAAAATCCGGTGCGCCTCTCTTAGAGCTTTCCGGGAATACCATCCTTGACGCTTGGCGTCGGATAGTTGTCTTGGAACAATTCACCGAATGGTCATTTAACACGTTGGCTGCCCAACGCATTTTTCTATGTTTTCCGTTGGCGCCCAGATGGATATCTCGCGATGCGCTCAACGGATTTTCATGAAACTAGCGTCAATGAAAAGCGCAGACATGAAATTGATCATTTATCTATTTTTCTCATAAAGGGTTCTGTCAATGAACAAAAGTCATTCATTTTGAACTTGAATGTCACAGTCTTTCTTTAAATATAAAAACATGCTTGGTTTTGCTTTATCATTTTCATTTTTTATTAAGAAAATTTCGAATAGTGTGTTTACACAAATGTTTGTAGAAATTTAATCAATATTATTTGTGAATTTATAAGTTGAATAAAAATTTTATAAAATCCTGAATAATTATCGTACAGTTACAGGATTCTTTTTGGCTATAACTACCCTTTGAAAAGATAAAAATTTTCAATTCTGATTTTGTTATATTTTTCATACTTATTCAATCATTACACAGTTATGCAGAAATATACGAAAAATTATTCAAAATATATGGAAAAAAATTCATAAATATGAATGAAATTTTATTGATATTTAAATGACGGCAAGCCTTGCGGCCCTTGCGTCTATATGAAATTAATTAGAATTAATCAAAAATAAATTTCTCTGCATAAATGTATGAATGTATTGTATTTGTGTTGGTATAGTGTGATTGTTGTGTCTGTGTCTGTTGGTCTGTTGTAAAAATATTTTTTTGTATAATGTGATGTGTATGTGTGCATGTGGTTAGTCAGTGTAATGGTGTTTGTGCTGTGTCGCTGCATGTACATTTGTTAGTGTTTGTAATTTGTAACCTGTGTAAGTAATCTTTAAAAGGCCCATGGCCTGTGAAGAATGTAAATGTGTAAGTATTTGGTGTTATGTGTTTTGGTATTGTATGTGTATTCATAAATATATTGACAAATATTCAAAATGTAAAGAGAAAAAAATTCAAAATTATAAAGAAAAAAATTCTAAATATATGGAAAAATATTCATTAGAGAATTGAATTGTTCATCATACAAATAAAATTTGAATGTTTATCAATCATGGATTAATATTTCTTGTAAATTCTTTTGAATTCTGAATATTTCTCGATTTTCGAATGTTTTTTGACTCTGATATTTAGAGATTTTGACCATTCATTGCTAGCTCTGATTATAATCATTTTTCTAAGAAAGTAACGATCAAGATCATTAAAATATTTTTACTAATCAACAATCGTAAGTGCGAAATCAAATGATTCCATTAGATTTTCGATTCGATTCAATTTTCCATTTAGATTATAATTGTCCAATGCGGAATTGTTGAATGAAATTTCCCAACTATTTTTAATTGATCCATCGTTTACGCAATTAACAAATTTCTGAAGAGCTGGCAAGTCAGGGAATACAGGCAAGTCAAAGCACTATTTGTAGATCGATTAAGAAAATGAATTACAGTCGAAAACGATTGGTGAGATTACGAGCAGTAAGAAATAGCCAAAAAAATATTGAAGTCAGGCAAATCTTTGCTAGACGAATTCAATTTATCGATGATTCAAATTTGATTTATTTGGACGAGACAGGAATTAATCTTCATCAATCAAGATATTATGGCTATTCGTCCATCAATGCCAAAGCATACAAGATTGTTAAGGCTAATAAAGGGACCAACATCAGAAGTCGTATTTCCATGCGTTTCCGAGACGATTATAGTGAGCAGTGACTGAAGATGGCTGAAGTGTACAGTGGTTTATATACTATGTGAGATGACTATTTCTACTCAGTGAATCTATTCTAACCCTATAGGGTTTCCGACTTGAATTAGAAATCATTGTTTATGAATAGCTCATGTTTTTTTTTTGCAACGGCTCATTTTCGTTTTTTGAACAAGTCGCGCGTTTTTTCTTTGTTATTTCAAACTCATTCCAAATCATTTCTTGGCAAGTGAGTCTTTGATCAAATTTGTATCAAGTTATTCGGCAAAAAAATGGAATACGATGAAAATTCATTACAAAATAAATTGATAGATGTATTTAATGAGTCACAATATTTGAAAAATTCAAAAAAATGTATCGAAAAATTTATGAAAATTTATAAATTTTGGGTAAGTAAATTTTCGAATTTGTTTTTCTGAAATGTAATATGAATATTTTTTTTTTCATTTTCGATTAGTTTAAACATAATGATAAATTTATGAATGTATTCATCAAGATTATCGAAGTAACTTTAAAATGTGACAATTCATCACCATATACTAAACGTACGCTGGATTTTTTGGCATTAATTTTAAAACAAATGATTACATTTGAAGATGAATGTGAATTGAAACGACAAGAAGAAATAGCATCACGTTTATCACGTAATGAATCGATTGATGAGGATGATGAAGAAGATATTGATAGTGATGAATTTGATGAAATTGGTCAGCGATGTTTTGATCCCAATCAAACAATAATTGATAAACGTTATTTATCATTGCCATCGTCTACTGATTTATTTATTCGAAATTTTTTGTTGAAATATATACAAGATGATCTAGTTGCAGTAAGAAGAAATTCATTATTATTATTGAAAAAAATTATCGATTGTTTTGATGAATTGTCTGAAGATACATTTGATGAAATGATCAAAATATTGTCAAAACGTAGTTTTGATAAAGATAAAAATGTAAGAGCATTGATAATGTTATGTTTAGCAACATTACAAAACATAAAAGAAAACCTGAATGATTCTACCAGTAATGGTGATGATGAAGCTGTACGTTTATTGGAATTTCATTTACAATATGATCCGGACTCATTTGTACGTTCATGTGCTATGAAATGTATTATGTTAACAAAAACTACACTTAAAACGATATTCGAATCGATAAACGATCCAAGTTTGACAATAAGACGTTTAGCATACATAAAGATTGCTGAGAATTGTTCAATATATAATTTACAATCAAGTGATCGTTTAAAATTATTAAAAAGTGGTTTCACTGATCCTTGTGTTCAAGTTCAGAATATAATCATTAAAAAATTTATGCCTAATTGGTTATCCGATATTGAAAATAATGATTTAGTGAAATTGGTAGATTTACTTAATCTTGACATTAATAATGATGATGATTATGAATTGTTTGGCAAATTGTTTGATGAATATTTTAATTCATTATTGAAAAATATTGAACAAGAAGATATTACGAAATTTCATCGACTGGTGTTTGATTTTAAGCTCAAACATTTAATTATTGATGATAATGTGAGTGATGGTAATGACAAGAATGATAAAAATCAACGTTTACCTACATCAATATCATCGAAAACATTGCCAAAACATAATTGTATTTATCTTTGGTATCGATTATGTTTATTTTGTAAACATAATAATGTCACTTATAAAAAAATTATTCAAAACAATGATAATGACAATGTTGTTGGTAATGAAATGAATGATAATGATGATCCAACTACAGCGATTATGAATGTTGAAAATAATGTCGATAATGATTCGAACATGATCTTAATTGATTTATTAGATGAAATTTTTCCAGATTTACCATTGTATTGTCAATACATTGAAAACTTTATCAAAAATGTTATCGATGAATATAATCAACTGAAAATGATGATGGAAAAAGACAAATTGAATGATAAAATTATTAAAAAATTGCAGCATAAATTGAAAGAAATGAATTTTACATTCAAATATCTATTATATATTGGACAATTATATGAAATCAATGATCGAGCACAATGGAATCATATTGAACGAACATTTCGTGCTATAATTTTAAATGAAGATTTATATGAAACATTCAATGATTATATTGAATCGATTTATGTGATTTTTGTTAATTATTATAAAAATGATTGGAAAAATTTATTAGAATTGACAATGGATTTGATTAATACAATCAATTTACCGGAACTACAATGGGATAATCGCAAACAAACTAATGATAATACTGAACAGCTGCAAACATTTGTGCCATCATCACAATTAAATCCTGAAGAACGTATTGAAACTGATGTACAAATATTGGAACGTTGTATAAACATATGTAATTCGTTTTTATATACGAACAAATCTAAAATAGATAATAATGAGCTATCCAATAATGTACGTGGTTTAATGAATAAATTGATATTGAAAAATTTAACACATCCAGAAAATGAACGTATACGTTTATTGGCTATAAAAGCGTTGGGAAATTATTCAGTACAATCAATATCAACAATTAATCATTTTTTAAAAGTATTCCTTGAAATATTAGATGAAGAAAATATGCTAGAATCCAGAGTAATATCTTTGAAATGTTTATTTGATTTTATTGGCATTTATGGCGTTAGACGAATACGATTCATTGATTTGGTTAATGATGAAACTAATGATACTAATTTATCCGAAAAAAATCTATCAAATGATGATGATAGAGACGAATTAAATGCAATGGATACTGATAATGATGATAGAATAAATCAATCGATAAATCAAAATTTTTTCGAATATTTCACTGATTTATTAATGAAATTTTTGGCCGAGCCAAAAGCATTGCCAGATCGAAAAAGAAAAAAATTAAGGATTGAATATGAATTATTCGAAATTAGTGTACGAGGAATTTGCAAATTACATTTTATTGGACGATTTTTATCGACAGATTTTCTAGCAAAATTGATAATCATTTATTTGACTTATAAAAAAATAACGATCGAATTGAAACAATTTATTAGAAAATTTCTACAACTATACAGCCTGAAAATATCGAATTATATGAAAATATTCAAAACAACAATGAATCCATTTGTCGATGTTTATTCAGATTGTTTCCTTTCATTATTGAATGATGAACAAAATAATGATAATTTATCATCACACTCATCGGAAACATTGATCGATATATTTGATTCATTAGTAATCGATGTGAATGATCGTAAAAATTTATTATTCAAAGCATTGGAAGTATTTACATTAACAAATGAAAAAGAATTCATATTTATGAATTTAAAATTAATTACAAGAATAATTGATTATGAACAATTAAAACAACGTACAACATTGATGGAAATATTGAAACAATTTGAACAATATCGTAAACAATATTTTAATCGTCATAAATATGATGATAGAAATTTAATGATGAGGAGTAAAGATAAATCAATCAAATTATTTGATCGTATCATACAGCAGTTAAGTGATAGATTGAAAAATTTCAATACAAATGATGGTGGTAATATTGATGATTCTCGTATTGTACAACAGCGACGACAATCTTCAGACATGGATGATGAAAATTTTGAAGTTGATAATTAATGTTGATTTAAAAATCATACAATTTGAATTTTAAGATTTTTCACATTTAATTTTCTTCATTGATCTTTTAAAGTTTTTATTATTTTCACGTTTTTTCAATTTACGTTTACGTTTATCACCATTACTCTCTTCAGGATTCAATAAACCTTTCACTTGTTTTGGTGATTTGAATTTTGTTGGTTGATTTATATCGTAATCATTCAATTCAAATAATTGTTCAGTGAATTTATTTTTCAATTTTTTACGTTCGGCTTCATGTGATTGATCTAGCCATTCAATTTTGATACGAATCGAATTATAATCATTATTTATTTTATCATAATCAATAAAAATTTCATTTTTTTCATCAATGATATTGTCATCATTTATTAATCTAATAAATGATTCATTATTGTTTTGATTAATATTTGCTGAATCGGTTGAAAAATTTTCAAATTGTTTCAAATATTTTTTCATACGTTCTTCATATGATTCCTGAGTTTTCATTAATTCATCAGAAAGATTGAATTCAGAAGACTTTTCGATAGATTTCTCGTCTTGTTCAATCATTTTTTGTGATTCTTCGATGCATTCATTTTTGATTTCAGTCACTTTTTGTTTATCATTTGTAACTATGTTTAATTCATTTTGTATGAATGAAAATAAATCATAAAATTTTGATTCTTTTGTTTCAATTGATTGCTTAAATGTTATTATGGTCAAAGATGATATATGAAACAATTGTTTGAATGCACTTAAATTCAAACTTAAACATAAAATTTGATTATCATTACATAACTTTTTTACAATATTTTGCATATTTATTGCCAACAATTTATTATCCAACCAAATCATTGATATTTTTTTCATAGATTGTTGTTGTTGTTGTTGTTCGATTAATTTAAATGTTTCATTCAAACCAAATATTAATTCAGTGAATTTTATCGTTTTTCTTTTTTTAATTTTTCTATTCAATTTGATTTTCTCGCCATTATTATCATTATTATTATCGTTGTTGTTGATTATTTTTTCAATTTTATTTTTCAATTCATTTTGAAAATTTTCTGTAATTGTCAAACAATATGGTAGACAATTGTTGCTGCTCAATATGAAACGTATAAATTGCTTCTTTTTTGTACGAATTTTTTGATCTAAAATCTGTTTATCTTTCAATGATAGCGCAGTTTCGGTCATTTTTTCGGGGCCAGAAATTGATTTTTATTTGGAAAAAATCAAAAAATTTTAAAATTCAAAAAAAAAAAAAAAAAACAAAACAAAACAAAACAAAACAAAAAATCACGTGTCAAACACCCGTCCGTAAACAGCGTGTCGAAATTTTTTCCCTAAATCAAATTTCAAATCAAGTTTTTTTATTTAATGAATTCATTTGAATTAATTAAATTCAATTTTTAGTCTCATAATTGCCAATCAGAACAACAAGTTTTCTCGTCTGAAATTAAATCCAAATGCAAAATGATTGAATGAATCGCGAAATATAGATAATATCATTCAATGATGATATATCTTTGATTCGAGCATCTTGAGTCAAATAGACAACGTGTTAAAAACAACGTTTTTATTTTTAAAAATTCAAATACTTCCTCGTTTTCTCGTTTATCAACGAGTGATAACTGGAATAACACAGCATCAGCATTAACTAGAAACAGTCATGAATTATCAAATCAAAATGCTGCCATTAACGTTACAAACATGATTCAGACAGATTCCATACATTTCAATCAAAAATTGATTCAAAAAAAATTGAATCTGAAATCGAAAACATTATCAATATCATCAGATTCACTATAGATTAGATAGAGTGGATATGATCAACATGATTTGTCTATGACTGAACACATAGATTCATTCAATATTTCATTGAACACATTTGTCGATTTTGAAAATTTTTTCTTTTGAATTGAATCGATTCGGCCTAATCATAGCTGGCTATTCAATCTTTTCATGTTGATTGAAATTGACCACCATTCAAATTCAATTGTTGACTAACAAGTCAAGTTTCTTTTTTTTATTTTGCTGTTCTTCTGCATAGCAACAAACAAGTTAGCCATTTCTTGGCTGAGTCAATATTCGCTTTGCCACCACCACCACCATCGCCATCAACCATAAACAACAACAACAACACTGCCATCAAATCACATTACGCACATCAATGTAATGTGTCCAATGTCCATGCTATCGAATCTTCGAAACACATCATTATTTATTTATTTGTTTTCTTTGTTTTTTTAATAAAAATATTGAATCACATTACGAAAAATAAACACGGTGATTTGTTGTTGTTGTTGTTGTTATGATCGATTGAATTTGAATCGAATCATCGATTAGCCAACAAAGCAAGTATGTTTTGTAATTCAAATTAATTTAAATTTTTGTAATTCAATTTAAATCTCAATTTATTTAATTTCTCTTTTTTTTCTTCTTAATCATATTAGATTGATCCACATTGATTGGAGCAGAAAAATATTGTGAAAATTAAATTTTTTTAGTAGCGAAACATAGTCAGACGATAATCGTTTTCCATTGAATTCTGTGGTTGATCGATTTTTGTCTCAGATTTAAGAATATTGAACTATTCCTTTGTGTGTCTATCGCCAAGAATAATTTCTATTTCCAATCAAAAATGGTAAATCTTCGTAAATAAATAAATTGATTTGATGCCAATTTAATTTTTCTTTTTCAAAAATTTAGAGTTGTGATGCTGAAACATTTCAAATGATACAAAAAGTATTTCAATTACAAAATGAACGTGAACATGTATTGAAATTGTTTGAAGAGTAATTATTTCATTGTTAATTGATTGATTGCTTATCGTTTAATTGAAACTTTTTCATATTTTCCCCCTTGAAATATTTCAAATAATTTAGAGCACATGAAATCTACATGATAAATGGTTCAAATCAATTAAATTTGAGCAAATTTCGTCAATTAGTAATGGATTCGACCAAAGATTTGAAACGTATTTCATTACAAATGAATGATTTGGCTAAAAGATTACGACAAAATGATAATAATAATAGTGATGATAAAAATAATAATAATACTTTATTGCCAATATTAATCGAAAAATTACAAAATTTTGAAGAAAATCGTTTACAACTGATTGTTAAGCTACAAATGGCCAAAAAAGATGCCAAAGATAATTATGAACGGCCACAACTATGGAATAAAGTTGCAAATCTTAAAGAACAATATAATAACAGTATTCAATCGATTAATGAATGTATTGAAAATTTACGTACTGAAGCAGAGAAAATTCCATATTGAATATAGCATCATATTATTTTTTTATTTGTATTAATTATTATCATATTTCAAATTGATTCAAATTCCAATTTAATTTCAATTAATTTTGATGGTATCAATGGCTATTCCTGGCGATTTATTTTACAATTTTCCGAACAGAACGCTGAATGATATCAAAGTTGATCAAATCATTTAAATTGATACCTTTCCATGAAACTGTGTTAATTTTATTATACAATATGTGTGTGGTTGTGTGTGTGTGTGTCGATGTCTATTGATCGACATCGATAAAATTTACATATTTCAATTATATAATTTTATAATTTACAATTTTTGTATACGAAATTGAATTTTTTTAGGCATTTTTTTTTACAAATAACTGAAAATAAATCAAATTTATGAAATTATTTCCAATTTTCTGCCAACATTAAGTTTTTGAGACATAGTAAATACAGTATTGTCTTGTTGCCGATCACCACAACCAACGACTAAGAAAGAATGGTTAATATGATGTGAATTTGATTGTGGAATTCAGCGAAGATGATAATTTCGTCTTTATGGATCTTAACTAAATAAAAAGACGACCACAAAGATGTTAATCAAAGCGATTGATGCAGTCAAATGTTTGAAATTTTAATGATGATGAATTTTATATCCATTTTCATTTACTCATACATTCAAAATCATTTTATTACTTGAAATGATTTGTTTTTTTAATTTAAATTTAAATTTCTAAAAGGTCGGCTCATTTTTTCCACCTGATTCAAAGATAATTCAAACATGAAAAACTTCTTCAAACACCTTCCGACCTTAAACCTTAAACATTTATGGTCATTTTTACTGTTTGCCTGTCCAAGACAATGACTATGAAACATTGGTTTTACATTGAAAAATCTTTGATTCTTAATAAATTCAACAGGAAAATCTCTAAAACAAATCTTCGAAACCTTATCTCTCAACCAAATCTTCAGCATAAATTATCATCAATTCATCTATGTCGTTGACTAAAGATATAAACTGTTATCTGAGTTTGGTTGATGCTGTTATCGTTGTCATTCAACACGATTATATCGTTAATTAGATCAATCTTATTGATTATTAGCATTACACGAACACACAAGCACATTCACTTGCGCAAAAATGTTTTGGAATTTCGTCCTCATTTCATTCCAATCCCTTATCTCATACCTTATCTTCAACCATATCTTTACGAACAACGCGAAACAAATTTAAATGAAATTTAAACCTTTTTTTTCCATTTGAATTTCAAAGTACTATTTGTTACAGGTAAAACATACTGGTCAAAAGTAAAAGAGCAACAAACAAGCAACAAAACTGAGCAATTCAACAATCAACAACAAAAATCAATTATGGTGAAATTATTCACTATAATGGTACAACAACAACAACCACCACCACCAGCTGGGTCCAGGCGAATACATTTTTACATTTTGAAAATTCATTGAATTTTTCGTTTTTGATTCAAATTTGTTTGGTTGAAAAGTCTTGAACCATTTATTGATTTTCAATTATTATCAATTATTCATTCAAGAACCCAAAATACCTGTCTTGGTGTTTGGTGTATTTATGCGTATGTTTATGTGTGTGCGAGCGCGGCATGGCACCCTACCAATTTTTACCTTTTAAAATTATTGATGATAATAATAAGGGTGATAATAATATTTACCACCATCAAACAACAACCATCAAACACAACAATGACAAACACACTTACACAGGCCAATATCTCCAATTGATGATAATTTAAATTCAATTTATTATTTGTTCGTTCGTTCATTGCTTGGTTGGTTGATTGTTGGTTGGTTCGATGATTGTTATCATTGGTTATCATTGATTTTTATGTAAAAAAACATTGTTAATGATAATGGTAATTGTATTGATGATAATGGATGGTAATAGGTGCTGTTGTTGGTGCTGTAGCTGCTGCTATCATTATCACCAATAATATTTGTATATACGATTTACCTGGTACATATTTGCTTCGGTGTTTTTCTTGGTATATTCACGCTCTGATCGTTGATTATTATTACCATTATCATTCATAGATTTTTATTGATGATAGCTCAAAGATAGCTCGCGCGGCATGTTTTTTCTGGTCTTTTTGCTTTGTTGTGATTTGGTACATTTCAAATCAATGTGTTCATGTGTTGTTCGTACACGAACACAACACGCAGCCAAAAAACACATAAAATTCTTCGTTGGTGTAGCACCCAATGGTCCATCATCATCATCATTATCATGATTATAATGATTACCATCTTTGAATGTTGTTGATGATGATGGTGATCACCATCAACAACAACCAAACTATGATATTCGTGTGTGGTAGCTGCTGCTGGTGCTGTTGATCGAATGTTCGAATGTTTTCGATCTATTTTTAGGTGAATTTTGAGCGTGTTTTTGCCCTCGTTTTGGTGGGCGTTCAATGTTCGTGATGATTGATTTTTGAAATTCGTTCGATTCATTCAAACAAATTCGATTCTCGGTGTCGTTGGTGGTGGTGGTGTTTTAGGGGACCACACCGAACGATTTGAAGGCCATTTCTTTGTTTGGGTTTGCTTGCTTCGTTGGTTGATTGGTCAGTGAAATACTTTTGAAAATATCTCCAAAATCAATGAAATATCGATGATCACCAACGACCAACAACGAACAAATCAACCTTTTCAATGACTATTTGTCACAATCAAAACAACCGACCAACAGCACCAAAATCAATCAATCTGAACATTTAAAATTAATTTAAATTTAATTTGATTGTCCACATGAATGTTCATGTATGTAGTTCATTATTCAGTGTGTTCTGGGTTGAAACTGACACTGACATTGACTGATTCCAGTGGGAGAAAAATAATTGAAATTTTTTCGATTTTTTTTTAAACAGATCTGATTCAAATGTGAATAAATTCAATTGGAATGGGTGCCTATTGTTATCGATCAATCGATTATCAACCAGGTAAACAATCACAGGTAGATGATAATCATAACAATAACACTGACCATTTACAATTGGTCCAAACTTTTGATCATTGAATGTTTTTGTTTGTGGAAAAATAACAAGATCACCCATCGAGCCAGTTTGTTACTGTGCCATTTGTTGTTGTTGTTTGGCCATTTGTTTAGCCGAATTGAATAAATGTTAGGTCAAAACAAAACAACAAAACGACCTACCTGAGTGTATTGTATTTTGGTTGTTCTGGGGGTCACCACCATAACTATCACTACCATGACCACCACCATATTATTCGGCCCACGAACGATTGGAATTTGATGGTGGTGCCCAAGAATTTCGATTATTTTACCGATAGGGGGAGTACAAAGGCTTGAAAAAGGTAGTGGGGGAAATTGATTTTCAATTAAAATAATTCAGGTGAAAAATTGGAATTTTTACCAAAAAATTTTCCCAAAGCAAATTCGAAGCCTTCGATCTTTGTGGAAACCCAATATATCACCGATAATCTTGAGAATAAATTCACCCCTACGTCCACCCTCTAAGAACAAATTCAACAAATCGACAATTTCGATTTGTCAATTTTCTGTATGGATAACCATTTTGAAATTTCATTGATAAAAATTTGTCATTTGTTTCTTAGTTATTTGTTTGTTGTGGGGGTGGGTGTAATTGTTGTGGTTTGACCAATCAAAATTCAATCAAATTAATCAAGTGGGAAAAAACTTAAATCCGATTAGTTTCGGTTTTAGGAATGTTATTATTAGATTCGTTTGTTTGTTGTGTATCCAATTATTTTTATTTATTCATTTTTTATCTTATTTTTTTAGTTCATTCAACAAAAATATACATTTAAATAATGTCAAAGGGTTAAGGTTCCAATTGGGAACACCAATTATTGAATGGAATAGAATGGACCTTTTTGAATGTACCAAATTTTTTTTAAGAAAAATTCCAGAAATTTTTCCTTGTTCTTCAAAAGTTTCCGAGAATTTTATTTCTCAAGAGGTAGAGGCGAGGAGTGCTAAAGGGGTGGGAGGTCAAATTTGCATTTAAATTAATTTTTTTTTCCTCGGTTGTTCTTTGACCGTTTTTTTTCTATTTTTTCGGTCAGTTTTACCAAGTTTTGGCCAACTCTTTGACTAACAATCGATTATTAACGATTAACAAGTTTTGCCATTATTATGCCAGTTTACTCAAACCACAACACTTCGATTATCGTCTTCCATGTTTTTACACATTTCTATCGATGAATGAAGTGTTTTCATTTCATTCATTCATTCATTCTTCTTCCACGCTCGATTTTTCGATCATTGATCATTGTGATCGAAAGCTGAATACTTAGAGAATTTTCATCAGAAAAAAAAATTCATTTGCCGAAATTTTCGAGTTCATCATTGATTGTTCATATTCAAACACATTGATTGATGTGTTTATTGGTTGAAATGCGAGCAACATGAAAAAAAAATTAGAATTTTTTCAACCAAATATCCTCAATAATAAACAAAGAATTTGAAAAAAATTGAAAAAAGGCGGAGCCTGAATTTTTACTGACGGAATCAAAAGTATTATTGAAATAAAGAAAATGATTGGTTATAAAATGATGAAAATCAGTTCAAACGAAAAAAAAATAGCCAATCATCGGTGATTAGTGTTCTATAGTAGAAGAGGTATGAAAAATTAGGCCACACCTTCTCACCTTTTTTTTTTCTATTTTATTACCTGTTCACGATCGGCTAATTTTGGAATAGATTATTTTCTATTTTGCTATTTTCAGAAGAAATATTTTCAAACATCATGATCATTCCATTTAATGAAAAAAAAAATATGAATGAATGAATCGAAAACTTCAGTAAAATTGTCCAAAAAATTTTCATTCAAAGAATTTTCGGCGACCAGAAAAAATTGTAAAATTTCAATCGTGTCCCACACACACACAGACATCGTGTGACGATCATAAAGTGTATCCATTGTCACCGACTATTTAAATCAACAGACCATCGTTTTTCAACTGACTAATCACTAATCATCAAGTGACCATAGAAAAAAATCACCGAAAACATCAAAGAATTTCGGCCCAACTCTTGTTCAAACATCGTAAAAAAAAATCCACAAATAAAGTGTCCAAAACAAGTGAAAAAATCATAAAAATTCCATTCACTCGAATCGAATTTTCCACCATCAGTTCTTCACCAACAATCAACGATCATCAACATCGACAATCAACGAAATAACCTTCACACCTTTTTGCTGCATTCAAATAAAGTCCATCATCGAAAGCCACCGAAAATTGTTGGCCATTTTTTTTGACCATTTCGGTTGGCCAAATTGCCGACAATTTTTTCCATATTTAAATCACAAACTCCCCCACTGCCCCCCTGCCCTAACAATCAAAATCAATTGTTTGTTTACGTGGAAATCAAAATCAAAACTTGTGTATTTGCATGTGTTTTGCTTAAGTAAATATTTACATAATCAGATAGACATGGACGTCATTCGACAGCATAAAAATTTTGTTTTCTGCCAACAAACCGCGTTCACTGCTAAAAGCTGCTGCTGCTAAATGATCTTAAATACCTTTTTGGTAGTGAATTTGCTTGCTAAAAACCGATTTTATTGATTGAGAACTGACTGATTGGCTGATCGGCTAGTGTTGTTGTGGTGGCTGATTGTAATTTCTGATTTAATTTTGTTTTGTGCTTAATTTTGATTTAGTTTTATCCAAATAGAATTAGTTTTGATTTGGTTTTGTGCTCGGTGCATCAGTGTAAATAAGTTTGTATTATGAATGTGTGTATTGTATTTGTTAATTAATTAATTGAGTTATTAATTAATTTACCTGAAATATATGGAAATTCTCAGTATTATTCAAAGAATTTGTGATTTTTTTTTTGAAATAACACAGAGGAAAAAATTTCCCAGAATTGTTCGCTAAAAATTTCATCTGAATCATCTCATATTCATCTTCATGTTTGTTTTTTAAATAATTCTTCCATAATTCAAATAACATTGAACCATATTGTTTTGTTTGTTTGTTTATGAATATTTTTGCTATCATCAGTCATAAACAGTAGCAACATTAACCATTAAAAAAATGAGTAGATTAATTAAAAGATTTAATTACACTGATGATAATGATGATGATCATCATCATCATTATCATTATCATCATCAAAACAATGATATCAATAATGATGATCATTACGATTATCATATAAATAATAATAATTATGATGATTATCTCAATCATCATAAGCATCATCATCAACATTGCTACCATAAATATGATCAACAATATTTTAATAATGGTAATTATCATTATGATTACCATAATAATAATAATAATAATAATAAACACAAACAAACAAAACATAATGATAATAATCAATGCAATACAATCAATAATAATGATGATAATGAATCAATATCAATTAGAACGAACAAATATCGATATCAACAACATCGATATCGACCACGACAAAAACAAAGACAATCAATCATGAATACAAGGTTCAATGATCATTATGATTTGACCGAATCATCAAATCAAACATTATCGACATCAATTGATTCAATTGAATTGATCAAATCAATCAAATCAATCAGATCAACAACGATATTACCATCTTCATCATCATCATCATCATCATCAACGATATTATCATCATTAAAATCATTAATTTTATTAATTATTTATTATTTTCTTAATGAATTGCCATTAATTATCTTCAGATCTCATCATTCTCTTTGTAAACATCATCATCATCATCGATCATATCATCATCATCATCAATTTCGAAAAACATTTCTATCAACGATAATGATTATTATGATATTAATCAATGATATACAAATCACCGTTGGTTGTGGACCAGGACGTGGCGGTTATCGTCGCCGTAGTCCACGTAAACTGATACCATTAGTATTTAAACAACATATACCGAATGTATCGGAAAATACACTTGGTGCTAGTGGTTTGAATGAAGGTCAAATTACACGACAACATCGCCGTTTTAAAGAATTAGTACCGAATTATAATCAAGATATATTGTTCAAAGATGAAGAAGGTACCGGTGCTGATCGTTTGATGACACAGGTAAGCTATTTGTTCGATTGTATTTTCTGGTACTTTGTACCAGAATTGGCCAAAATAGGCCAAAACTAGACTAAAATCATTTGATTTACATGTAGAGATGTCGAGATAAATAATCAATAGTAAATGTCATGTGAGCAAAAGAAAAATGTACAACTCATTAAATTTCATCACCTCAAATACATAACCCTTTTTTGCTTTTTTTTACGATTTTTCATTTTGTGATTTTTATTATCATTCACCAGTGATTGTCTTTGTGTTGTATGTCTAAGTGTTTGAATTTTATTATCATTCATTGAAAGAAACATCTTAAAAGGGTCAAACCATGACTGAATTCATGAATTCATGAATATTTTTAATTACCTTTTTTTTCTATTTTTAAAAACGGAATAAATAATCGAAATCCGAATGATTTCAATCAGGAAAATCTCGAGCGTGGGTTATACTCGGATATTTCTCGTGGTTGTTTGATTTCTAATTTCAAAGTAAATAAATCATCTTACCATTATCATGATTATCGCCATCATGGTGGTGTGTATTTGAAAATTATTATTTTTAATTAACCAAAAAATTTTCAAGTTTTATCATCATTTTTTCATTGGATGATTCGTTGTACATTGAACAAGGTTGATGATCATCATGATGTTCACCACCATGTCGACAATCTACCATGATGATCATGTTGATGATGATATATGGCCTTTTGAATATATATCGTTATCATCATTTATTTAATGAAAATTAAGCAAAAGTATTCGAGGTAAAGTTAAGAGGTATATATGCTTCGAAGTATAGACTTTGAGGTTTATGATGCTTAGAGTGAGTCGTATGATTAATAAGGTATTTGCTATAAGGTTCAAGGGGAAAATGAAAGCATCGAATGATGATGAAGAAGGAGAAAAATGGATGCTCAAAGTTCAAGGGCTATACATAATGTTCATCATCATGGGCTATACATTTTCTTTGGATGATTTTGATCAAGCAAAAGTCGAGCAAGTGAAAAATTCAATTTAATTTAATTATGATTGATCAGTGTTTTTCAAGAGATGCTCTGTAATCAGTAATAAAAAATTCAAGTTCAACAATTCAGCAATTGCCCTGAAGCTAAATGAGATTATGGTTGACAATATTTTACACGAAATAGAAGTTAATGACAATTTTTGTCCAATGGAAACAAATGTGACCAAAGCATTAGTTATTTTTAAAAAATTTTTGATTGATTGAATCGATTGAAACCTCTTGATGTTGACAAAATCATCGTGATCAACCTCATGAATTTAAAGGCTATGTATGCATGTTTGGTCGGACAAACAAACAGAAACAATTTGACAATTGTCAAATGGCCAAAATGACCATTGAATTCTCAAAGGTACTTTAAGATGTTTCGCCCGAATACGATTAAAATCCTGTGTAATCTTATTATGATGATTTTGGTCATTTCATTTCGGTCATTTTGATCGGATTTAAAGAGATACCAAATGATGATGATATCATTAAGGAGACAATCAATTAGTGTTTCATGTATGTCCACCTTTGTAAGGTTTTGCACTTTTTATGTGCGTGTAAGGTGTGTTTGAACACACTTAAAATTTTTTAAATCACATTTAATCATCATTAATTTGGATTTGATTTCTATACCACAAGATTTTACCACAAATTTCAATGATTGTTATGATCATTTAAAATGTTTCAATTAGATCAAATCGGCAAAAATAATCAAAACATCAGTCAATTGTCAATGGATTTTATCATAGATACATTTGCAATTAGAAAAACTCTTTGATCTCATTGAAGCTCTGTTTCGATTTGATTAAATATGGTTGTTTGATTTAGATTTAATTCTGATTTAATTACTTAAATTACATTTAATTAAGATAAACAAGAGCATTATTTGTTCATATTTTTGTAATTAAATTGAAATTTTTGAATCAAATACCAGCAATTGAATTGAATTGAATTTAAATGTCTTTGAATATCTTATGATCATCATCAAACTCAGGTAAACTCTTCAGATAATGTAATGATGGTATTTGTTGTTGTTGTTGTTGTCTCAGGGTTGTAAAATCTCTTTAAATGATCGTGGGAATTTGAATTTTTTTTTTCAACTCAATCAATAAAATTATTCACAATTTTTTTCAAAAGGAATTTATTTTCAAAAGGTGTCGGTATTCATTTATCTATGATTTCAAAATAATCATGAATAATTTTAAATGGAATGAAATTTTAATTTGATTTTAAAATTTAAATTTTAATTACAATTAAATGAATGAATCAAATTGAATTTGATCAAATTGATCTAATTAAAATGAGATTAAAGTATATTTTTTTTCGATTAATTTCAATGAAAAAAGCCAAAAGAAAAGATCAAAGATAAATTCAGACCAAAAACTATTTCAACAATTTCAAAGGTTTTCGAAGAACAAGAATTCCGGTGAATCATTGGCAAAGAATTTATGAAGGATTCTCATTTAAAATCTTTGATTAAAGATCAAGATTCATATGATTAATTGATTTTTCATATCATCTCTTCTTAAAAATCATGATTAATCACTAGGCAAATGTTTGTAAATGGTTTTTTTTAATTACAAACATTTTTCCACTTATGACATGTGGTTTTGTCAATATTTGGCTTGTCCAAAAAGTTTTTGACGATTTTCCGGTTGAAATCATATTTTAATACAATGGAAAACTTACCGGACAACCCAATCGAATAAATATTTGACATATGTTTACAAGGAACTATGGTTAATTCATCTTAAACATACCTTTGGTTTGTTGTTATGCGCCAGAAAAAAATCATAAATGTCATTACATCCATTATTTATGATCATTGAAATGTTCGAAAAATTCAAATTTCCATATTTGCTTAGGCTACCTAGGTGTTGTATTAGTTTGATTCCATCAGGTGTATTCAGGTGAGGTCGTTTTAACATCTTTGAATGACTCCGCTGTGCTGCTGTATATGCTAGCAATCACAAAACTAGCGCAATCAGACAACGACAAAGGGATAAAAGGATAATAATGGGTCTTTCATGCATATAGTTACGGATATGATAGGTTGTTGGTTGACACTTTTGAATCCATTTTAAGCTGTCGCTCGCTCGCCAGACACAGGTTGTCATGTGAATTAATTAATTAACCAAATAGTTAATTGATTGTAATTAATCAAGTTAATTGTAATTATTTTCAACTATCCAGCTTAAAAAAATTAGGCGAAAATTTCAATCACCTTGGTAAAGTTATGCACCTCTTACATGTCTTACTTTTGCCTATATGTCTATTGTTTCGAAGGGTCATATATTTTCATCTTTTTCTCAAAAATTTTTCAAACTTTGAACCTTTTAAAAATATTTTCAATCATTGTTGTTTGGTACGTATTTTGCGGATTTTTTTTTCTAAAACTTTTATTTATGCCCCATTCACAAATCAATGTGAAAACACCCTATATTCGTGTTCGATTCACTGACAATTTTGTAGTTTCTTTTGTTCATTTTTACTGGTCAGTTTTGCTACAGTTTAAGCTTGTATGCTTACTTCATACCTCATACCTTACATTAAGTACACCTTGTACCTAATGATTTATTGTATTCAATGATTCACAACGACCTAAACAACAATTTAAGATCAGAAAATATCTTTGATATCACCTTTATCAGTGATCAATGATCGAACAACATCCGTGTTCGAATATTGTATGTGTTAGTTACCTAAGATTTTTTGGTCAATGCTAAAGCTAGCGCAACAATGCTAAGAGCGCAGCGAGGTTAGTTCAATATGTGTTGTTGTTGCTTGAAGAGTAAAAATGAATATATTTACACAATGAAAAATTTCTTGAATAGCCTTCAATGCAACAACAACAACAATGACCAGGAGTGACCATAAAGGTCATATATTATGTTCTCAGTTTTTTTATAAGGTTTTATAAGGTTAAAGTTATTTTTGTAGATTTATGTGCATTTTTCGTATGTGTTTAATTTATTTGTGATCATTTATATCGATGTCGGTGGCGTTTTTGTTGTTGATGATGGTCAAAGATGGCAGAGGATGGCAGCCCTTTACGATCGATTTTCCATTGAAACATTGCGGACACTGCTCCACATTCCCTGTTCCATGGAGCATTCGATGGACTCCAAGATGTCAAGATTGTCCATTAGGTTGGTACCGATCGAATCTTCGATTGCTCCAAGAAGAATATAACTTGAAGAAATCTAAAGGTGTAATCACAAGGTGAAAATATGAAAATTTGCCAACAACAAGATCTCGAAAAACATTCAAGACTATACCATTTGTGGCCAATGGCCATTATCATCACCATTCTGGCCATCAACGACCGACATCATCAATTCATTTCAAATTTGCCGAAAAACAACGAAACGAGACGATATTTTCGAACGAAATTGAAGAAGAAAAACCTCATTGGTGGCCATCAATAATGACGAAGACCACCACCTTGTCGAACCACTACTTGTTGAACATTTACGATCCTGATGATGATGATCATTACCATGATGATGATTACGATGATGATAATAAGAGTGTTTGGTGCCAACATTAAATTTTAAAAAATTTAAAGCTTGTTCTTCGGTGGTTCTGCTGCTGCTGCTGTTACACCATCTTCAAGGCATAGGTCATGGTCTTAAGAAATCATTTCGAAAGAACATAACCTCTTAAGATTGTAAAATAATACACCGAAGAATATCGAAAATCGAACACAAACAAAATGTTGGTGGCCCATCTTCACCATCATCATCATTCAAAACATTCGAAAATACCACCAACATCTTTGATTATTACCTTCAGTATACAGGTCGAACAGGTAGCTAATAAATGGTTAATACGTAGCCAAGCCACCTTCAGCAGTCAAGCAATCTTCGAGCTGCATAGTTTTGAGCAGTGAACTGAATTGAAGAAGGAAAATCATTCAAAAATGAATGATTATCTACTAAAGTAGTAATAATAATCATTAATAATGGTTGCATTTGATGATAGCATTTGGGTGCGCAAGCTTTTTTATGAAAAATGATTTACCTTATGTTTTACCTGATGATTTACCTCATGATTTACCTTAAGATTTACCTGCTGATTCATCTGATGGAGTTTTATTTGCTGCTCGAAACTTTTGAGTGTTTTACCTGTTGAAACGTATGAAGATTTGTACATGTTTTGCCACCACCTTCTCACCCCTAAGAATCATAGAAAAAACTTTGTGGAAATCCAACGAATTCCACTTATTACTGATCGAATGATCACTGATTTGGACTTATTCGGCCCAAAAAAATTCCAAGAATAGACCTTAGAACAGAATTTCAATTGGACAAGGGTCGAACCTAGTAAAAGTAAACATATGAGAAATTCGGTGGTACACAAACGACCAATAATGATCAATAAATGAATAATCATAAAACTAATTATTAATTTATACGAATAATAATTGATAATTCATTTATTTATTATTACTAATGATAATGATAATCACCAATGATGATAACGATTCGAGCTTCGATTGATCAAATAATCATTTATTTTTATGGCTCATAAAATGACATTTTTGGGTCATTTTTATTGTACCAATA
Organism: Psoroptes ovis; assembly: GCA_002943765.1. NCBI lineage: Eukaryota > Metazoa > Arthropoda > Arachnida > Sarcoptiformes > Psoroptidae > Psoroptes > Psoroptes ovis. Next base: position 1,399,715 of record PQWQ01000012.1, read on the forward strand.
AAAAAAATCAAAATTCAATGAATCTTATGGTCATTTCACTGGTCATTCTTCAGGTTTTTTCTGAATCATTCTTTGATCCTTGAGGTACCTTGAGGTCCCACGCACATACAGTGAAAGTTATTGCCATTTTTAGGCCAAATACCACTTACCAGAATAATGTGTTTTATGGTCGATGACGATCGATTTTTTCAATAATCATTACCATCAATGATGATCATCACCTTTGATTAGGGAAAATTTTCACACGGTACCCAAAAACCAATAAAACAATCAAAAAGGGCCATCAATAGGGCCTTCAAGGCCCTTGGGGAATAATTATCAAAAACAAAAATAAATTTTGTCCTTTTCGGCATTCTCATTTGACAAATGATAATTTGATGGTCGTCGATGAAAGTGAAAAAATTTGTTCAATTTAATCGTTGCATACACACACACACACACACACACACAGGTAAACATGGCCAAAATTTAACCAAATTTGGCCGAAAATTCCAGGACCGAAACAGTGATTAGCCGTATGCACATGTGACCGTAAATTTCACATATGTAAAAACGGAATTCCAATCCTTGAATGTTTGTTTTTGTATTTTTGTTGTTTGATTTCATTGATTGATCAGAATATATTAGAGTTGATGGATACCTTGTTTAACGCTGTTTTATTATGTATGATCATATGGGAAAAGCTTAATGATAAAACAGCGTTAAATAAGGCACTAATGCAATCAAATGTTTTTAATTGAAAACAAAACCAAATATTTTGACAGGTGTTTGACTAAGTGATTGGAATTTTTACTAAAATTTTACAAATAAATTGTAAAAATCGTCTCAAGTGATTTAAATGAAAAAAAAATTTAGAATTTTAAATTATTATTGATTGATCTATGTTTGATTGATTGTTTGTTTATTTATAATGAGTATGTAGCAGTACGCGAATTTGATGATGAATAAAATAAGTTGAAAATCAATTTTGAAGTTTGAAAATTCAATGATTTTTTAATGTTTGTTTTAATGATATTTAATATAAGAAAAATGTAAGTTTATATACAAAATTTTAAATAGAAAATGACAAATATTTGAAATGACAAATTGGTCATTATTGATTGATACTCTTAATCATCGATTGTGATTGGTTGGTTGGTTGATTGGTTGGTTGGTGATGAAGGTTCATCACCACAAGTATTTACATGAGGTGATTTGTGCATTTGTTGTTTGTTTATTTTTGTGATTTTTAAAAAAATATGAGAAATTTAAAAATTCAAAGTTTCAAATTAACCGAGTAAATATTATGATTTAATTCTGCTGCTACTGATGGTGGTGGTGATGGTGTTTGAATGGGGCTGTTGAAGAGTGAAGGTCCTCCGAATGTGAGAGAGGTAAAATGAGAGACCGATCAAACTTTTGTTTGTTTTGGTTGTTAAATCGTGAACAACTCAAAATTCCTTAGCAAAAATTCATGTTCGATTAAACTAATTTTCTTTGTTTTTAAATGATTCTTGACCAATCATATGTATTGAATTAAAGATTCTTGCATAAAATAATTGGTCAAGATTTGTTTGAACATTTGTTTGAAAGGTAATTGTTTTGGCTGCTTTTTGTGTATGTTAACCTTTCATTCATTGATTAATTCATCTGATTTGCGGCAAAATTGCAATCATTTGAAAAGTTTCATTCACAAAAAACAAAACAAACAAATTCTTTCAATGAAAAGTGTGACTTGTAGAAAAATTTTGACAATCAACCAATGATTTCACCATTTCGCAATCGTACACAAACAATTGTTTTGTCAATGTTGACACCTGTACATGTATTCAAACATAATCTTTGCAAATCTTTTCAAAATATTTCAAATCAAATATTGACAAGTCTTATGTCGAATCATAAGAAATGATTTAATCTCATACAGGATTATCATTTAAAATTTCATGATTTTTCAATACAAAAATTATGCAATCTTCTTACCTGTTACGATTGTAAGCATATTGCACACAGAGAGCGGCAATCAGCAGGCAAACTCGAAGTAAGATTTGTGTGTTTTTGATATATTTGCTGATATTTTGTTGATATTTAACAGGTATTTCAATGTTTCAAATGTACTTATAAATTGGTTTTGTGATTCGTTAATCCGTGAGCATTTATTTTGTGTTTTTATATTCATCTCATTCATTACAAAAGTCGGTATTTTTTGATTTAATAGAATTTTAAATTTTTGTCCAAAAAGTTCTTGTCGATTTTCTATTGATTATTGATTATTTAATGGTGGAAAACTTTTTGTCCAAGTTTGTTATATAATAATCCAATGAAATTGAATAATTCCATGATTCACAAATACTATTTTTTTTTTTTTTTTTTTTTTTTTTGGTTCCGTTTTGACTACCGGTTATTAATTTTACTATTATTAGATTTAATCATTGTTTATACCTCACTAATAATTATTGACTTAAAAAATGGCACAAATCTATTTAAATATGCATTTGTTTGTTTGTTTTCAAACAAAGCCAAATGACACAATGAAAACAAATGAATGAATGAATGAATGAATCACAATAAACAGGTGTTGCATTATGTGCAAAACATTGTTTACCTTTTGATTTGTATTTGTTTGTTTTTGTATTAAAGCTTTTAAATTGGGTTTCGCCAAGTTGTCCAGTAAGTTTTTGCAAAAAATCAACGTGGATGTCAATGGAAAATTGGCTCAGAACTTTGTGGACAACCAAACAAATGCAAACAATTCATTGTTAGTCTAATTTTTTTTATTATTTCAGTATAATCCTATTTTCAAAAATCAATTTCAATTGTGAAAAAAAAAATATTGAAAATCAACAATAAAAATGCCACTTGAAATGCTTTGTATTGAGATATACAAAAGATTTGAAATAAAAGAAAATATGGTAAACACAATGGTTGATTCAATGAATCCAATGAATGAGTGAATGCAATGCATTGATCTCAGCCAATTATGATTGCGATCAAACACGTGAATCGCTTCGCAATTGCCTTTGAATTGCGTCAAATTATATTTGCGTAATGTTGTATTAGCGTCGCATGGTCGATGCGTCATTTCACTGGTAGAAATCGCTGCCATTTGCTTTGATTGATTCGTCGAAATTGTCCAGAAAATGTCAAACGGTGTTATTTCGGTCAATTCGGCCAAAATTGATACATCATTTTTGGATTATTTTATCATGTGAAATTAATCTTGGTCAATTTTTACAATAAGTCATTTTCGATTAACAAAATGATTTGTTAAATTTGTTGTTGGTCATTGGTAATTATGATGATTCATATCTTATCAAAATTATTGTGGTCGTATTTTCGGTTGCCGTCTATTATCGGTAGATTATCATCTACGATGATGATGATGATGATGATGATGATGAATGACATCGGTGATAACATGATTTCTTTGACATTTCTTGGTCATCATCTAAGTTTATCTTCAAGGAGACAAATCAATTTTTGTCCACCGAATTTTTCGACCATTCAATCAATCATAAATATTTTAATAAAGATTCTAAGGGTCTTAACCTAATCAAACATTTTTTTCTTGTTTCTTTTTTTTTGTTGGTCATAACCTAAATATAGAGATTAAAAGAAAAACTAAACACATTAGCCATATCAGTAATGAATCAATGGCCTGGTGTACGGCTACGTGTTACCGAAGGTTGGGATGAAGATGGTTCACATGCAACAAATTCATTACATTATGAAGGACGTGCCGTTGATATAACGACTAGTGATCGTGATCGTTCAAAATATGGTATGTTGGCCAGATTAGCAGTTGAAGCCGGTTTCGATTGGGTTTATTATGAATCACGTTTTCATATACATTGTTCAGTTAAATCTGGTATGTATCATAACCTTAAAAATTTTTATTATTCTTATTCTCATTATTATTTTTTTTGTGCAAAATTAAATGAATTTAATTTAAAATCTTTCAATTTAATTCAAAATCCAATTTAAATCAGTTCATTTCAATTTCGATTGTTGTTTTGATTTAATTAATTTCTAAATTCTTAGTTTTAAATCAAAAGTTTAAAACAACAAAAACTTTAAATTAAATTCTAAATCCCTCTAAATGAATTCAAATACATTACGATATCGTTTAAATGCCATTAACCATGCCATTACCATTTATGAATTGTCATTTGACCAGTTTTCGAAAGCACAAAAATAATTATAAAATAAATCTAAGCAAAATTACGATTATTATATTGTTTCAATAATTATTTACAATCATCATTATGATCGATTATTGATAGAATGATCGGCAATAAACGATAATAAATCAATAAAAAAACAAACGATTGATCATTTTAGAAAGTATTTATGATCGAAAATTCAATCATGGAATTTTATGAATTAAAATTCCATGATTTTCAGCAACAAGTGACAAACATAATGCGTAACCCTTTCGATAGGCTTCATACACACACTGTAGCAATTTTGTCACTGATAATTCATTGAATAATCTAAATAATTTGAAAGCGAAATAGGAAAAAAATATGACAAACATTTTTCTGTCCCTAAGGGCCCTGAGTTTCAACAGATCTGAGAAAAAACAGCAAATAAACAAATGTCTTAAGGATATTTTTCAATTGATTCAATGATTGAATTACCTGATTGATTTGCCTGTAAATTTGTTTTTTTACCTGTGTGAAAATATTCAATTTTCATTCAAAGAAACTAAAAACCAATTATCAATCATATTATTGGCCATCTGAGCGCTTGTTTTTTCGCTGTGGAAAATATTCCTTTCGATTTTCTTTTTGAAACAAAAAAAAACAATCCTTTCGAAAGGGTTATAAGGGCTATACATAACTAAAAACAATCTAAAACAACAACAAACAACCACTCTAAAACCTTGAACAAATCATTTAAATTCAAATTATTTTCAAATTCATTCAAATAATTGTTTGTTTTGTTTGTTACAATTGGTAATATTAGTTGATATGTATTACACCGTGAAAATGTGTGTGTATTTGTTTGTACAAACACACAAATATTTCATTCACATGAATTCATTGAATTGAAATTCATTTCAATTCTTTAAGAAAATAATTATTTGAATGAATTACTTGAAATGATTTAATTTTTCATTTCTTTCTTCTACCAATGATTATAATGCGATTATGTGATTATTTGAAGGGGGGAAAATGATTTCGATTTTGACAAGTTGAGCTGAGTTGAATCGTATTCAGTTGAGTTGAGTTGAATTCAAATGAATTGAATTGAATTCAATTGAATTTAACGCAAACAAACCAAAACAAAACTACAAAACAAACAAAAAAATACAGAACTGAATGAATTAATTGAATTGAAATTGAATTTAAATTTCAAAACAAAATAATCGAATATTAATCACACAAAGAATAAAGGTAATGGTATTTGTTGATATTGATCTTTGCTAAGGTATTTTCGCTGAGGTATTTTGTGCTCAGATATTTTGCTGTTCGTTTTAATAGGTTTATAATTGATAATAGAGCTTAGGCTTCCGTGGTAATTGGTATAGGGCTTCCGAGGTGTGCTTCGTAGCTGAAGATGGTTAAGGCTAAGGCTTTGGTTTGTGTTATCTTTGATTTTTTTTCTTTGAAAATTTCTTAAAAATTTAAATTTTCTTCAAATTTTCTTTGAATATCATTGAATTCATCAGCAGAAACAACCACTTGTTACTTAACAAATCAACAAACACAAATCATTCTGACATTTAAAAACAAAACAAATCATTGATTGATTGATGTTCAATGATCAACAAATGTTCTTCATCAGTGTTAGTCAGGAATAATTCAGTCAAATCATGGTCAAAGGTCATAAATTGATTAAATTTTTTTTTTTTGCCCAAAATAGAAAAAATACAATGTAAATCAATTGGACTGTCCAAAAAGTTTTGAGCCATTTTTCAGTCCAAGATCAATCACTAATAGAAACAGAACTTTTCGGACAAAAAAATATATTAGCAAACAATCATTTGGTAATCATTGAAAACAGCTAATAAATTTCAAATCAAAGCTTGATTTGCTCGATTTTTTTACATTTTTAAATTTATTGAATTCAAGATTTCAAGATAAGATTTAAATTATTTCATTTTAAAATGAATTTCGGAAGAAAATTGAAGATATTTTGAGGTTGTCCGAAAATTTCTTGACGATTTCAACACAAAATTGGGTTTGATTATCGTCGAGAACTTTTCGGACAATCGAATTTAAAATTTCAAAATAATTTTGTTTAAAAATTTTTCAAATAATTTAAAAAATTTCACGAATTATTATCGTTTTCAATTCGACCAGAATTATCAGCAGAAAAATTCTTATCAATTAATGAGTATTTGAAACATATTACACACATTAGCAAATGATAATAATTGTGGTTATTCGAATTCTTGTTATGATAATGATGATCGACGATGGCTTCAATGGTCGAGAATTATCGTCTAATCGATTATCACTTGATGGAATAGTCTTGGTTTGAATGGAATTTTCTTTGATTTCAATTTTTGTCTTTGACCTCCATCATTCATTTGATGATAATGATTCATCGATGATCAATCGTTTGCCATCATCCACCATATTTGCCGACATTTGTCGATGTAATCGATCAATTATTAGGTCGTTTATTTGTTTGTTATTAACAATTATTATCATCATTACTTATTGATTATGATAAACATCATTACCACCATTTAATGCTGATGATGGTGGACATGGTGGTGGTAATTTGATGACAATTTTCAAATATTTGTCTCTTATTTCATTTCATTTGATGATAATTACGATTACGATGATCGATTATTGATTTCGATGATGATGATGATGGATGATAATCGATACTTGTTTGACGATGCGATTTCGATGACATGATGTCTGTAAAATGATCATTGAATGATCAATGAATTGATGCTGACCATGGTCGATTGCCGTAAAATTCCAAGAAATTGAAATCAAAATAAATTCCACTGGTCATAAATTACTTGAATTTGTCTTCGATGTCTTTGTTCGTCTGTCATTGTGGACATTATCGATGTCTCCAAGTATTTCAATGACATTTTAATGATTATTTATGTTTGTGTTCGTGTTTGTGTGTTTGTCATTTTGCCGCATCAAATTATAATGGCAATTATTTTGATTATTATTATGATTATCAGTGAATACTGAAAATCATTTTTTAATGATGATAATAACCATTAAATAATCATAAAATATTTTGATTATTATTCGTATTATCATCATTTAATGGCCTTTACGAGACTTTGAAATTAATTTTTTGAATTAATTTCAATGGTCTTTGACCATAAATCATTCATGTAAAAATGTTTAAGAATTTCATGAAATATTTGTTATTTTGTATCAGTGTTTTATGATCATTTAATGATCATCGACAATCATTCATTGAACAATCAATGACATCAGTGATTACACACACACACTTGTTGCATGTTCTGAGTTTTGTTTTGTTGTGTTTGTTAGGCAATGATTTTTGACTAATTTTTTTATTTTTCCAATTTCTTTGATACAGAAAAATCAGAATCCGCTCGTCATGGTGGTTGTTTTGATCAAAACAGTACAGTCATCGATGAATATGGTCAACGAAAATCGATTACCGAAATGGCGGTCGGTGACCGAATATTAACCATGAACATGGCTACTAATCAGCTGGAGCTGAGTAAAATCATCATGTTTTTGGATCGTGATCCATCAATCGAACGTCTTTATTATGATATTGAAACTGAATCTGGCCGAATTATAACGGCAACATCGGCACATTTGTTATTCGTTTCCGATACCAATAATATTGATGATAAATATGAAGAATTTGTTTCGAAAATACAGAAAAATCAATATTTATTAATTCAAAATCAAACAAATGGGACTAAAATGGAACGTATCGTCGATATACGAACAAAATTATCGCGAGGAATATATGCACCATTAACTGAAACCGGTACCATTATCATTAATGATATTGTTGCATCTTGTTATGCAATTTATCGTCAACAATCATTGAATCATTTAGCATTTTTACCATATCGTTTATGGTATAAATTTATTGAATTTGGTGATTATTTATCGGATAAATTATTATCAATCAAAAATGATGATTCGAAATTGATACAAAAAAATCGATCTTCATCAGCCGGAATCAATACTATTGATCATAAAGAATCGATGAACATCGGTATTCATTGGTACCCGAGATTATTATATAAATTTTTCCATTATTTTCTATCAAATGATTATATTTATCATTGAGTAGTTCATCATACCCCTTTTTTAAATTAATTCATAATTAATTTTAATTGTAATTAAATCATTTTTTTCATATTTGTAACTTTTCTTCTCTAGATTCAATGAATTTATGAATTATTCATCATATATTGAACATTATATTTTCTCATTGAAAAAAAAAATTCCCTTCCCCAATTCAATTCAAATCTTTGAAATTATTCAAATTATCATCCATGTACATGATCACCATAATTCACATTATCTTTTTGCCATGTTCTCCATTACTTTTCATGCCATTTTGAATATTGTTTTTAACAATTTTGAATTTTGTAAATAAATAAATGAATTTTCAATTTTAATTTCGATGATTTAATAAATTTGAAATGAAATAAAATAAAAAAAGATTTGAAAGAAAAAAATTGAAAAAAAAAATCAAATGGCCAGTGTGGGGATCGAACCCACGACCTTGGCGTTGCTGATCTTAGTGATCGATGTTTATTAGCACCACGCTCTACCGACTAAGCTAACCGGCCATGTTCATGTGTCTGAAGCAACGAGTTTGCAGCTTTCAATCTCTACATTGCTAGCGTAATCATGAATTTTGAGACGGCAAAAAATGCTCAATTTTCCCGTTGAAACTTATAAAAACGTTTCCTTAGAACATAGATAATTGTTTTTTAGGAAATTTATTCTCAATTCATTCTCAAATGATTTCAATATTAATCGAAAATTTTGATAAAATTTCAACATGAGATGAATTCAAAAAAAAAAAACTTGAATTTCAAAGATTTGAAAAATGTAAACAAATAGACATACAGCGCCATCTGTTGCATTGAAATAAAGATGCGAATGTTTGTAGAAAGTTTTTGTTTGATTAACAATAACAAAAATGAAAAATTTTTCCAAAAAATTTTCCTCGTACATCTGTTCTTTTCATCGGAATTGCTTTGATTATTTTGATTATTTATCATTACATTTATTTATTTTGGTGTTTGTCTAAGTTTTAATAATTATTCAAATCTTATATAAACAGCTGTGAAAAAGAGGAAAAATTAATCATTATTTTGTCATAAACAATGAGACGAATTTGACATCAAACATCAAAAGAAATTTGATTGATCGACTGATTAATTATCTTGTTTCCCTTGTTTTGTTAATATTTTATCATCATTCATACAAATCATTCATTTGATGTTTACAAAGCATTAAACATATAAAATTTGACATCAAAAATTGTTTGCATCTCAACATTTTACTAAGGTGTTGTTTATTCTTATAATTTGATCATTCAAACCAAAGAAGAATCAATTTAAAAAGTAAATAAATACTTTTAATATAAGTAAAAGTAAGTATCTGTTTAATCTCATATTTCAATTATCTCAAATTTTTTTCCCTTTATCTATTTCAGATGGTATTAATGCAAGGTCCATTGCTAAAATGGACAAACATGATGAAAGGTTATCAACAACGTTGGTTTGTACTCGATGAGATTAATGGATTATTATCATATTACACGGTTCGAAATATTATTATTTTTTTACTTCTAAAATATGTTAAGGATAACATTAATTGACATTCTTTACACATTAATCAATTAAATAGTCTCCAGAAAAATTAATACGCGGTGATCGACGAGGTTATTTACGGCTACGTGATGCTATTTTAGGTATCGAAGATGATGATGATACAATTTTTTCGATTACATCCGATACTGAAGTGTTTCATTGTAAAGGTATTTGTTTTTTCATTATTTTTTCATTAATTTCAATTAAATTCTCCGACTTTGATTCTTTATTTTGTCTGTTTTACCACAAAATACTATGAATTATAATCAAATAATGAATTGAAATAATAAATTCCGTATAGTCGTATCCATTGGTTACCATTCAAATAATTATTTAGAAATGAAAATATCATTATTTGTTCAACATTAATTGTCAAATAATTGAGTGAAATTAACATTAAACATTTTCGACATATGAAACAAATAGATCAAAATCATTGTCCATACTAGACACAATAATATATTTTTTGAAATTTTGAAAACCCATTATAGAAAGAAGATATTGTGACGTTTATTATGTTAACAATAATAATTTGTTCAAATCATATTATGATTGTTTATTATTATGAGCAATGATGGGCGCAATAGTCAATTTTCATTATTATTATTATTATTATATTCGTTATATGTCAGCATGAAATAATAATAATAATAATAATGAAATGTTTTGTAAAGAAAAGAAAAAAAGAGTTTTTCAAAATAAAATGTGTGTAATGTTGAGAATACAGAAGAAATTACAGAAAAATAATGAATGAATTATGTTCATTCAAATCAAACCAATGATCATTGTGGAATCGATTGTGTGTGATTGTCAAATAAACAGTTAATAATTTGTTTATTTGTTCATTTAAAAATTTTTGCGATTTGATCAATTCATCAGTTCAATATACACAGGAAGAATCATTTATTTTTTAAATTGAATTTATTGACTTTTAGAATTTATTTAAAAAAAAAATTTCCTACTATTGACAGATATTGATATATATATAATTTGTGGTGATCATTTTCCATAAATAAATCATAAACATACAAACATATCATTCATACACGCTTACCAACACTCAAACATATATTTCATGGTGATTACGTGTTCAATTTTATAGAATTTATTTTTTATTCCAGAAAAAAAAATATTCCAACATTTAATTTTATTTCATCATTATTTCTTCTATTAGCACATTCAATGAAAGAACGTGATGAATGGATAAAATGTTTGGCCGATACTATTGAATTGTTTCAACGTAAACGGCGAAAATATTATTATTATCAACCAAATCGATTGAATAATAAAGATAGTGCAAATAAACAAAAATATCGTAATAATTATAAATCAAATGCCTTATCGAATAATAAACAATTGACCGTATACAATAATAGTGAAAATAATGATGAAAAAATTTTGAATGATTTCAATAAATATTTAACTGAAACTGATTCATATTTACAATTGTTAATTAAGCAATTTAATCGTTTGGAATTGAAAATTGATTCATTGAAAAATATCGATAATAATGATAGTGATAATGCCAATGAAAATGAACGAAAACAAAAACAATTGATACAACTGAAAGAACGATCAACATATTTTCTTGATTCGATTAAACATACGATTGTATTGTTACAAATAGCAAAGGTATTTGATTTCGTAATTGAATATGATTATCATGTTTATTAATTATCATTAAATGTACTATTAATGATAGAATCTTAAATTTCCAGTGAATGGAATATATGATCATAAACAAGAACAACAGCATACACATGAAAATTCATCTGAACGATCAAAATCTATTCAAAATCAACAGCAACAAATCAATCAAAAATCAAAACTAACGAATGATAATGAAAATAATGACCATACAATATTGAAAGCAGAAGAAGCCAATGAATCATTGAAAATTGTTGATAAAAACGCTGTACAAATCAATTCAAATATTCCTAATAATCAACCACAATCTTCGAAATCATTTAGATCAGCTCAAGCAACGCTCGAATTCGGCAATAATAATATTAATAATAATGATCAATCTTTGATTGATAGTAGTGATTTTGGTTATGATGACGACGACGATGATGATGATGATTATTTCTTTGATGCTCATGATGAATCTGAAAATTCCGATTACTATGAAAATGATGAAAATTCTTCAACATCAATGACTACAACGAAAATGCCTATTACGAAAAATAGTAAAAAATTAATGCGTACAGCACCAACACCAAACACAGTAACATCATTCGATAATAATAATAATAATGGAGCCAGTGTTGTTGTTGTTGGCGCCAGTGACAATAATTTCGATAAATTATATGAATCAAGTGATGATTCAATTGATGATGAACTTTGTTCAATGCAATCACATGGTAGTGTTATATCACATTTAATATCACAAGTTAAAATTGGTATGGATTTGACCAAAGTCGCATTGCCGACATTCATTTTGGAACGACGTTCATTATTGGAAATGTATGCCGATTTCTTTGCACATGCTGATATTTTTTGCAGGTAAGTTCAGCCAGTCATTGATTAGTATCATATTTTCTAATGTATTTGATGATTTTATCCCTCGAAGCATTCCTGATTATAAAACGCCTGAAGAACGAATGATACAAGTCGTTAGATGGTATCTATCAGCATTCCATGCTGGACGTAAAAGTTCTTTAGCTAAAAAACCTTATAATCCAATTTTGGGTGAAGTATTCAAATGCTATTGGAATCTTAGCACATCATCCCCTACGTCCACTGATAATTACAATAGTCAATTGCCATGGGCTAAAAGTAGTGATTTAATATTTATCGCTGAACAAGTATCACATCATCCTCCAATATCGGCATTTTATGCTGAAAACGTTGAAAAACGTATCATGTGTTCTGGTATGTTTGTTTGATGGATTTGTATTCATAAAATAATTGCGAATCAATTCAATTTAGCTCAAATATGGACAAAAAGTAAATTTCTAGGCCTTAGCATTGGTGTGAATAATATTGGCAAAGGTACAATATATTTACTTGATCATGATGAAGAATATGTTTGTACATTTCCAAGCGCATATGGCCGTTCAATATTGACTGAACCATGGTTTGAATTTGGTGGCAATGTACAAATCGAATGCAGCAAATCAGGTTATTTAGCTAAAATTGATTTTCTAACAAAACCATTTTATGGTGGTAAACGAAATCGTATTAATGCCGAAATATTTGATCCGAATAAAAAATCCATAATGACAATTACCGGTGAATGGAATGGTAAAATGGAAGCAAAATATGTAAATAAAAATGCGAATGATTCAAATATAAAATTAAAATTACCACAACCATTTGTCGATACAAAAACAATGCCAGTCATACGTAAACAAGTTAAACCAATCAATGAACAAGAAGAATATGAATCAAGAAATTTATGGAAATATGTAACATTAGCATTAAAAAATCAAAATGTAGATGAAGCAACTGAATCCAAGTATCGTATCGAACAAAAACAACGTGATTTAGTTAAAGAACGTGAACAAAATAATATTAAATGGCAAAATAGGGTAATTATAATGATGATGATAATTGCATAAAAATTAATAACTAATTTCCATGTTACTTCCAATTGAAAATACACAGATGTTTCATACTATTGGTGATAATTTATGGTCATACAATGAACCATTAACAATACGTAAAAGATAGTCATTTTCGTAAAATTTTTCGTAAATAATATCGAAAATTAATGGGATTAATCTGTTTGTAATTTGATGCAATTTGAATCGAATTAATTAATCAATTAATTAATTAATGAAGTATTTTTTCTTTTCTTTTTTTTGAATTTTTATAAAATTTTTTCTTTTGTTGTTTTCCTCTGCTCTTCAAGATTTTTAAATTATTATTATCATCATTTCATTATTTATAATTATAATAATATTTATATAATAATTAATAATAATTATACTTGTTTGAATAATAATTGAAAGTAATTGAATTTTTGATTTTTTCTTTTAAAATATTTTTTTTATTAAATTCATGGAAGAAAAATTTCTGTTTTTCGTTCATAAAAACAATAATAAATGATAGTATTAATGATTTTAAAAATTCTTTGAAATTATTTATAATCAACACCAAACAGTCCACGACAACGATAACTAAATTCCTTAACGATTTCACGTAATTTTCGTTTATTATTACGAGTCAATAGCACTGATTGTATGAATTTTTGTTTACATTCTTTTGTTATTAATTGTGTTGGAAAATTTTCCAAATCAATTATTGTCTGCAATGAACGTTGAAAATTATCTGAATATTTTTGATTCATAATCAATAATATATCGGTCATATAATCGACAGCGAATGATGGTGAACCATTTTTACCACCAATAATAATGAATATTTTCATCAATAATAAATCAAAACGTTCTTGTATGATTTTAAACAATTCAATGTATTGTCTACTTTGATTCAAAAATGTACATATAAATATTGAACATTGATGTATTGTTGATTTTTCCGGGAATTCTATACCGGCCATTGAATAATCAAATATTTTTAATAAATCCAACTTTTCATACAAAAACATTTTCATCGATTTACGTAATATTTTCGCTAATTCTTCATAAAAATTTTGCACTAAAAATGTTTGCTCATGAAACAATTGGGATTGTTGCACATTCATATCATTGCTATGGACTGATTGAAATTTTTCAATAGTAATTGTTGTTATTTGATAAAAATATTCTTGTAATGATAACAGTAAATCTTCATCATTAGCAAATATAACAAATATTTGTCGAGATATTTGCAGCACATTTATCGATAATGATTTACGATATAATTCTAGCAATAATTGTATGATTATAGTCAACATTGGTTTAATATCATCCAATAATGTAATTATTGTCTTATTAATACATTCACATAGATTCTGTACGATTTCTTCATCATAAGGATAATTAACAACTATTATGCCAAACATTGGTATTATTTTTTCAAATATTCTATACAATGGTTGCTGATGATATGAGTATTGTTTTTCATTTTTAAGTTTTGATTGTATCAAATCTTTCGATATCAATTCATCACCATCCAATTCTAATTCAGTCGATTTAAGATTAATGTCTAATTTTGCAAATAAATTCGAAAGCATTAATAATATCCCGTTTATGTGGATACGATTTTGTTCACTTTGTTGATTGTGATTCAAGATTTTTTCCATGTCGCTTAAAATCGGTATCAATATACGATCAATTGTTTGCATAATCAAATCGATAGGCATTATAGAGAGAATGGAGCCTAATGAATGCATCAAACGTGCCTTTTCTTTATATTCCAATGTTGAATAACAAAGATATTTTTCACATAATTCAATGATTTGCAATCCATATGGTTTTAAATCTAATTGGCATTCACTTACGATTACTTTTAATGCCATTGTCGATGATATTATCACTAATTGATCGGAAGATTTTAACGATTCTTGTATGATTGTCAAGACAAATGGAAAATAATTGATGTTGTTTGCTAACCAATCGGCTGAATTTGATAGAAAACAATTTATTGTCGACAACAATTTTGCATCATTCAGACATTCAGGGGTCAACGATTGAAATGAACTCATTATTTTTGGCATATAATTAATTTCATTTGTCGATATGTTTTCAGTTAACGAACTGAATGCAAATATTACCGCTTCCAAATATCTTATCGATATTTTATGATCTTGATTTGTTGCAATCATTGTTTGCTGCAGTGCTTTATTAAAATGATCCATCAATATATCTAATAATGTTGTATTTAATATAGTAAAACAATATGTATAAGTATCGGCAATATCTTGACGATAACAACGAAAACGTTCTCGATCATCTTTATTCCATTCTTGTAAATAAATATCATCGGGTGGATATTGCAATTTAATCAAAAATATATTTATCAATGAATAGAATATGTTTTTAAATACATTAGCGTATATTTGTATTTTATTTTCATCCGATGCCATTAGATCATCTTGAAAATTGATCCAAAAATTAAATGGTAAATCACTTAATGTTTCATCATAACCATAATATGTTGGTGTTTGTGAACATTTCAATATAATATTGAAAAATTCTATGATTATATCTTGATTTAATTGCAAATCAGTCAACGAATCCAAAATTAACCGGGTATTCGATTCACCGATCGATACAAACAAATAATATAAATCACGTAAATATTCATGATTTGATTCTTGTATTGCTTGATTGATGATTGGTGATAATATGATTGTTATTTGTTCAATTAGCTTTAATATCATTTTAGGTTGCTTACAAATATGTGGACTTGTATATATTGCAATTATACACTCAACAACATCATGGCAAATATTTTCATTACGTATTGCATTATTAAGAATGAATGTCATAATTTTTGCATGATTATTTTCGATTAAAATCAATGTATCCAAACCTATTGACCAACTTTGAAAACATTTCACACAAATCGTCGTTATATTATCCGATATGTTTTCTTCACACAGAATTTTTTCAATAAATAATAATATCGATTCTGAATGTTTAATCAATTCACATTTAATTAATTGTTTTCTATTTTTATCTTGATATGGATGATTCAATTCTTCAGGTATTGATGTAAATATTTCCAACAGGATTTGTATGATACGTGTCGATGGTATGTTTGATAATTTATCTGGTTGAAAGATTTGCCACAAATCATTGAAAATATTTTGCCATTCATCCAATATAATATTATGTACAATACAATTGGCAATACATGATATTAATTTTATTCGTATTAAATTATATTCTTGTCCATTAATATAATTGAATAAATTTTCAATCAATTTCAGCCAAATTTGTTTATAATCATTCGGTTGTAATTCAAATGAATATTTTGTCAATTTTAAATATAATGTCGATGCACCAAAATATTGTATATTTATAGATTTATTTTTATCCATTAATAACCATGAAAATATCCATGCTTCTTTTGATCGTTGTAATTGTATTAGTAGATTGTTTGTTTCATTAAATTTTAATTTATTATCACATTGTGATTGCAAATGTTGTTGCTGTGGTTGATCATGATCATAAAGTTGATTCAATAAATTTTCAATGTTTGCTATTAAATTTGGATCCATTTTTTAAGAATGTCTTCAATTCAATGTTTCAAAATACATTCGGCCGAATGAAAATTTGAAAAAATAATTTAATTTTTTTCTTTACAAAAATCAATCAATTCATAAATTGATTGCAATCAATAAAAAACAAATAAACAAAGAAAAAAGATGTAAAAAGTAAACAAAAAGCTATTTTAACCATTGCATGGCAATGGATTCTCAAAATAGAAATTTTTAAAAAAAACATTGGCGCGAAATTTAAATTTCGAAAATTTTCTTTTTTTTTTTTTGTCCTGTTTCAATGTATTTTTCTATTCATTTTTTTGAATCTTTTTCTGATTCCATAAAATTGTCCAAATACGGATAATGTATACGATATTTTTGTAAATGTTCTGATAATTCTTTATATTGTTGTTGAAGATTTTTAGGCATTTCATCTAAAACATCGGTGAACATTTCTTTTATCGGATGTTTCGGTACTTTTTCCAATCGATCAATGATACTGATAATATCTCGTCGATGTTTATGTCTTAATTCTTTTTCTTCATTTTCATCTAATACATTATGACGACGTAATAATTTTTCAATACGATTCAATGGATGACTAGTTTCTTTCCATGACCGTACTTCAACATCACTACGATAAACAGACGAATCATCAGAGGTTGAATGATGACTTAAACGATATGTCATTGCTTCAATTAATGCAGGCCGAGATTCTTGTTGACAAATTTTTTTAGCTTCTTTCACAGCATAATAACAAGCCAACACATCATTACCATCCACACGTATCGATGGTATTCCTAATGCTGGTCCACGAACAACTATTGATGAAAATCAAATTGAGGTTTTAGGAATTCTCAACTATTTTTTTAATGACGACTTACCAATGCCATCACCATAATATTGTTCTTTGATTGGCGTTGAAATTGCATAACCATTGTTTCGACTGTCAAAAGATAAGAAAGAGAATTAGATACGATTAGATCTTAGATTTTTCCTTCAAGTAATTCACCAAAATAAAATGACTGGACATTGAATTGTTGCAGCGAAATTGAACGCAGCATGTGCATCACCTTCAGACGCAGCACCGTCACCAAAATATGCTAATGATACACGGTTTTGTTGGGTTAATTTGAAACCATATGCAGCGCCTACAGCATGCGGCATACCGGTCGCTAACGATGATTTAATGGTAACGAAACCTAAATCACGACTGCCATAATGAATTGGCATTTGTCTTCCTTTGCCAAGATCATTGATATTTCCAAAACATTGATTGACGATATTTTCGAATGTAAAACCACGCCATAGTAGTACACCTTGTTCACGATACTGTCCGAATACCCAATCATCATTGTTTAATGCAGCAGCCGGGCCAAAATGAGTAGCTTCTTCACCATATGATGTCATATAAAATGATATACGTCCTTGACGTTGTGTTTGATTCAAGATTTCATCCATTTGATTTAATCGTACGATTTCTATGAGAAATTAACAATTATTTATCAGCGAATTACATCAAAACATTATCATGTGACTTACCGCGATAAAATCTTTTCATTAAATTTAAATCTAATTGATCTTCATATTCTTTGGCCAGAAATTTACCATCAACATCTAACACTCTAAATGGTTTAACAGTATCTTGCTCATCACAACGATCAATAAATTTTAATTCATGTGAAAATTTTGATTTCATTCCTGGAAATTCTGGTACTTCTTCATTTTTATTGTTATTGTTATTATCTTTTCCAAAATCAATTGTTTCATGTTTAAGAAAATCATTATTATCATTCAATTCATTTTGTTCATTTTTTTCTAATCGTTGATTTAAACAATTATTTTTGGTATGTAATTGTTTACATGATGATAGAAATAAAATCAATTGTTGCTGCTTCTGTCTTAATCGATCATTGACAATGGATTTTTGTAGAAATTTTCGTATTGAAAACATGTTGAATAATTCAAAGAAAAATAACTGATTCAATTTATTACTGAATTTAAGAAAATAATCATATTATTTTCTTTTTATTAATAAATTATAACGACTTATGAATGATGAAAAAGTGATGAAGACATTCAAATATTGATTATTATTTATAATTATCATATCAATAAATTTTTCATCGTATTGTTTGATGAAATGTGAATGATAATCATGATCATTTATTTGCAATTATTTATTTATTGATATTGATATGGAATATATAAACAAAATTCAATAAGTTTGAATTTGAATTTTCATTATCGACAATGTATTAGCATCAATTAATGGTTAGGATAATAATATTTTATTTCATATTTTCGCAAATAAATAAATGAATGAATAAATATAAACAAAATGAATTATTCAATTGATAATATTGATGATGGCGGTGACGTTGTTGACGTCTATGTTGATTTTCAAGGTTGTTTTTTCATAGATTTTTTTTCAAATGCTTCTTGTTTCATTTTATTTTTTCTCTTAATTATTTTAATCTTGATCTTGAATTTTTTTTTCTCATTTAAATTTCAAATGATTCTTATCAGGCAAATTGCTGGCAAATCGCAAACTGAAAAACTAGTTCATAAAACTGAATAAAGAAAAAAAAATTCAATTTTTCAATCAATAAATGTATTGATACAAACCAACAGATCGTATGTGTATGGTAAATCATATGATTTGGATTGATTTTTTTTTCAAATGGAAATTTTGGAATCTTTTGAGATTTTGAAAACTTTGAAGATTTTTATTTTTTCAAATTTTTTGAAATTTCAGGACTATTTTCACAGCAGCCAAACAGGAAGTGTTGAAATAGTGAATTTCGAATCATTTTTTCACGTTCGAAATTTTTTTTTTATTTTGATTAAACTTAATTTTGTCTAATTAATCAATTAATTGATTAATCTTCATTTGTTAATTGTGTTTTCTATTCAACTTTTTGAAAAAAAATGATGACAAGTGTTTGTAGCTGTTGTTTTACTCTGGTTCATCATCATCATCATCATTATGTGTATCTAAAACAGTAATTCTCAATTAATGTGCCGTCAAATTTTTAAATTTGGTGCCGCCACAAAAAATAAAAGGTTGAGGATCACTGATCTTCAACAATGATATCAATTTATATCAATCTATAAATCCTTATTTTGATCATCAATGCACATGTATATGAATGATGATGATATGTATCATGTATTAATCAATTAAATAAATGAAAAATGAGAAAAAATCATTAATCACACTAATTATCATTGTCTTAATATTATAATGATAATTAGAAATTTTCTTTTGTTTGAAAATGTATATTTTATTGCATGTATCTTTGTAATTTTGTGTTTTTTCAATTCTTTTTTTTCGATTCTTTTTTATTATTTGTCAATACATTGTTTTTCACCAATTCTCATGAATTTTTTTTATTCACCAATCAATACTGACCGCGAAATGATTATTTTTCCAGCAATTTAAGAGGATTATTTTTCATCATTTTTTTTGTTCAAACACAAATGATGGTCGCGACTTTATGTCTCGACCAAATTTTTATTACAATACAGTAGTCAACAGTTGGTTTTTTCGCCATTCGTTTTTAAATGTCACCTGTTGTGAATGTGTTGTTTTGTGTCGTTCGTGTGTGCATATGTTAAAGTGTCTTCCATTCATTGTTCATCGACATGTTCGACAGAAATCGAAGAAAAACCAAAAGGTAAGCAATTTTGTTAAAAATGAAAAAGATTTGCACTTAAAATCCATCATGAAAAAATACCGAAACAAACAGTCGTCTGCAATTTTTTTTCTTTTCTATGTGGAATTATCATGTTTGCAACCAACGATCGGCTGAAATAAAAAAAATAAAATAGATCTCTAATCGTCGCCAATTAGTCGCGTACGTAGTGTTTTTTTTTCGTTGGTTCAATTTTTTATAATCCCAACACATTATGAATGCGAATCATCGAAATACCAAAAAACCAAGAAAAAAAGCATGTGTCTCGTGTATTATTACTCTGTTGAATAGACGACCACTACTTTCTGGTTTTTTTTCCAACCAAAAGATAAGAATAAAACAATTTTTCAACCACTATGCTCAATAACCAAAACAATTGAACCAAAATGAAAGTAAAAAAGAATGAATGAGAAAACTTGTTTGTTTCCCATTTACAATTCAAAAAACAATAATGTTGTTTACTGTTACTGTGGTGTTGCTTCTTTCATTTTCGTAAATAATTTGTAGGGTCAAATTTTTGTATTTCACATTTTTTTCATTTATTTATCTGTTCAAATAATGATTACTTTTGGTGAAAATGATTTAATCATTTTGATTCAATAATCGATTGTGTCAAATTTTGATCAATTAAGTTTGCACCATCTAGAAAATTTATCAAAAATTTCATTTAATTTTTTTTTTGTTTCAAACATTTTGTTGTTTTCAGAAAAGAAAACATAAAACAGCATCCAAACATAATTATTATTATCACTATCGAATGTGTATTTTTATGTATATGTGTGCGTGTATGTGTATGTAACCATGATTATCATCATCATTCATCCAGAAAATTATTGATAATAATTTGATAATCAAGTAATAATTGAATCTAAACATAATTTATCAATGAGAAAAGAAAAAAAAGCATCCATGTCTACAAATCTATCTAAATCATGTATGTATTAATGATGGTGTGTGTGTGTGCGTGGATGTGTGTATTGAGAAAAAAAAATATGTTTGCTCAATGAATGAAAATCGAAACAAGCAACAGAAAACAATGACAAAATTAATATTCATTAATTTTTTAATTTAATCTGATTTATATTTTATTGTCTTTATCCAGATTATAGTCGTGGCTTAATAAGAATCGAACAAAATTCATTCAAAATGAAAGCTCAAATCAATAATTAATATAATGAAAAGTTATCATTAAGGACCGAAAATATGTTTAAACTTTAATCTATCTTCAATATCAAATCGATCAATTTAATTTAAACAATCATAATATAGATCATAATCATGATGCTTAAGCAATCGATATTGAAAATATTCTTCAAATGGTACTATTTACATTTAGATCCAACATAATTTCATGATTCGATGAAAATAGTGGAGAAAAGAAAATATTTGTTCAAATGAAACATTATTGATAATAATTATTAAAATAAAATAAGAAAAATTAAATAAATCTCCATGCTATCGAATAATAAAAGAAAAGTTATAAATTGTTTGCTAAAAGAAATTACTTCCGTTCAACAACGAAAACAACAACAACAACAACCAAAGAATCACAAATATGAAAAATTATCTAAGAGTTATACATTCAATTTTACAAATTTTTTCGAAAAAATTTGTTATAAAAATGTTGATGAATATTCAAATAATTCATCAAGTATTTTGAAAAAATGTTTGAAAAAATTAAAAACCGAAGATTTGAAATTATTGAATGAAATCATCATTGAAAATCAAGCAATTAATTGTTGTTTATTATATGATAATAACTATCATATTAAACATTTATTATATTTGCTACTGGAAACAATATATGACATAAAAATTGAAGCTGAAGATGAAATCAATGATCAGCTAATTCAAACATTACCATGCTGTCGAATGTATAATAACGAGATAAATATTGATAAGAATAATATTAATGAAAAAAGCAATAATAATAATAAATTATGCAATAATTCTCATTCTATTAATAATAATCCTCATCACTATGATCATTTGAATTCATTTTCATCATCATTGTGTCTAAATCCATATCATTGGACGGTGTTGATAGAGCGACCAGGTAAATTAATAATTTTAAAATTTTGACAAAAAAAAAATTTAAATTTTCATGTTTGTTTTTTACTTTTCTTACAAATAGAATATCAACAGTATTATAATGATTGCAATATTGTTTTGGATGAAAAATTTTTCAACAATCCATATGGATGTTGTGAAACGATTTCAATGTTAACTAATTGTGGTAAGTTGGAAATTGATGAAAAATTTTAATTGCCTCGAAGCTCTTTTTTTCATAATTATTCTTTACACGCATTCAAATTACATTTTTGACCAATTGTTATCGTTGTTTATTCGAAATTTTGTATTGTTTTTTAATTGAGATTAGGCTTTAGTTAAAAAATCTTGTTTTCTCTATGCTTAGATATCGTGTGTGTGTATCTGTGTATTTGTATTCAATTTTCACTTGAAAAATCGCGGTACATCAAACAAAAACTAAAATTATCATCTTATTATCATGAAAACCAATCATACACTTTATGAACAAATGATGATATTTCAGAAAAAAAAAGAAATTTGTTCGACGTCGTCGTCGTGATCATAATCTGAAAATATATTTTCATCAAATTTTGACGAACCTTTTTTTTGTTTGAAAAAAAAATTGATTGAATAAACAACCAACACCATTAGCCATGATCAAATGTGAATATAGATAGTACAAAAAATAGCCTTATCATTATACATTTTCATTTTATATTCCAATCAGTCAGTCAGACTGTCGGTTAGTTTGTCTATCTCTTTCTCTCTCTCTCTCTTTCTTTCTTGTTTTGGTCAATAGTTAGGAAAAAATCAACAATCTTCATAGTCTTCAATCGATAGTTTTTTTTGTATATTTATTCATCTCATTCAATATTAATGTAAAGATGCCGAAATGATGATAATATTTAGGATCGTTACTTCTGTTTTTTTCTTTATTCAAAAAATGATAATCATATATACACGACATCCTTTTGCGAATAAGATCAATTCTTGATTGAATGATGAATGAATGAATTAGATCGAGATTCTCGAAAAAAAACCATTCCAATTCAATCATCACGATGTTATCATTATAAAATGAAAAAAATAGATGAAAAATCATCATCGATAACTATAATAATAGGCGTGTTATTATCATTATTATCATCATCATTGTGCGTGGGTGATTTTTTTTTTGAGTTGAAAATTTCAATCATTGTCCATAATTTTCAATATGTGTGGCGCCAGATAAATAATTTTATTTGATGATTTAAAAAGAAATGAAAAATAGAAATTTGAAATTGGTCTGGTCGTCAATTTTGATTTTTTTTTTTTTTTTTGGTCATCCATTGTTATCATCATCGATCTGAAAATAATGATTATGGTTAAGGTCTTTGGCCCATGACGACTTGTTGCCAGTATTTATTTATTTATTTTTTTCATAAACCAGACGCCAGGTGTGTGTGCGTGTGTTTGCGCAGAAAACATGATTAACCACAGAGTAATCATTGTATGTGATATTGAATTATGAATGTCAATTGTAATCGTCGCGCCATATCATTTAAAATTTGCCATATGTTGTCGATTTTTTCTCTTCAATGTATGTATGATGATGATGATGGTCGACCATTATAATCATGATAATAATAACGATGATGATGATGATGATGATCGGTTGAATGATTGGATGTGTCATTTGATTTTATTGTTCATTGTTGTGTTAGTGTCCGGTCTGCCAACTGATGATGATGTTTGATGACAATCATTGGATTTTTATTTCTCAAATTTTGTGAAATAGGATTTCATTTGATGATTGAATTACATTCAATGTTTGATCGTTGATAAATGAATAACAAATTCGTTTGGAAATTTCAAAATTTCTAATTTTTTTACAAATGATTGACAAAGGGTAACCTAGAATAGCGGCCCCTGGAAAAAAATCAGAATAAAAGTTATCGCATCATGTTTTTGGTCAATAGAGATGAAAAAAAGTCAATTATGGTCATCTCCAATTCTTGACCCTTCCGGTCCAAAAAGGGGGTCAAAAGTCAATAATTGCTATATCTCGGCCGTTTTAAGAGGTGAACTCTCAATTTTTTCAATAATTAAAGATTATCTAGCTATTAATCATTGGTGAAAATATCATTGCTTAACACGATCGAGAAACCGAAATATATCCATTTGAAGTTACCATTGTCATTATCATATGGGCTGCCAGTTGACGTGTACACGTCAAAACTGAAGTGCTCGGTGATTCGCTCAACAACTGTCGTATTTAACACAAGTATTTCTAAGTCTATGATATTTTGGGCTATTGTTGGTTCAACTTCATGTAATGATATTAATATCAGGTAATGATGCCAGCATTGAAAGGCCAACGGAATCAATTAACAACAACTGAATCGAATCATTTACGCTTTGTTACCAAAATCCGTTGGCCAGTAGAAGCAGTGCATGGAGTCATAGCACAAAAATATAAGCTTCTACACCACCATTTTCTGAATCAATCGCTGTCAAAAGCATCGACGTATTGCAGAATAGCTTGCTATCTGGTGAACAATTTTTGTAAGCGATATACGAGCGATAAGGACAATGTTGATGTAATTGTGCTGCGAATGTTTAAAATGAATTTAACCAACAACGATCTTGGTCAATATGTTATAGATAATAATCTCAATTATAAAAAAACATATTTATCAACACATGGAGCAATGATCTTGCAGATTTTCCACAATTCTCACTCGAACTATTGATAATGTTTTTCACTGGGTCATATCAACTGTCACAATCGATAACATACCTGGGAGAAATGCTATCAGACCATGATCAATTGCTCGTAGAAAAAATGTTGGGTGATATGTCTTTGATTCGATGGGTTCGATCGAGACATATCAATTAAAAGGCCTACCGGGTTTGTGTAAAATATCAACCGAATGGCCATGAACTTGATTCAATATTAGGCCATTATTGTACTTGTGCCATCGGGAACCGAACCATTGGTTCGTGTTCACATGTTTCAGCTCTAATATATTATCTAAGTTATGGCAAGTACGAGAACCGTAGATTCCTGCCAGCTGAGGCTCTGAAAAACATCTTCGATCATAGCGGTCCGATCGTTTTTGATGATGATGAAAGTGATATCAAAGAGTGATTTATCCTAATTTTTCTTTCTTATTTTTTTTTTTTTTTTTGAATATTTCTTGTTAATATTTTTGTAGATATATATTTTAGATAATATATGGTGGCTGTTAGATGGTGGTTTATGTCCTGTGGCTGCCAAAATGTCATTAAATGGTTATGCTTGGGCTTAAATGGTCATCAATTGATGATGAACATGGAAATACTTGTGTTAAATGCGACAGTTGTTGAGCGAATCACCGAGCACTTCAGTTTTGACGTGTACACGTCAACTGGCAGCCCATATGATAATGACAATGGTAACTTCAAATGGATATATTTCGGTTTCTCGATCGTGTTAAGCAATGATATTTTCACCAATGATTAATAGCTAGATAATCTTTAATTATTGAAAAAATTGAGAGTTCACCTCTTAAAACGGCCGAGATATAGCAATTATTGACTTTTGACCCCCTTTTTGGACAGGAAGGGTCAAGAATTGGAGATGACCATAATTGACTTTTTTTCATCTCTATTGACCAAAAACATGATGCGATAACTTTCATTCTGATTTTTTTCCAGGGGCCGCATCACTCTATGTTATTAAAGGAAACCCTTTTTCGATTCATTTCGATCATCTTTTCGATCGATCATTGCAGGTTTGTAATGTGATGATTATTTTTAAATTAATTTTAAATTGATTCAATCAGATTTATTTAGTTCAATTTTGATTAATTTCAATTCTATTTTTTCTTTATTTTTAATTCAAAATCATCAAGATTCAACAAATTATCTTCAATCGCTACCGCAGCAACAACAAAAACAATCGCAACAGTCTATGAACAAGAAAAAATGGGCACGTTTATCGTATTGGGAATATAAAGAACCTCGAATCACCAATATCAATGTCGTTGAATCGATCATAATTTTGAGCTATAATCAATCGAGCAATATTTGTGATAATGATTCAAATGAATCAATTGAATCTATTTCATTATCATCATTATTATCAAAAACAATGAAAATTAATGAAAATAATTATGATAAACAGCAAAAAATACGATCAAAAATTGATAATGGTATCATATTATATCAAGATCCTAATAAAAATGTTTGGATCTATAATCGTTCACGTAATTGTTCAATATTTATTGAATCACCATTATATTATCATCATTCATCTGCATCATCAATAATGAATAGGAAGAATATTGTTAAAGTATTACCTGGTCATTCGATTATTGTATATGATTATCAATTATCAAAATATCGTTCATCGAAAAAATTATCAACAACAACGACACCACCGCCATTATCATTAATACATAATGATAATAATAGTTTTCGTTTCAGTTTTGTCAAAGGTTTCGGTAATGGATATAAATTAAATGACATAATGGATTGTCCTTGTTGGATGGAAGTAATTCTTTTTTGATTTGATTAGCAAACATTTTAATTGTAAATATATTCGAAAAATATCATCATCAATATATTTTATTTACATCTATTCTCATCAATCATTTCACATTCTTTGATTAGTTCCTAAACTAAGTCATTAATCTTCTTGTTCATCATCATCATCAGCATAACAATGAAAAAAATTCATTTCATTTTGATTCAATCAATTAATCATAAGACACTCTTACATCATCCAGTCAACAATGTCAACATGTGTATTACTAGTCTGACGAATATTGAAAAAAAACATGAACAAATGAAACAGACCATTCAATTGAAAACATATTACACATGGAAAAAATTTTAAAAAAAATCTGAAAACATAACAAAGAACAAAATGTAATTATAAAATGTATATAATTATTTTATAAAGAAAAAAAATTCAAAGCAATTTTATTATTCTGTGATTGATTAAAAATTTTTTGTTTCCTTCATATATTTTCAATAATCGAATTGATTGAAACATTTTCAAAAATGTCTCGTTGATGGTGAGATTTGGAAAAAAATTGCAAGCAAAAAATTGATTGCTTGATGATTTGTACATGTGTATCCATGTAAAAATGATTAAACAAAAATTTATTCATTTTATTCAGATTTGAAAAATAAAAAAAGGTTAAAAATAGAAAAAAAATTGGATCAATTGTCACTCATCACGTTTTATACTGCTTCAACATCCTTATCATTTTATTCATTTCATTCGAATAAATTTGAATTGATTGATTATTTTCATTCGAAAATTTCAACGAATTTTTTTTCAAAGTTTTCTCAAAACGATTACAAATTATTTCAATACGATCATCATGATCATTGTGATGTTCAACAATCATATTAGCATTGTTTTTATTACCATTTTTGTTTATATTTAAATTTTCGATTGGAATATAAATTGCCGATTTATTAATATTATTGAAGTTCATACTACGTCGATCAAATCCGATTTTTAATAATATTCAATTTTTATAATAAAATAAAATTTTATTCAACATGAAACTTTAAATATTCGTCAATAGAATTTTGGAATCAAGTTGAAATGGTTTTGGCTTCATTTATTGAAAAAACAATTTGTATGTTTTTCGCACTAAAATAAAATTTTACAAAATTTTTTTATTTTGCAAAACGAATGAAAAAATTACTCAATTAATTAATTAATTGAGTAATTATAATTATAAACATATTAATTATATATAATTAATCATTTAAAATTTGTCATTTAAAATAATAGTAATTTATGATAATAATAATAATAATTTATAAGTATATATAAAAAAAAAAAAGAAAACTTTGAATAAATATGACACTTAAAATATACATTTTTATAAATTGATATGGACAATTTTTTTTTCTGGTGATATATCGTTTGTGTTTATATAAGAAAAAAAAAATGAAATTTGATGAGTTATAAATATGAATTAATGTTTATAATATTTATAATTGTGAGAAAATTATTTTATAAATGATTCGTTTTTGTTGTTGTTGTATTTGTTGCTGCTGTTGCTGTAGTTGTTATTCAATTGTTGATCCATTTATAATTTTGTTCAGAGAAAAAAAATTTCACTAATTTTAAATTTCATTTATGATTAGACATTAACCATGTAAGACCATCATGAAGACCATCACCGGTTAGCGCACATGCAGGCTGTACATACCAATTTCTTTGTTTAGTCATTGTTAGGCCTAATTTATCTTGTATTTCAGCCGGTTTCATAGCTAAATGATGATGAAAAAAATAAAAAATATTTGTATAATTAATAAAATTTCATAAAAATATCATCATCATCATTATGTTAAATGAATATTGGATGAAAATTTACCATCTTTAAGATCTTGTTTATTGGCAAATACTAATATAATAACATCACGCATTTCACGATCATTTACAATTTTATGTAATTCATGACGTGCTTCATCGATACGATCTCTATCGGTAGAATCGACAACAAATATTAAACCTTGTGTACCGGTATAATAATGACGCCATAATGGCCGTATTTTATCTTGACCACCAACATCCTATATCATAATGATTTGAAAACAAAAAGAAAAAAAATTAATTGAAAACAATGATAATAATTGTAATTAATAGAAAAATCACATACCCAAACACTAAATCTAACATTTTTATATGTGACTGTTTCAACATTAAAACCAACTGTCGGTATTGTCGTAACAGTTTGACCAGATTTTAATTTATATAAAATTGCTTTAAAAGTAAATAAAGGAGTAATTTTACAAAAATTAATTCTCTCTACAATCAAATCAAATCGTCGCAATACTTACTAGTTTTACCTGATGCATCTAAACCGAGCATCAATATACGTATTTCTTTTGAGCCAAATATTTTTGATAAAAATTTTCCCATTTTTATTTTTGTTTATTCTGAATTTTATTCAAAAAAAATATTTTGACAATTGACAAAATGTAATTATTCAAAAACTGATTTGATTTAATTTCAATCAAAATCAAAAACAACAACAACAAAAACAAATCATTGAAAAAAAAATTTATGGAATGTAGAACAATTATTTGGGTTTATAATTTACGTTTTTTTTTGTTGTTGTTGTTTTTCAATTTTGTTGATCAAAAAATTGATCAAAAATAATGAATTTGATTTGACCACAGAAAACACCCACACACTTTAACACAGATTAAATTGAATTTTTCAAAGATGTTACCTGAGGAATTTTTGAAGATTATTTTTTTCACGAAATAAATAAATAAATGATGAAAAATACTCATTTATCTTGAAGTTTATTTATTTTCTTCTTGTTGCAATTAATAAACAGATGAATTTTTATTTTTATTTTTCTTAAAGAGAGAGAGAGAGAATTTATCCAAAATAGAATGTTGAATGAATGATGATAATCGTGTTTGAACAAAAAATAAATAAATTCAGAGATAAATTTTCAGAGTCATCAGCCAGAAAATTGTATAATCTTTATGATTATAACCAGGTCAGATTAATGTCATATGAATATGTATGTCTATGTGTTTGTTTGTGTATGTGTGTGTTTAGGTAAAAATTTAATTATTATCATTACTGTCATTATTATTATCGTTTGTTGTCAATGTTTTTGTTATCGTTGTTGTTGTTGTCGATGTTGTCGTTTTCGATCAATTATCATCATCATTATAATGATCACTAATGACTATTAACAGTTAATCATATTATTGTTGCTGGATCATTTTTTTTGTGTTGGAAATTTGATCATTATCATACACGATTCAAAATAATTCAAATCAAATTAAATCACAAAAAAACGATTGAATGATCAAATTTGAATGCATTCAATTATTGAATTTTGTTTGAGTTGAATGTAAAATTTCTATACACACATCACATACAAAAACACAGAAAATCACAAAATTATTATGATAAATAATTGAAAATTCATGGAGAAATGGTAAAACTGTCGATGTTTTTTTCTTTTTTTTTTCATTTACTTTCTTTGCTTACCATCTCTATCAATCAATATGTTCACAATATACACATGTTATTATTATGATTATCATTATGTTTGATGATAATTTACCATAAAATTTTCATATACTTTTTCCCGAAATTATATTTTATGGTCAATTATATTGAATTTGGCTGTGTATAATTGAAAGATTGAAGTTAATAATAATAATAATGTAAACACACAAATAAATAAATCAAAACACACCTCGGTTTTTTCTCTCTTTGGGTTGTTGTTTCCAATTCCAACCGATAGACGGCAGTAATTTTTCATACAGCATTTACTTGATGGGTCGTTTCTTCGTTTGTCCATATTTCTTAATTCGTGTCCAAAATTTTTTTTTTGTCATCTGCTATTTACGGTTCCATACTGCGTTTTTCCATCAAATTTCTCTTGACACATTGAATGGGTCTAGAAATTCTGAAAATTGTTGAAAGAAAAAAAAAATGATCACAACATCTCATAAACCATTATCCGTCAAACATCAATAATAATTAAATGATAAAAGATATTTTGATGACATTTGATTGTTTGTCTATCTATATATTAATGAATATTGTGTGTGTGTGTGCTTGTATGTGTAAAGGGTTTCCTTTAATAACATAGAGTGATGCGGCCCCTGGAAAAAAATCAGAATGAAAGTTATCGCATCATGTTTTTGGTCAATAGAGATGAAAAAAAGTCAATTATGGTCATCTCCAATTCTTGACCCTTCCTGTCCAAAAAGGGGGTCAAAAGTCAATAATTGCTATATCTCGGCCGTTTTAAGAGGTGAACTCTCAATTTTTTCAATAATTAAAGATTATCTAGCTATTAATCATTGGTGAAAATATCATTGCTTAACACGATCGAGAAACCGAAATATATCCATTTGAAGTTACCATTGTCATTATCATATGGGCTGCCAGTTGACGTGTACACGTCAAAACTGAAGTGCTCGGTGATTCGCTCAACAACTGTCGCATTTAACACAAGTATTTCCATGTTCATCATC
This sequence comes from Psoroptes ovis, assembly GCA_002943765.1. Taxonomy (NCBI): domain Eukaryota; kingdom Metazoa; phylum Arthropoda; class Arachnida; order Sarcoptiformes; family Psoroptidae; genus Psoroptes; species Psoroptes ovis. The sequence continues at coordinate 1,431,330 of PQWQ01000012.1, forward strand.
AATTGATGACCATTTAAGCCCAAGCATAACCATTTAATGACATTTTGGCAGCCACAGGACATAAACCACCATCTAACAGCCACCATATATTATCTAAAATATATATCTACAAAAATATTAACAAGAAATATTCAAAAAAAAAAAAAAAAATAAGAAAGAAAAATTAGGATAAATCACTCTTTGATATCACTTTCATCATCATCAAAAACGATCGGACCGCTATGATCGAAGATGTTTTTCAGAGCCTCAGCTGGCAGGAATCTACGGTTCTCGTACTTGCCATAACTTAGATAATATATTAGAGCTGAAACATGTGAACACGAACCAATGGTTCGGTTCCCGATGGCACAAGTACAATAATGGCCTAATATTGAATCAAGTTCATGGCCATTCGGTTGATATTTTACACAAACCCGGTAGGCCTTTTAATTGATATGTCTCGATCGAACCCATCGAATCAAAGACATATCACCCAACATTTTTTCTACGAGCAATTGATCATGGTCTGATAGCATTTCTCCCAGGTATGTTATCGATTGTGACAGTTGATATGACCCAGTGAAAAACATTATCAATAGTTCGAGTGAGAATTGTGGAAAATCTGCAAGATCATTGCTCCATGTGTTGATAAATATGTTTTTTTATAATTGAGATTATTATCTATAACATATTGACCAAGATCGTTGTTGGTTAAATTCATTTTAAACATTCGCAGCACAATTACATCAACATTGTCCTTATCGCTCGTATATCGCTTACAAAAATTGTTCACCAGATAGCAAGCTATTCTGCAATACGTCGATGCTTTTGACAGCGATTGATTCAGAAAATGGTGGTGTAGAAGCTTATATTTTTGTGCTATGACTCCATGCACTGCTTCTACTGGCCAACGGATTTTGGTAACAAAGCGTAAATGATTCGATTCAGTTGTTGTTAATTGATTCCGTTGGCCTTTCAATGCTGGCATCATTACCTGATATTAATATCATTACATGAAGTTGAACCAACAATAGCCCAAAATATCATAGACTTAGAAATACTTGTGTTAAATACGACAGTTGTTGAGCGAATCACCGAGCACTTCAGTTTTGACGTGTACACGTCAACTGGCAGCCCATATGATAATGACAATGGTAACTTCAAATGGATATATTTCGGTTTCTCGATCGTGTTAAGCAATGATATTTTCACCAATGATTAATAGCTAGATAATCTTTAATTATTGAAAAAATTGAGAGTTCACCTCTTAAAACGGCCGAGATATAGCAATTATTGACTTTTGACCCCCTTTTTGGACCGGAAGGGTCAAGAATTGGAGATGACCATAATTGACTTTTTTTCATCTCTATTGACCAAAAACATGATGCGATAACTTTTATTCTGATTTTTTTTCCAGGGGCCGCTATTCTAGGTTACCCTTTCAGTTATTATTATTATTATTTTCATTATTGACGTCATTCATTTAAACATTGATATATCAATATTGATTATGTTTGTTTGTTTATTTATTCGTTTGTTTTCATATTATTTCAAGTGACTGAATGAACAAAGAAAATAAACAAAATGTAAAAATATAAAAAATACTTATCTTGATATAAGAATTCTTGAAAAAAAACAAAAAACAAAAACAAAAAAAAAACAATTTATTCCTTTCAACTTGTCAAACATCTTTGATATTTTAATTCTTTGAAGAAATTTTTTTTTCTTCTTATTTTTATTTTCATCGATCATATTATTTTTATATTGAATTTTCATCAAAATTTCATCTTAATCATCATGCTGTGTGTAAAATATGATGATGAAAAATAAAAAAAAAACTAATCAATAAATTTGAGATATATATTTTGAAACATATGATGATAAAATGTTTTGAATCAATGAATATATGGATAGATGATGTTAAAATATCTTCAGATTTCATGTAGTAATTTTCATTTTTCATGTTCATTTCGATTTGAATAAAAAAAAAACAATAAAATTGAAAATTTTCGTTGAAAAAATTAATTAATTTGATTGAAAATTTTTCATATTCATGATGTTTAGAGATTGTTTGGAAAATTTTATATGATAATGAGTTAAATTTCGTATCATTACGATAATAATAATAATAATAATCGATCACCATATCAATCATATCATGTAATCAATAAATAGAATTTTATAGATAAATGACGTTATTTTTTTTTTCTTGAGTGATTCTTCAAATTTCAAAAACGTCATCTTGTTATCATAAGAAAAAAAAATATTGATAACCTTACAAAACGAATGAATCAATGAATTTGAATTTTTTTTTTTCATTTACATAATACCATTTGCATTCGATACGCGCCTATAGCTAGAATTGTAATTCTATCTTGATGATTTGTTGTATCGATAAGCAACAAAATAAAATAAAATAAAATGATTAGCATCTATTTTTAGGTTGGCACAGACCAAAAAAAAAAAAAAAAAAAAAATTGAAACGCATTGAATTTTACAAATTGTAATCGAAATTGAAAATTTGTATATCTGTATCTTTTTTTTGAATTATTATGTAAATTGAATGAATCGAATCAAATGGTGGATGTAGGCAGATGTCAATCAATCAAATGAATAAATTTCAATTTTCATTCAAAATATTATACGTTTTTGTATGATTATATGATTAGTATGATGATAAAGATGATTATGAAAAGTGATTGTGACTACCTTGAGAATTATGATTGATAATAATAATAATAATAATTCCTTCTTCATAAGTTTTTGGTATCTTTATCATCTTCATATAAACATAAATTATCGAAAAATTTCATCTGATTTTGATTGATTGACTGATTAATCACAGTAATAAACAACAATACCAATAATAATATGAATGGATTATTTTTTTTTTTTTTATCTTCTTTGAATGACAAGATTAGAAACAGAACAAAATAATACATGATAATAATCACGTTTTTGGGATTTTCTTATGAATTTTTTTTTTGTTTTCTGTTCTTCGCTTATGATGAAAGATGAATAACTTTGAATGTTTTTTCTTTCTCGTCTTTTTGCATCATTATTTCAATGAGTTTCTTGTTCTTTTTCGTTTATTTTTTTGTACTGAAATGGTTCGATTTCCATTTAAAATTACTTTTATTCTACGTCATTCACATTGCTAGTAATTCTACTATCGTCATTATTATTTATTCTTGTGTATCGAAATAAATAATTGAAAAAAAAATTAAATAAAATTTTTAGCTTGAATCAAATTTTTTTTCTCATGAATGAACGAAATTTTCTTTGTTAGTTTTGCTTTTCATGTTTCAACTCATTCATTCAATTTTTATCTTAGTTAAAATTTTCATTAAAAATAACGGGATTATGGGGGAAAAGAATTTTTTTTTGGCACAATATTATCCAATTTTATCACCAAAATTTTCATTTTCTTATTCTTCGATTAATGACAAAAAGAAATTAATCATAAAAATCGATATTTATCATTATTTAATTTTTTTCCAAATAAAATTTTCTATTTTCATTATTTTTTGTCTCAGAAGCCCGTCTTTCAATGGCAAATAATTAAAATCTTTCATCAAACAAAAATAGTAATAATCATAACGAGTCAAATGGGTGTCAATCTATTTTTGTCATCTTTTTCATCATTTTCAACGGCCAACCTAACACAGAGGAAAATGTTATTAAAAATATTGTTTGGAAATAAATGAAAAAAAAAAAATTCAGGTGTTCACTCTATTAAATTCTTTGAAAATTTATCAGAGTCTATTTGAAAATATCTACAAAAATAGCATCATCAAAAAAAAGCATTCAGATTTATGAACATTCTGCACATACAAATACACATATAGTGTAGACATAACAAATTCTAAATGTTTATATATAAAGAACATGAAAAGCAATAGCATCAAATTGGTGCTTGGAATTACAATAATACTTGATCTATATGTTTGTTTTTCTCGTAAAATGAAGAAAACAAATACCAGAAATATGATAAAATAGTAATAATCTTCTTTATCTTTTATTTTTCAATTTTACACATCTTTTTTTCTCGCTCGTTTAATGCTAAAATTTGGATTTTTTTCATTTTTTTTCCTTCACGGTTCTTTGGCGATATCGAACATCGAAGAATCGGTGTTCATATATAATCATCTAATACAAGTCCCAAAAATAAATATGGCTAAAATACAAACATTTCAAATCACAAGACAAACATCGAAACCATTACCGGTAATCAAATGATGATAAATGATGTTTTTGTTTGTTCGGAAGTTGGTAAACAAACACTTTCGAATCGGGTTAAATGCAAAGCGAAAAAAATCGCCAAAAAAAAATTCGAAATTCGAATTCGTGAAGCAATTTTCGAATTTTTCGCGCATGCGCTTATAGATGATAAATTGCATTCTACGAGTGCATATTGGCACATCACATTCACACATATAACAGGTTACGACTAGTGATGGTAGTAGTGGTCGATGCTGTATATGGTGTTTTTGATTGAAAGTGAAACTGATAGCAGCACTAAAATGTGTGCAAATGAATATGTGCAGATCAAATTTTTTTCTGAACACATTCTACTGCCTGTCTTTTTTTGACCACTACCAAAAATGGAAGAAAATCTGATCAAAACATTCGAAGTAAACAACAACAAAAAATAATTTTGATTCAATTTATTTTCATTTGTTTTCAACTAAATTTTATCCCCGAAATTCATTAAAATTAATGATAATCATAATATTCATTCAACATTCAGATTTATTCAGATTTTAAGTATTTTTTCCGTGGAAAAAACACCGAATTTCAACACTTTGGTTCTTTTTCTTTGCAATCCACCATATATACCCGATCAACCATCATCAAGTGAAATGATCATTATCAAAACATCACCGACACTGAAAATAATCATAATTAACCAAAAGCTATCGTAATTATCTGGAAGTTATTTTAGTGAGAGGAAACGAAAAAAAAAAATTGTATCATCATAATCATCACTATCACCAACAACTAATAACACCTAAATTAATACACATCTAATACTCATAAGATTATCTTTTTTTTTGTGAGAAGAAAGAAAATGTGATTACTTTGATATTAATTAATATTTAGTAAAAACAAAGATGATCGGAATTCAATGAAAAAATAAGCAAAACATAAACAACAACATCAACAACAGCATCAGCAATTTATATTTCTCATTTTTTTTCACTTCTTTCCTTTGAACAAGATAAACAAATCTTTTCATTAGTGTATCTATTTGTGTGTGTGTATGTACATGTGTGTTTGTGTGAGGTGAAACGAAACGAAATGATAATTATTTGTTTACTTTTATATCGAAAGAATACTTTGAAATTGAAAAATTGAAGCGAAAAGAATAAGAAAAAAAAATTTTGAATTAAAATCAAAATAAACAAACAAACAACAAACAAAATGGCAGTGAAAAATTATTAATGAAATAAATCAAAATCACTCAAAAAAAAAAAAAATTTCATGCGAAAAATGAATAATTGTTATTTTTGTTACATGAATGATAATAATAATAATAATAGTGATGATTATAATGAAATATTGTTTTCTTCTTCAAACAAACAAAACAAAAAAAAAAAAAAAAGAAAGATTGATGCAATGATAAAACAATAATTTGCCAACTTTTTGATTCTGTTATTTTTGTTGTTTCTGTGTATTATTCTTGGTTTATTTTTGTTTGTTTATCATTTGTTTTAAAAATTTTCAATGAACTCAAAGAATTTTGTTTTGTGCTTGTGTTTGTGTTTGAAATTTGTGTATGTGGCTATATTTGATTCTGCAACATTTACTAATTCATTCATTTTCTAAATTTCAAATTTTTAAATTAATTAATTTGAAAATTTGTTGAAAAAAAAAAAATTTCAAATTAATTATTTTCATCCGTTGTCGGATTCTCTCCAGATACCAAAAAAAAAAAAAAAAAACCGACCGAAAAAAATACCATCATCATCCAAATTATTCACAAGAAAAAAAAAATTCATTCAAGGCATAATTACATTTTAATTTTCATTCAGACAAAACAATTTCGGCAATATTTATGAAAATTTTTTCAAAATTCTTTCAACGAGCGAAAAAAAATGTAAATTAATTTACAAACACCAAACAACAATAAAAAAAAATTCAAATGTGGTTTTTTTTAAATATTCAAAATTGCTTTCCATTATTTCCAAAATGTGTTTTGTTTCGTTTTCTCCAAATCTTTGAAATTTTTTTTTAATCATTATCATCATCATCAACAATGTTGAATAATAACGACAGCAAATTCCACAGCAACATTTTTTTTAGTTTTTTGCTACGGTTTTTTTTTAATCAAATCGTCATTAAAAATATGATCATCGCCGTCGTCGTCATATAATTGTTTTGTTGAAATTAATAAAAACATATGAACAAAATTGAAAATAAAAACATAAAATTCTGGTATGTAATTGAAATATTTTTGTTTTTGCTCGTTTCGGATGAAAAAAAAAATTAAAAAATTAGTAAAAATATCTACATTCTTTTGCGAAATTCTTTGCACAGGCATGAATTTACAAAAAAAAAAAAAAAAAAAAAATTCCAATCAAAACTCAGTGATTCTCAATAAACAACACTCGAAAACAATGTTTTGTTTGTTTGTAATGTTGACAAAATTTTTTTTTCGAATATTTCTTTAGGCTTATTTGATTTAGCACCGATTCTATTAGTTTCGATTAATTATATCATTAATCAAATGTGTTTGACAAATCTAGAATGTTCACATTTATAGATTGACAAACACCATTTTTTCATATTTTTTTAATTAATGAAACATTAATTGATTCGTGAATCGAATTGATGAATAATTGTTTGATTAATTAATTATCATCATTATTTACTTTTAATGAATTGACAAATATGTTTTCGATGATCGAAAAAACAAATGATAAAATATAATGAATAATCCTTTATTCACACATACAAAATAGATCATCGAACTAATCAAACAATGGCAAATGATTTTGTTTATTCAATTAATATAATCATCAGTATAATTAATTTTAATTAAATTCAATCTAATTAATTTTATCAAAAATTAAAATAAAATAACTCATCCAATTTACACTATTCTAATTTTGATTTTGTTTTTATTCATTATCATTTTTTTGATCAAATAACATTATCACAATGATCAATGATTTTATGATAACTACATCCATTTAATTTCATTTTAATTTATTTTTTTTCCAAAAATCATTAATAAAGATGAATAATGGATTAAAATCGTATTAGCATTGAATATTTTATTCCATTAATTCAATAGAATTACAATGAAATTTCAATTTTTCATTTTTGTCTGACATTTTAATTTCTGATATTTTTGAATGTTTTGAGAGAAAAGAATAATTATAGAATCCTCATCATCATCAAATTAGACTTCAAACATTTTTAAAAAAGATCAATAAATCAATTTTTATGCATTATTCAAAGAGTTTCATTATTTTAAATTTAAAAATTTCCACTCGTTTTCAGAAATATAGGAAAAAAACAATTGAATTCAAATGAATTCAATTGAATCATTTTATTTAAAACTTTAAACAAAGAGAAAAGTAAATAAATAAATAAAAAGTATTTCGCTCCTCTTTTATTTACATTAATAATTTATCATTAATAAAAATCAACAAAACAAAAAAAAAGTCATTCATAAAAATTAAAGGGTAACCTAGAATAGCGGCCCCTGGAAAAAAAATCAGAATAAAAGTTATCGCATCATGTTTTTGGTCAATAGAGATGAAAAAAAGTCAATTATGGTCATCTCCAATTCTTGACCCTTCCGGTCCAAAAAGGGGGTCAAAAGTCAATAATTGCTATATCTCGGCCGTTTTAAGAGGTGAACTCTCAATTTTTTCAATAATTAAAGATTATCTAGCTATTAATCATTCGTGAAAATATCATTGCTTAACACGATCGAGAAACCGAAATATATCCATTTGAAGTTACCATTGTCATTATCATATGGGCTGCCAGTTGACGTGTACACGTCAAAACTGAAGTGCTCGGTGATTCGCTCAACAACTGTCGCATTTAACACAAGTATTTCCATGTTCATCATCAATTGATGACCATTTAAGCCCGAGCATAACCATTTAATGACATATTGGCAGCCACAGGACATAAACCACCATCTAACAGCCACCATATATTATCTAAAATATATATCTACAAAAATATTAACAAGAAATATTCAAAAAAAAAAAAAAAAAAAAAAATAAGAAAGAAAAATAAGGATAAATCACTCTTTGATATCACTTTCATCATCATCAAAAACGATCGGACCGCTATGATCGAAGATGTTTTTCAGAGCCTCAGCTGGCAGGAATCTACGGTTCTCGTACTTGCCATAACTTAGATAATATATTAGAGCTGAAACATGTGAACACGAACCAATGGTTCGGTTCCCGATGGCACAAGTACAATAATGGCCTAATATTGAATCAAGTTCATGGCCATTCGGTTGATATTTTACACAAACCCGGTAGGCCTTTTAATTGATATGTCTCGATCGAACCCATCGAATCAAAGACATATCACCCAACATTTTTTCTACGAGCAATTGATCATGGTCTGATAGCATTTCTCCCAGGTATGTTATCGATTGTGACAGTTGATATGACCCAGTGAAAAACATTATCAATAGTTCGAGTGAGAATTGTGGAAAATCTGCAAGATCATTGCTCCATGTGTTGATAAATATGTTTTTTTATAATTGAGATTATTATCTATTACCTTGTCCGGAGTAAAGTTAGGAGTGTTCAAATTCAATTTTTTCAAAAACTATTGAAGATTTCTTAGCGAAACTTTAACATAATAAAATTTAGTTTTCTTCAAACCTTATAAATGATTTTCAAGGCCCAAGTACCATAGAGACCTTGTCAAAATGGCCCTTTTGCAAACTGTTCAAAATGACCAAATTAGCAGTATTTTTGGAAATATTTAAATTTTGTAATCGAATGCTTGAAATCCATATTTTCACGAGACAAGACAGTTTTGGTCACAAAAATTATGACCTGGGTCATATTGACCCGACTTTAAATGTCAAAATAGTTTTTCAGGGATAATCACGTGACAACTTAATTTTCATGGAACCAAACATTATCAAGAAGAATATTATATCCTTGCAGTCTTTTTCAACCATTCTTGAACGGGCCATGGGTCCCGATTAACGTCCTATGGGCCTTGGTTGTTATTGCTTAATTTTCGTGCCAGAGATGCCGAAAGACGATGACATGGATATCCATGGTCATGATGAGAATGCTATTCTCTCACCCGATCCCTGTTGTAAAAATTTTGGTCCTAGCTCTTATTTAACTGGGTAAAATTTCCACTTCCTTCAACAAGAGTATGCTGTAGTGGGGCCCAGAATTTTTCAGTGGGAGAAATGTGTCACTATCACTTTGAGAGACGTGTTGAGCAAAGTGAACTCTTGTGACATCAATCTTTTTTCAAGGTGATTTGGTCTTGGGTCCCATTGTTGGATTCGAATTTTTCGAAATCTGACTTGCTTTGATTTTAGGGGTGTTATGTTCCACACAAGGCTCATAGGAACTTCAAATTTGAGGAACAGATCACCAACATTCCAGGCTCTTACATTCTTGAAACATTTTTTTGATTCCTCGGATTCTCGGGTCTTTTTCAACCCTTAAACAAACGACTAGTCTTCGATCATTTTTGAGCTTTTTCTCCTACTGATGATTGATATCATCGATTTTTCTTCTGTTTTCTGAGAATATCCTAGGCCCATCAAAATTTCCCACAATTGTTTTTGGATTCTGGAAGCTGTGAATCCTGGAATTATGATGATTTTGTCAAAATCATGCTGTTTTTATTGGACCTTTTTAAAATGGGCCACTCTAGGGTCATCTCTGAGGGAAATTCGAAAATTCTTTTTTTTTTTCGATGAAGCATTAGTCCCAGTACTAGTGGTGAAAATTTGGCCCCGAAACATCAAGCGATTGCTGAATTATTTAGATAGATGTCACCCTAACTTTACGCCGGACAAGGTAATATAACATATTGACCAAGATCGTTGTTGGTTAAATTCATTTTAAACATTCGCAGCACAATTACATCAACATTGTCCTTATCGCTCGTATATCGCTTACAAAAATTGTTCACCAGATAGCAAGCTATTCTGCAATACGTCGATGCTTTTGACAGCGATTGATTCAGAAAATGGTGGTGTAGAAGCTTATATTTTTGTGCTATGACTCCATGCACTGCTTCTACTGGCCAACGGATTTCGGTAACAAAGCGTAAATGATTCGATTCAGTTGTTGTTAATTGATTCCGTTGGCCTTTCAATGCTGGCATCATTACCTGATATTAATATCATTACATGAAGTTGAACCAACAATAGCCCAAAATATCATAGACTTAGAAATACTTGTGTTAAATACGACAGTTATAATAATAATAAATCTTTATTTTGGTGCTCTGCCTTGGCATTTGCACCGTGATATAAATGAATAAAATAAAAATGAATTGTAGAATAATTAAAAATATTTGAAAATTACAGTATTGATTAAATGTGTGTTAGTAATATAGAATGTGTTTGTTAGATGTTAGATGTTGTGTACAGTGAAGGTATGTGCTAGTGTAATTGAATGCGTGAGTGATGAGAAAATGATGGTTTGCTGGGAGATGAATTTGGATGATGATGATGTTGATGAGGAATTGTTGATAGATTTTTTTTTTTTTTTTTTTCACATGTGCTGTGATTTCCTCCAGTAATCTTTCGCAGCGTCGCAGAATATGTGATAGTTTGACCTGCTTGCCATCATTTCTCCTAAACTGGAAAAACTCCGGCTCACTAAGTCGTACGTCTCACAATCCAGTAGGACGTGTTCGGGATCCTGTACAGATTGACCACAATCGCACAGAGGTGATTCTTTTATCTTTCTTCTATGCAGATACTCGGCGAAGTTACCGTGACCACTCACAAATTGCATGTTGTAAAATGTGGGTCTGAAAAATTTCGGAACTGCCGGTTGTGAGAAGAATTTCCTAAAATTTTGATTAGTGTTATCGTAGTATCTACGGTAACATAGATTTTCCTCTTCTTTTCTTATGTATTTTCTTACCATAGCATCTTCTATATCTGATGTTGTTCGATAAATTTGCACGTAGTCGTGAGCCTTGACTATCCCTGCAACTATGCATACTATGTCGCTTGACACGGAAGCATAAGCTTGCAGTGATTTGACTAAGACCTTGTGCTGTGATGCATTTAGTTTATCCATTGTCTTTTTGGGGATCTTGTCCCCCCATATTTGATGTGCATACATCATTGCTGGCCGAATCATGCCTTTGAAGAGATTTATTCTCTTCCGGCTGTTCAGCCCCCATGTATTTGCCATTAGTGCGTAGAGGATGTTGGATGTGCGTTCTATTTTATTGATGGTGCTACTGATGTGCCCATTGAAATCTAATTTTTTCTTGTTCCTATGGTTTTTTATAATTAACCCGAGAATTTTTATTTGATTTGATGGATTGATGATGGTGTTTGGGCTGATTATGATCGATGGTTTATTGCCATTAAATAGATATAAAACATTTGTTTTATTGTGATTTATTGACAATTTGTTGTTATTGCACCATAACCCTATGAAGTTGACTGTTTCGACGATTTTTGCTTCAAGTTCGTTGACATTACTGGCCCAGCATACGACAGTAATGTCGTCGGCAAAGGCCACGATCTTTGTTTCAGGAATGTCAAACCTGTCCAGGAGATCGTTGACTATCAAGTTCCACATTAGTGGAGACAGTGCTCCACCCTGCGGACAGCCAACTGTCAACTTTTTCCAAATGGTATTGTCTCCATAGTCAAATTTGACGAACCTGTCCTTGAAGTAAGATTCGATTATTTTTATGAAACCTGCTGGTATGTTGTATTTGTCCATGTTGTTGATTATTGCTGGCCACCAGGCTTTGTCGAATGCCGAGGCAATATCTATTGCAATGATGGCAGTTTTGTTGGTTGATTTTTTTTCTATTGCTGTTTCTATGATTGTCTTTAGGGCTGAGATTGTAGATTTGCCTTTAGTAAATCCGTATTGGCCTGCATGTCGGCATTGATCAAAGTATTTGTTTATTTTATTGTTAATCAGTTTTTCCAATATTTTGCCAAGGTTTGGTAGTAAACATATTGGTCGATAATTTCTCAAGTTGTTAATGTCTGTTTTATTTGGTTTTTTCATAATCCTCACTGTCGCCAGTTTCCATGGTTTGGGAAAGTAATGTATTTGCATGCATCTGTTGAATATTTTCAATAGGACAGGTGCTATGATTTGTGTTGACATTTTTATCATGTTGTTCGATATGTGGTCTAGCCCTGGGGCTTTTTTAATATTTAAATTGTTGATGATTTGTTGTAGTTCTTCGCTTGAAAATGTAATTTCATCGTTGTTTCTGTAGTCGGGTTTTTTGTTTCGGATAGTTTTCGCTTCTTGATTGTCATTTGATGTATCATCATCTGGAAATAAATTTTCCATTATTTCGTACATAACTATCTGTTTTTCACATGTTGGTGCAGCGTCAATCATTTCGATTCTGTTGTTTGGTTTTGAGATCATCATTTTTAGTAGCTTGAATGCATTCCCATAGCAATTCGTTGAATGCGACTCTTCAACGTACGATTTGAAGCTTGCGCTTTTGGCTGCTCTGATCTTTTTTACATATTCATTTCTGGCTTTTCGATATTCTTCGTTGCTTATTGATTGGTTGTTTCGGTAGTAAAGATTTTTAATGTAATGGAATTGTTTCTTCTGATTCTCTAGATCGTTGTTCCACCAGCTAAATTTTGTAGGATATGTTGTTTGCTTGCGGATGGGATACGATTTGTATGCGGCTTCGATAATTGTGTTTTGGAAGTTGTAAACAATTCTGTCAATTTCATAAGGTTCCGAACACTGTTCGATATTGTTAGCTATGTTGATTAACTCATCTTGGTTGATGCTGTTGATGTATTCTTGGGTATTGTCTTCAATGAATTTCCAGGTTGATTTAATGTGATGTTGAACGAATTGATCATTGTGTGATGATAGTTCGAAGTATATTGTTTCGTGGTCTGATAGAGAGGTGTGTCTGGTGATGGTCCAATTTCTGATCATGTTGTAGGCTTGTGTGTTGGATATCGTGAGATCTATGATGCTTGCATGTCTGCAGGTTTTTTGTTTGTTGTTGAAAATGATTAAATTTTGTTCTTCTATGATGTTTTTTAGTTTGTAACCGTTGTAGTTCTTAATACTGTCATGCCAGTATTGGTGTCTAGCGTTTAGGTCTCCACAGATGACAATCGGGTAATTTGAATATATAGAGAATAGATCACAGAAGAATTTATCGTGCCGGTCGCAGTATGAGTTTGGTAGTAGGTACATGTTCACAAAAATAATTGAAGAATTGTTTGTTTGTATTGAGATAGTGGTGGCGAAGTCGTTGCTGAATTGCTGGAGCATTTTTATCACAAGTGATTTGTTGTTCACTATTGTGGCTGTGTATACTTTTTTTGGATTGTCTATGGTTTGGTGATAATATCTGGACGTTAGTCCAAATGGGATGCGATTGTTATGTGTGTGTAGTTCTTGTAGGGCAATAACATCAATGTTGTCTTTCATTGTGAAGTTTCTAAGTTCAGCAGTTGCTGTTGGACTTTTTCTTAGGTTTTGTTGAACAATTTTAATTTTGTGAGTCATGGTGGGATAAAGAATGTGAGGATATGATTTGGATTGATGTTGATGGTGTCGATGATGGTGGAATTGCTGTCATAGATTCACGTATATCAAAGTTTGTTGGTGGTGTGGTTGGTTGGAGTGCTGTTCTTTGTGAGGTTCTGTCTATTTGTCGCTTATAGAGTGGGCATGAATCGTTGTTTGGTTTATGGTTAAATCGATCAGATGCTACGGTATTTTGGTAGTAATTAACACAATTGTGACATTTGTTTATTTTTTGGCACTCGTGGATACCTTGCGTTCCGCAATCAGCACAGATAGGATTGTTTTTGATTGGACAGGCTGTTGATATATGTGTGCCGAATTGGAAACAATATTTGCACTGTCTGATGAGAATTTTCTGATAGAAGCGGACTGCTTCGAGATCAGTATAGATTGTGTCTTGGTTCTTTATTAGCTGGAAAACTCTTGGTGACACTCTGAGGACTACGTCACGGTAGTATTGATTACTTTTGTAATCAAATTTGTGAATGATTTCGTTTTCTAATCCGTTAAGTTGTTCGTTCACGGAACAAAGAATTTTTGGTAATTCTGTTGAATTTGTCATTTTGTTTACTTTTCGCAGAACGATGTTAGGATGAAGTGGTGTGGGTGTGTAGATCCGTGCTACCTGATGAATAGCGTCATATTTTTTGAAATGATCGAGGAGCACATTTAAGTCGTTTGTTGTGGGAACTTTTAGGATGTTGTTTTTCTTGTTTTTTATTATTTTATTGATCTTGAGATTGGGTTTGTTTTTTCTTGATTCATTGATCACATGTTTGACTTTGGTAGACACTTCATTGGTGTCGGAACCATCGTTTGCTTGGATGATAAGTGTGAGTTCTGATGTTTGTTGGCGTGAGTTGGGCATTGGTGTTTGTTGTGTTACTTTTTTGTTTACAGCATCTCTATACGTAATTTGTGGTGTTGATACTTTATTTTCAATATTGTGTAGCATATTTTTAATCTCGTTTTGAGTTTTGTCTTGTTTATGTGACTCCAAGTCTTTTTTAATCTCGTTCATTCGCATTATAGCGACGTTGATGATTCCACGATATTTGTTGTTCGATTTATTATTGGTAGAGAAGCAGTTTAATATCAAATATCCACATTCTTCATGAGTGAGATTTAAGATACGGTCTGGTTCACTGATGTAGTGATCCAATGTTGTTAGGATTGATTTTGGTTCCATTGTGTCAATCTCTGAATCAGTTGCGTATTCTGATTCTGGAGCAGTATTGGAAGTCTTGTCTTGAGCCAAATTTGAACCCTTCCTTTTCTTGTTACCCATGGTATTGAGTAGCAAGGGTGACTCGGATGGTTCTAGTCTGTTTGATTTAGGATGATATGAGATCACTGATTGCACTGTTAATGAGGTGATTGGATGAATGATGATTGGATTTTGAGGTGAGGATTTATGAGGATGAGAGGGCACGGATAAAATGGATTGTGATGAATTGGAATGATTAGGTTTGAGTTGGAGAGGAATGTTTGATTAATATATTCAATTAACTTCAATGGAAGAAACTTAAATACGACAGTTGTTGAGCGAATCACCGAGCACTTCAGTTTTGACGTGTACACGTCAACTGGCAGCCCATATGATAATGACAATGGTAACTTCAAATGGATATATTTCGGTTTCTCGATCGTGTTAAGCAATGATATTTTCACGAATGATTAATAGCTAGATAATCTTTAATTATTGAAAAAATTGAGAGTTCACCTCTTAAAACGGCCGAGATATAGCAATTATTGACTTTTGACCCCCTTTTTGGACCGGAAGGGTCAAGAATTGGAGATGACCATAATTGACTTTTTTTCATCTCTATTGACCAAAAACATGATGCGATAACTTTTATTCTGATTTTTTTCCAGGGGCCGCATCACTCTATGTTATTAAAGGAAACCCTTTCATAAAATAATAATAATAATGATAATAACAATTGAAATAATGAAATTTATGAAAATAATCATTTGATTTAAATTGAAATTGAAATTGAAATCAAATGAAATGAAAAAATTGAAAATTTTCAATTTCAACGATATTATAATCATTCAGATAATAATTGAAAATGATTTAAAAATTATTGAAATTTTGAAAATTCAAAAAAAAAAGAATATGAAAACGCAAAATTTCAATTTAAATTCCATATTCAATACACCGAAAAATTGATGAATCATTCAATTTTCAATTGATTATTTAATTCCAAAGAAATAGAAAATATTTTTTCAATCACCATTATTATTCATAAATTGTGTTTATCATGAATACATGAATTCAATGCATTCATTTTCAACCTTTTTTTGCATCCATATTCTTATTTTTATAATTGAAAAAAAACTGATGATGTTGATGATTATTATTATTATTATTAATTGAAAAATGATTGAAAAGCGGTAAAAATGTATATCCGAAACAAACAAACAAAAAAAAATTGAATTTGTTTTTCAATTTGTTTATTTTCCATTCATTTTGTTTATTCATTTATTTATTCCATATTTTTTCCATTATTCAAACATTTTATTCCTTTGCTTTCAATTACTTTTTTTTTCATTAATATTTCTCACACTCAAATTGAGACCTGAAACCTTGTATTTTCGGGCAAAAAAGTAATGAAAAAATAAAAAAATTCAATTTCGAGTTCAAATTAATTTCATATGATTCTGTTTTTTTTTTATTCTTGACATATAAGCGTTTTCAAGTTGTCCAAAAAGTTCTTCCCTTATTGAATTAGTGAAAATTCTCCATTGAAAATTGATAAAAACTTTTTGGACAACTCAAATATTAACGAAACATTATTTTAGCTAACTAACACACGAGAATACATAGACATATATAGAGTATATTCTTGAATGTATGTGTGTGAGTGTATGCGCCTAATACACTAATATTCTTGTCATTTATATTCATATCATCAATAATAAAGATAGAATTTTGAATGAATCTGAGTGTTTCTATATATTTTCTATGGTAAATGAATGAATGAATGAATGAATGAAGAATTCTGTGGTTACCAGCAACCTAACATAGAAAATTTGAAATTTTGCCCATTTAAAATTTATGTTTTATGTTCTCTCTGTGTGTTTGTGTGAGCATATTCTTGTGTTATGCATTTTTTTTCTATTTCTCTGCTCTGATCGATTCTGTTGAAATGAAGCAAAAAAAAAAAAGTAATGGAATAAATAATAATAAAATAATGAAATAATCAATTGAATAAAAAAATGTACTGAAATCAAAATGAATTGAACCTTGTGAAATGTGAAGAATACATACATACATCAAACATGTATTCACACACAATGATTCTTTGTATTTCTTGCATGCATACATATATAAATATATATGTCCTATGAGAATAAACAACAACATTAATAATAATAATGGTAATAATAAAATTTTTGTTTCCAGAAAAAAATTATTCTGGAACCTCGATTCTTTGAAAATTCTTTCAAAAAAAAAAAATTCTGCAGTCAGGATTTCAACATCAAAATCAAGAATAATCACAATAATAATGATCAATAGAATCACGCATATATTTGCATGTGTATAATGTGTTTTTGTTTTTATGTATTTTGTATATGTGTCTACCATTTCGTTTATATATTTTATATATATAAATATTCTTATTTTTATGCACATATATATTCACATGTTAATATTAGTATGTAATTATATGTAATTACATGATTATGTGTTCTGTACATATTATTATAGACATTAAATATACTTGATATTATTATTATTCTCAGTAATAATTCTTCAGTAAAATTGAAATGCGAAATAAAAATTCCATTTCTATATAATTTTGTATTCTTATACCTTGTATTTGTATGTATTTATGTATGTATGTATGTATGTGTGAATGTTTACATTTTATTTTACATTTATCTTTCATTGATTATATTTATTATTATTTGATTCATTAATCCATTCGTTATTTTATTTGTAATTCCTTAATTTAAATGTTTATTATATTTTATTTATTCATTTATATTGAATTTGTATTATTGCTATTATCATCGTATATGTGAATTGTGATTGATATTTGTATTTGGTTCATTTTAATTTTTGTTTTTTTTAATTTGTATATTTCTGGTACAAATTATCCAAATCATTATTATCAAAAATAAATTATTATGAAATAATAACAAATGATATTTGATATTATCTAATTTTTTGTTTTCTTTTTTTTTTTTTTTTTTTGTTTGTTGTGCTGTGCACAACAATAACAACAACAACGACGACGACGACGATAATAATTATTGTTATAATTATAATGATGATGATGATGATGATGATGATAATAATAATGTATTGAATTGTGTTTTTAATTGTTTTTGATCCATTCTTCTTTCTATCGATTCTTTCAATTCTTCTTCTGTTTTTGTTGTTATTTGAGTTTTTTCTCTCGATTCATTCATTCATTCATTCATTCTTTGCTATTTTCTCTCTTCAATCGGTGTAATTATTTTTCAATTTCAATCATTTTTCATTGAAAATGTGAAATGTGAAATTTTTATCAATTGAAATTTGATCCAATTGAAGAAAATAATTGAATAGAAAAAAAATAGAAAGAATTATAATCAACCAAATACCAATTTTTTTTTTTTATAAATATCACTCTTCACAATTCACGTTTGGTTGATTATTTCGTTTTCAATTTTAGTGAAATAAATTACTATTTTTTGAAATTTATTAATTATTAACAATGTTTTTTTATATGAAATATTTTCCTACTAAAAATGATTTAGTTCCTCGAAGCAAATCAATGAAAAATGTCAAATGATTTGATTATAATTGATTGATTGATTGAATCCATTAGAATTAATTGATTTTAATTCGTTATTTCAAATTATTCATCTTTTTATTACAAATTTTTTGTAGCTTAAATGTTTGTCGTGTATGACCACTGTCGAAATTGTATTATTATCATCTGATTTTCATTCAAAAATTACAATCATTAAAAACATGAATGAATGAATTCGTTGATCAATAACTCCGATTGAAACATGTCAATATGTGTAATATCAAACAAACAAAATAAACACACATCTATCTTGTAAACAAAAACAATCGTAAATAAATAAATCGAATCGATCAATCTATCAATCAATCAATCACTGTGCAAAAATAAAAAAAAATCGATTGTAAAATTGATCAATTCTTTAATTAAAATTCTGCAGCTACAAGAAGAATTTCTTATGAATTCATTGTATCTGTGAGAAATTGTAACAAATTCATTATTTTCTTAGATTCCAATTTATTCAAATCTAAATTATTTCAATGTTATTCTATTTTTTCAATTAGTGTAAAGCTAACATTGTGAAATTTGAAAAAAATATCAATCAATCGATTAATCAATTAATTTGAAACATCAGTCAATCACATCCACATACACACACATAAACACTCATCAAAATGGCTGACCTTGAAGCTGTATTGGCCGATGTTAGCTATTTGATGGCTATGGAAAAATCCAAGTCAACACCTGCAGCAAGAGCTTCGAAAAAAATTATTTTACCAGATCCAAGGTATTTTCATTTTTTATTCTATTTTTTTGACTGAAACACTTGATTTTTCATAATTTAACACTTGTCAAACAAAAAAAATATAGTGTACGTAGTGTTATGCATAAATATTTAGAAAAAATTGGTGAAGTTACATTTGATAAAATATTTCAACAAAGACTCGGTAAGTGGTTTTTAGATTGGATACTTGGTGTTTTTTCATAAACAAAATTTATTTTCACTGTATTTTCATAGGATTTTTAACATTTCGAGATTTTTGTGAAAACGTTTGTGATGAACCGGTGCCACAATTGAAATTTTATGAAGAGGTGATTAATTGATTGACACTTGATTCATTTTAAATTTAAATTCTCAACAATTTCTTTCTCTCATCTTCAAAAAATAGATAAAACGTTATGAAAAATTAGAAACAGTTGAAGAACGAAGACAAGCAGCAAGAGAAATTTATGATAATTTTATTATGAAAGAATTATTATCACATACACATAATTATTCAAAAGAATCAGTTAATCATGTACAAAAATATTTAATGCGTAATGAAGTACCAGTTACATTATTTCAGCCATATATTGATGAAATTTATAATCATCTACGTGGTGATATATTTACAAAATATATTGAAAGTGAAAAATATACAAGATTTTGTCAATGGAAAAATTTAGAATTAAATATACAATTAACAATGAATGATTTTAGTGTACATCGTATTATTGGCCGTGGTGGTTTTGGTGAAGTATATGGCTGTCGAAAAGCTGATACCGGTAAAATGTATGCAATGAAATGTTTAGATAAAAAACGTATTAAAATGAAACAAGGTGAAACATTAGCATTGAATGAAAGAGTAATGCTGTCATTAGTCAGTACAGGGGTATGTACCTATTATTATCATTCTAGAAAAACATTTTTCTTAATTAAAAAAAATTTAAAACCTTTAAATTAAAACAGGAAGATTGTCCATTTATTGTCTGTATGACATATGCATTTCAGACACCAGATAAATTATGTTTTATATTAGATTTAATGAATGGTGGTGATTTACATTATCATTTATCACAACATGGTGTATTTACCGAACAAGAAATGCGTTTCTATGCATCTGAAGTGATATTAGGTTTGGAACATATGCACAGTCGTTTTGTTGTTTATCGTGATTTGAAGGTAAAAAATGATGATGATCTTTATTTATGTTATTAATTTTTTCAAATTACTTTTTCTTATTAAGCCGGCCAATATATTATTGGACGAACATGGACATGTTCGTATATCTGATCTCGGTTTAGCTTGTGATTTTTCTAAAAAAAAGCCTCATGCATCAGTGTACGTTTCGATATATATTCTCATATTATGATTGATTAATCATTGAATTATTGATTAATTTCAAACTTTTTTTCACTTAGTGGTACACATGGTTACATGGCACCAGAAGTATTATCCAAAGGAACTGCCTACGATTCAAGTGCTGATTGGTTTTCACTTGGTTGTATGCTTTATAAATTATTGAAAGGGTAAGTGAAAATCAAAATTCAATGTCCGATTGTCATCAATTTATTTGAATGAATTTTTTTTCTTGGCCATAGTCATAGTCCATTTAGGCAGCATAAAACTAAAGATAAACATGAAATTGATCGCATGACGCTTACGATGGTAAATTTTGGCTAATTTCGATTTGTTGAGCCATTTTTGATTATTTTTTTCATATTTTATTCCGAACACAGAATGTTGAATTACCAGACTCATTTTCGAATGAATTAAGGAGTCTATTAGAAGGTCTATTACATCGTGATGTTGATAAACGTCTTGGTTGTCGAGGAAATGGGTAAGCTCAAAATGCTAAATCATGACTTTCGCCGGAAATTTTTAATTTTCCAATCCTTCTTTTACATCAGAGCAAACGAAGTGAAAGAGCATCCATTTTTCAAAGGTATCGATTGGCAATTAGTTTATTTACAAAAATATCCACCAACACTTATACCACCACGTGGTGAAGTTAATGCAGCTGATGCATTCGATATTGGTTCATTTGATGAAGAAGATACCAAAGGAATTAAATTAACCGAAGCCGATCAAGAATTGTATAAACATTTTCCAGTTGTAATTAGTGATCGTTGGCAACAAGAAATTAGTGAAACAGTATTCGATGCAATCAATATGGAAACAGATAAAATTGAAATGAAAAAACGTGCAAAATTAAAAAATAAATTCGATGAAAATGAAAAAGAATCTGATTGTATATTACATGGTTATATTAAAAAATTAGGTGGTCCATTTTCGACAGCATGGCAAACAAGATATGCTAAATTATATCCCAATCGTTTAGAGCTGCATTCAGATAATAATAGTAGTCGTCCAGAGGTGAGTTTTGTTTTGATTATTTTTTTTCAATTATTAAATAAATCGAAACAATTTTTTTATAGTTAATATTTATGGATCAAATCGAAGCAATATGTCCTGATTATGTCCAAGTAAAAGGTGAACAATCGATTGTATTGAAAATGAAACCATCGACGGAAAAAGAAAAAGAATCAAGAATAGTTTTGACCAATCCTGTATGTTTTATTTAATTGTTTATTATTCAAAATTAAGTTTTTCTCATTCGACTTTTTTTTGTATCAAGGATGATATCGGTCTTCGTGAATGGTTACAATCATTGAAATCAACATATAAAGATTCTTTAGAAATGTTAAGTAATATAGCTAAAAAAGCAACCAAAATTTATGGCACTACAGATAATTGTGGCATATTGAATACTAGTTACAGTTCTAATCGTTTACAGCAACAACAATCACATAGTGGATCAATGGTAACATTATTACCTACCAATAATAATAGTAGTAGTCAACAGCAACAAACAAATAATAATTCAAATGATCACTCTTCAATTAATCAACAACACCACCAACAATCAAATGAATCGAATCATATTGTCCATCATCATCATCATCATCATCATCATCATTACCCTCATCAACAGCAGAATCATCATCAACATCATGGTAGTATTGGTTCATCATCAATGTTATCATCAACGTCATTTAATAATTCTAATCAAATGATCAGCAATGATGCTTCCATTACGAAAACTGCAACCAGTAATTGTTGTAATAATTCAATGATGTCGTCGTCTAATGTAGCGACAAATAATGATACAAATGATGCTAATAATACTCATCAATTAAATAGTATTACTAACAGTAATGATAGTACCATGTTCAAATCGACGACAATCGGCGATAATACTGATCAAGAATCAAATTATCAAATGAAATCATCACATTCGAATATTGAACAAATTTCATCATCATTATTATCATCATCATCATCACATCAACAATCATCGATTACACAACCAGTACTACCACCACCACCACCGCATCCATCATCATCATCATCTTCAACTTCATAATTTCAAATTTTGTTTATTAAAAAAAATTTACTTGTAATTAATTAATGATCATCAATTCATTGAAACAAATTTTTACATGCAGTAATATCCATTCGCTACTAAGATTTTTCTCTCATGAAAAATTCTTCAATCTTAGGCAATATCATCGATGTATCTCACAAATTATCATTTGATCACCATTAATCAATTGTTATAATTGACAAAAATTATTGGCAAACCAAAATACACAAACAAATACAACACATATCTATGAAAAAATAATCGTGGTTATTATATGATAAATGAATTAAAATAATGATAATTTACCTGTAAAAAAAGAAACAATTGCAAATAATACCAACAACAGAAACCACCAATCGTATTGATCTATGATCACTTAATTTTTTTTTTTTTAATAAGCAAACTCATACATAAACACGTGTACACATATGAATTCTATCTCATCTCTAAATGATACGATTCCCGGTCATTTTATCTCTTTTTTTTTATCCGGTTAGAAATTTCCTTATTAATCCATCGAATGATTAATTAATCACAATTAATTAATCAAGCAATTCGAAATGTAGCAATTAACAGTGTAATAATTTTGCTTAATTAATTTACCATAAATTTGTCGCCATATTATACCACATACACAGGTAAACAACAAACATATAACACTTTTGTTTATTTTTCAGTTTTTTCACACATTTCATTTCATTTGATCTCAATGTGATATATATTAATTAATTAATCAATTAATAATTAATGATGTAATTTAACTCTTTACTTTTATTTTATTTTATTTTTTTTTTGTTTTACGTTTTTTTTCCTTTTTTAATTTGTTTTGTTTTATTTTATTTCATTTTTTCTTTTCGTTTTTCATTTTTCTCATTTCATTTTGTTTCATGTCATTTAAGAAAATATTCAAATTCGTAAAGAAAACAAAAACACATACGACACGTGCAATACGTGCAACACAAAATATAACCAAAATACTAACACGTGTAACACCGACTCATCCAAAATACAATTCTCACTCATTCTGATGACCTTTGTCCTACATAACGACAAAAAAAAATTTTGAAAAAAAAACTTTTATTTCGAATGAAAATATTTATGAATAAAAATATAAATATTCGAATTAAAAATTCCGATTAATTTGAATCGGAATCTAAAAGGATTAGAAATTGATTATTTTGAAATTCTAGTTAAATTTTTGGCCGGCAGATGGCGGTCTGTACTCGTATTATGAATTTTTTTAAATCTTAATCGACTTAATTGATCTTTTAATAATTAATCACTTCTTAATCTTCAAAATTTATCAATACTTAGTTTTGATACATTTTTTCTTCTTGGAAAAAAAGTATTAGCATCATTAATCATTTTTTTCGAAGATTGAAAAAAAAATGAGAAAAAATCAATTTTTTTCAAATCCAAAATTGAATTGATTAATGAATGGTGATAATTCTTCGTTGCACTCGACAACATTATGGCCATTGTGTAATGACTGTGTTACTGCGGTGCTCCCAAGGCGCCAATCGAATGCAAACGGGTCAATCGATCAACAGTAAAATTGACACTAAAATCCATATGGATACAGATTAGATAATATTGATTGAAACAAGACAAGTTTGAAAGATGCACGATTTTCGATCGCAAAAAAAAAACACATCGAAAACGGTCATAGTTCCGGTACAAAGATCGATCTGGTTTTTGATGGTTATGTTTGTACTTATTTTGTGTTACAACTCAGAGTTCAAAACAGGAACAAATTTGATCTAAATTTCAGATCATCAAAGATACACATAAAAACCGTATCTATTCAAGAAGAAGTCAAAAAGTCAAAAAAAAAAATTCGTAAAAACTCGTCCATCACCTGTCGACTATAATTTACTCAACATTCATTTGATGCTGTGATCGGGTTAAATATGATGTTGAATTATGATGTCTTTGCACTCGACTGGCGCCCATGTGGCACCATTTTTGCACAGTTTACTGAGTTCGATCGATAAGTTGTTGAGCGCAAGGGGTGATGCAAAAAATTTTTTCCCTTAAAATCCTTCTAACAAAGGAGGATCCTTTATGGACAGTTGTTTTTCGTTGAATTTTTTTTTTTTCGTTTTCGACAATGATTTAAGTCAGATAGATCAATGAAGTCGAAAACCCGGAAATGAAATCATTTTGGTTGGTTAAATTTTTTTTTTTTTCGTTTCGTTTTGATATACATCTTTATGATGTTTTTTGATTGGTTCTCGCACAGCTATCGCAAAAAAGTGGGAGGAGCCAAATGACGTAAATTTTTTTTTCATTTTTTCATCATTTTCATATTTCAATCAATTAAAACTAATCAAATTCTCAGTTAAAATCCTTTATTTGCACTCGATGATGTTTGCAGAATTTTCGCTGTGAATCAATACGAAATATGGTGCCCGTTAGGCGCCCAAAAGGCGTCTGTCGAGTGTAACGTAAAATTGATTCGGATTAATTTTTTTTTCAAATTCAAAAACCAATCAAAACAGACCGAAACGCCCATTTTTTTCGGGTGTTATAGGATCAATTATTAATTATCGAAAAGGGTTACACAATCGTAATTAATCGATTGTAATTAATTACAAATGAACAGTAATTAGACGTGTGTGTTCCGCATTGGTCATCATTGGTCATTTCATCCTCATGGATCGTAGTTCAGTGCAAATTTCCTTGTTTTCCTCCTTAATTTCGATTGACCAGAAAGCATCGTACGCCGTCAAGCAGCCATCAAAATGACAGATGGGAAAAAATGCGGAGAAAATTCAAAGGAGCAAAGGCGCCTTGTTTGGTCAGTTGTACGTACGTCGTTTTGGATTTTTTTTTTTTTGCTGTTTTTGACAGGTAAAAGCCTTGTCTTTGCTGTACTTATGAACATTGGTGGAGAAATAAGAAATTGAGGAAAACCTGTATTTGATGATCAGGATGAAAAATTGGTCATCCACATGCATCAATTTTTTGGATAGTGAAATTACTTACCAAAGAGAAAGTTTCTATGAAATTTTCGTTTCAACTTTTTCGTAAACTTTTTCGGTTAACATTCGAAATTCGAATACGGAAGTCGTTAAATCTTTTTTTCTTTTTCGTTCTTCCAACCATTTATCTTGGTGTGTCTTCATTTCACCATTTCAACGTCATTGATGATCGAGGATGGATGGATGGATGGATGGAACCGTGGTAGGATCCTTCATTGATACAGAGTTTCATCGAGTTTTCTTCGTTTCCTTTTTGTCTCTTCTTCTTGTTTTTGTTCTACGGGCCATTATCATCATCATCATCATCATCATCATCATCATCAGGTGTGATGATGATCGTGCATTGTTTTTGATTGTAAATGTCAATCAAAAAAAAAAAAAATGAAAATTTTTTTGGAAAAGAAGAAAAGATTATGAATTCGGTTTAACGAAAGATTTCTGAAACTGAATTTTTTCAATTGGATGTCTAAGGATTAAGTATTTTTTCCTGAAAAATTTCCCAAAAAATATTTAGGAAAATTTTCCGAAATATTGAGGGAAATTTCCCAAAAAATATTCAGGAAAATTCCCCCAACTAATTCCATCGAAAAATGGTCTTGGAAAAGTCTTTGGTTAGCTGGTCGAAACTGGTCAAAAATTACAGGGGGGTGAAGTAACATTTTACGGAAATATTTCTTTGAAATTTAGGAAAAAATTCTGAGAAAAATTTCTGGGATCGGTCAATTTATAAGCAGAGTTAAAATGTGAATGATATGAGACGAAAATCTGTGATTTCCAAGATGTTTTATCTTAATTAAACTCAATTATCATAATTAATTAGTTGCGCACTTTAATTAATGAAGATTCATCTTAATCAACTCTTTTTTCAGTGCCTTTATTTCTCATTTAACGTGAACGGGTTGCGAAAATTTTCAATCGATAACCCGGTTAGTTTAACAGGTTACACAGGTGTGTGCGCGATACCTGCGTACACACGCACTCGATATGTCTATTTGGTTTTCCATTTCGCATTTCTTCGAAATTTCTTGGGATTTCTTAGAAATTTTTTCGCAGTAAAATGAGAAACCAACCAGACCAGATTTCCTTGATTTTCTGGTGTTATCAAATATTAGACATATCTGGTGTTTAGATAAGAAATTTACCTAAAAAAAAAACTTGAATCTGATAAATCTTCAGGTGGTTTTCCTTGGCAAATAGAAAATGGAAAAACCAGAATTTTTGCGCGGCAAATTTGAGTTTTTTTTTGTCCAATTAGTATTTTTCAAATTTAAATTTTCTCTAATTAGCTTTGAGCCAATTTTAATTGGATTTAATCAATGAAAATTTAGATTACAAAATTTTAGATCCAAGAATTTTGGATTGAAAAAAATTTGATGTTGTCCGAAAAGTTTTGGCCGATTTTCTGTACGGTTCAATTGCGTATGTCAATGGTTTTCGAATGGAGCGAACTTTTCGGACAACCAGAGGTTTTCAGGCAAAATTCACTTTCATTTTCTAATATTTCTTTTGGTTTGAATAGGTTTACAAAGAGTTGAAGAGTTCAAGAGGAGAGAAAGAGAAGTGTTTCGTAAGAAATTTAAAATTTTTGAAACCCAAAACAAAATGAAAATCATTTCCCATTTGATTGCGATAGTAAACAATTATAAACCGAAAGAGTCGTACAAGACAAAACCAGAAATGGTTGGAAACGAAACAACAAAGTGAAAAGTGAAATCAAATGAATGAAATAATTTCTACCATTAATCCGGTTACCAGTGGTAGCTGAAGCTGCAAAAAGTGTTGATTTCCTTAAACGAAAAAAAAAATTGGTGAAAGTGAAAGTGTTTTTTTTTTTTTTTTTTTTGGTGCATAATTTCCTTGGTGCAAAAATTGTGCAAAATCAAAATTCTTTGCCATCATTTGCATTCGAAATCATTGAAATCAATGAAATCATCAACCAGATAATCGATCATCGATTAATGACTAATTCTTGATTGATAATTTTTGACCATAAGAATCAACTGAAATTGACCGCAAAATCAATCAAACATCAATCAAATCATATCAACAAGTAAAGAATCAAATCGAAATCAAACCGAAATCGAATGCAACCTGTTGCATTCGATTCGAATCATTTTCGATTCGATTTCAATTCGAATTTAGAATTCGATTTCAATTCTTCAGCCGAAATAATAAAAAAAAAAATTGAATCAAAATTTCATAAAATTTT
Source organism: Psoroptes ovis (assembly GCA_002943765.1). Taxonomy (NCBI): domain Eukaryota; kingdom Metazoa; phylum Arthropoda; class Arachnida; order Sarcoptiformes; family Psoroptidae; genus Psoroptes; species Psoroptes ovis. Next base: position 1,459,182 of record PQWQ01000012.1, read on the forward strand.
TCAATATTAAACGAATGAATCATGATCATTTGAATTTATTTTGATTTCATTTCAATGAATTTATCCTAAAACAACACATAGAAAATAAGAAAATTTTCTTTCCAAACTTTTCTATTCAAGAAAAAAATGTCTTCGAATACATAGACACAAGTAAACATTTCACCTGTGTGTACAAAGTGAAAGTGAAAGCAAAAAGAGAGAATATCTGTGTTTGTATGCTTATATCATTTCGCTGTATACAAGTAAATTTGGAAACCAAAAGCGAAAAGTGAGAGTATTTGATACAAATACATTTCGATGATAATTTCTTCTCTGATTTCTTCGAATAACAAGTCAAAAAAAAAAAATACGTGGTGGCTTGAATCAATGAATGTGAATGAATGATGCGAAAAAGTGGCCACCATTTCGATTCATCATCGTTATCATCAACAGCAGCGGCTGCATCAAGTGTTCAGCATCAGCGGCTGCATCATATTCAGCATCAACACGTATTCAACATCAGCGATAGCCGTTTGTTTTCTGTGTGTGTGTGTTTACTTCTTGTATGTGAATTGAATAATTACAAATTCAAATGGGGAAAAAATGCTGATGAAATCATTGATTTTTATTTGTTTATTTATTTATTTTCATGATGAAATAATTCTATGATTTATTTAAAAAAAAAATAAATTGATTCACATTCAATCAATGATTGTTTTGTATTTAAAAATAAATTTTAAAAATATATCAACAAATCGATGCCATCAAACAACAAACAGCCGTAGTAACAATTACTGTGAAAATAGTGTGATTTATTTTTTTTGTTTGTCTTCATTCATTGTATAATCTGATTAAATACGATTAAATAATCATCTTTAAACATACTCAAATATCATCTATTTAAAATTAATTAGGTATTCAAAATTCGGGATTCAAAGTTCATTCTTAATTTGAATCGGGTTCAAATTCAATTTGATTTTAGGTGAATGAATTTAATCTTCAAATAACGGTACTTTTATATTCGAAATGTTTTTTTTTCGATTTGTCTAAAATGAATTTCGTAGACTAAATTAGATCAAAAATTCACCGATTCAACGAGATGAATCATTCAACTAATCAATTAAACATATTCTGAACTACAAATCAAAAGAAATAGATTCAAAAAACTCAAATTATTATTTCTGTTTCTTTTTTTCAATGTAAATATCACATGATTCTACGCGTATACAACACGGAGAGGAATCTCTACACATCTCAATGAATCAATGTACATTTATTTATTTTTAAACACAAATTTATTATATTACTTACACCTTTAATTAGTATTAGTATTTATTACCTGTGTGTTTTTTTTTTCAATTAAATGAAATAATCAAATAAATGAAATAAAATATTAACAATTACACCTTTTACCATCGCTGTGTGTGTATTCGTGTGTGCGTATATATGTGTGAATATATAATCTGTTATAATTGAAATATAAATGGATCACATGTGTTTATTCATTTGGAATGTATTCCATGAAATTGAAAATTTTTTTCTGAAAAAACCCTTTTGTTATGCAGCATACGAAAGCATCAGCATCATATATCAGCAGCAACAGCAACATTATCAAGCATCAATATCATCACCAACAGCAGCAACATCGCTTAATATCTGTGTTTGTATATGAATGTACATAAGCCTGTATATAATATATAAGTGATTGCATACAATTTCGAATCGAATCAAAAATTTAATTGAATCAATTTACCTGTATCAGGTATTGTTCAGTGTTGGTCGTTTGTTGTTGTTTATGCGCACAAATCCACAAAACAAACAAACTAATCGCAGATATACAAATACACAAAATCGATCGCAACCATACACACACGCATTCAATTCAAATATCTTCACCGAAAAAAAAGAATATCAAAATGCTTCAGATGATAATTATGATGATGACGTTCACCAAATAATAATAATCAATTATAATCAACAATGAAATTGATGGAAGTTATTTGATGGTGGTTTGTTGTTGTTTGTTTATTTGTGAATTAATTGGTTAGTTGATTGATTCAATCGATTTGTACGATCATTTGTTTGTTTGTTTCGTATATTATCGTCCGTACCTGTGCGTATTGAAACGTGTTTAAATTTCATTGTTTTAATTCATTTCCACCAATTTTCAGTCTTTGAAAACAAATCAAATTCAACCACGATCATCGAGCATCGTCCATACATGTGGTGATACATCCATACATCATCAGGAGCTCCACCAGTATCAACTGTTTACCACGAAATGATAAATGATAATCGCGTTGTCGTTGCCATGATTTGGTGACCATTTTTGGTTGTTTATATTCAAATGTGTTGTTCATATTTTCGTATGAATATGAATATTAATTCATATATTCATATGAATTAATATATCATGTTTTGTGTGTGTGTGCTTCAGTTAGCCAAATATTATCCTCAATAAAATGAATCGACTGTTTGCATGTATGAAGAAAACGTTTCAAAACAATGTCAATATGTGTTCCAGGCGCATACATACGATATCATCAATGATTTATTTATTTTTTTGTTTTGTTTTCTGGTGTTAAAAGCGTGGTTTAAAGTCTTAATTATGAATCCAAATCAGCTCAACTCGAAGTGAATCAATCGAGTTAATTTTGAATGAAGAAGAAATTTCAATGAAATTCCATCGAAAATTGCCAGCCAAATTATTATAAACCGACCAACCATTATAACATCAAAACCCTTTGATTATTGAAAATAATTCTCAGTAAAACTCAGCACGTTTCTGCGAAAGATTTCCACGAGAAAAAAAAATCATGAGCAAATGATGCTCAAAATAATTCAATCCATTCATTCATTTATATTTATATTTCTCAAGATAATAACAATAATAATTTTCATATCTGAAAATAACCGAAAAGAACAAAGATGAATAAGGTAAGTTCCATTTACCTAAATGTCAATTTCTGTCAGACGAGTCAAATCAGTCCAAAAACAAATTGATCTATGATCCCAAAGGGGTTCGAAATCTCTGGCCAGAAAAACGAGCTTTGTACGGTCGTACAGTACCAAGATTTTGTGACCATACGTCAACATGATCGTAAGACCATGTGCTTGAACGATGTATAGCCTTTGCATCTATTTGCAAGTCAGTAAAGATGATCTGTGCGTAACTTCCGTGTTAGATCATTTCTGATCTATTTGGACCAATTTGACCAGTCAAAACGTATCATTTACTTTCGTATATAATATGTCCAACAATTTTAATCGCTCAAAGCTGAAGATGATATTATGGATAAATAACAATGGCTTCAGAAGATGATGATGATGATAGTAATGATAATGGTTTTACATTTGCCAGGATGTAAAGGATTATCATTGTTTTTTGTTCCAAGATTTTCCCTGAAATAATTTCCCATCCATTCATATATAAATGAGATGTAAAATAATGATTCAAATACATAATTCAGAAAATAATCATCTTCAATTGTCTTCATTTTGTTGTTGTCGTAATTATTTTTCATATAAACAAAAATTATAATTACTTTTGTGTATTTGTTTCCGAAATATATATATTTTTCATTTTTCCAGTTTTTTCCCTCTTGTAAACATTCCATCAGGCTTTCATCATGGAATGCTTTGCCGTTCTACCCGGTGTCATCGGTATAAATCTTAAAATCTTCAAATAATTTCTAATGATGATAATAATATGTGGATATAATTTGTATAATCCAGCATTTTTTATGCTAATAATCATAGCCTAAATGACCATAATAACCATATTATCTTTGAAATGATATAATTCGTATTTAGATGAGTATATCGTAAAAAATAAAAAACGATACATTATGATGATGAATGATGATAATCATTGTCCATTATTATTATTATTATCGTCAATTGAATTAATTTTAATTTATTTCTATGTTTAATTTCGCTTGGTCTCTGCTGCTCATTCATTTTCATTTCGTAATTTGTGTTGATGGATAAAAAAAATCAAAAAATTATCATTCAAAAATTCAACAAGATTAATGGTGAATGATAAATGATAAATAAAATGAATGTAATGAAAATGAAATCAAATTAATAAATCAAACGAAACAAAATAACGGTCAAATTGAAAACGAATGAAATTTTCATATTTCAACACAATTAAACACGTACAACGTAACAAAACACGCGCTTCAATCCTTTAATCGTTAGCATTACATGTATTATTATTATTATTATTGGCTCATTCCAGAGCGAAAACGATTGACGAAGCAAATCCTAGGCCCCTAACGTAGTAGTCCTAAACCTGTTTTGTTTTGTTTTGAACCTGTTCAACGATGTGTGCGTTCCAAGCAAAGGGAAAAATTTACGAAATCTTTCATTTTGATAAATGTTTCAACATATTCAATGTTTACTTCGAACAACAACAACAACAACAAGTTCTACAACCTGTTGCTCATATATTTTGCAGTCTGCTGCTTGGCTTTGATGATTTTGATTATTTTTGATTAGCTTTTGGAAAGTTTTCTGAAATTTTCACTAAAAATTTTTCTGAAAATTTTCCAAATTTGCCCCTTCTCCTCCCTCTCCTTCTCCTTTGTTTTCCCCTTGAACAATTCATCGATCCAAAACATCAATATTCCAAATGCCTATAGCTTTTGGATTCAAATGCGATGATGACAGTTTTCACTGTGTTCTCTCATAGTCGTTAGCTGATTGGCATCCCCTTCACACCCTAAATTCACAAAAGGCAACAAAACTTAACGAAACCGACATTGATGCAATCGATATAATTGATCCATAATGATGAATGATCATTTACCACCGATCTTTATATATTTTAGCACGTTAAATAATGGTGCGATGGTGATTGCACGTTATGTGCCGTTATCACTGATGTGTTGTATGCTGTGAATCAAGGGAAGAAGAAGGGAAATGAGGGGAAGGGAAAAAAGAATAAGCAGGAGAAGGGGAATAAGGGGAAGGAGAAGAATGGGGAAAATGAAATGGATTCAAAGTTGAAATTCCAGTTCCAAAATTTCATTTCATTTGATTTCAATTTCAATAATAATCATAACATTACATGGCATTAATCAATGAATTTTGAATTACATTTCATTTGAAATATCAAAGCACACCATTTTGTGTAAATGGTGCTTTCAATTGAATCGGTTTGAACAACATGCATAAGAGAGAAAGTCGCCCAAAAATTTCAAAAAAATCTTCGAGCTTTTGAATAGCTTTCACTTGTTCTATAGCCTTTGTTGTGACCTAAATTTCAGCATTTTTCGGTTTTTCAACATTTTGCTTTCTTACATGCGCGTAATGTGTGCGTATTTTGTTTGTTTGTACGTTCACTGGATTCATTGAGAATTCCAAAAAAAAAAAAAAAAACGTTCATTTCATATCAGTAATCATTACAATTTCTCATTGATTTTGTATTTAAAAGCAAATGTTTTTGTGAACATTTTCTGTTTTCTGAATCATTTTCTCTTATAAAATGAAAATCTTTAGAGAAATGAAGATAATTCAATTTCTTTTCCCCTTCTCTTCAGCTTTGTGTTTTGCTCCTTGTTCAAATCGACTATTCCCTAATGGCTATTTTGCTCCTACGAATGAATGAATGAAAACGAACCATTTTCGACGAAGAACCTGATGATGATCAACAGGTGATCTCATATTGAGAGAGAAAGTTTCTTGGAAATTTTTCGAAAGTTGAAAAAAATGAAAAACTTTTCCTTTGTTTTTGCCCCCAGCACTTTTTTCAACGTCTTTACCTTTTCTTTTTTTTCAGCTTTTTTGACTGGCCATTGTGTACCGCTAGAATAGACCTATGAATCTATGTTTGTGTATGTAATATGATTGAATCCAACTTACTTGTCCCTTGCTGCGCTTGTTTTGTTCTGTCGAAACAGGTTTCGAATCAGGATCAAAGTATCAAAATTCCAATTCCAATTGTTTCTTGGATTGTTTCAGTTGGTCAAAACACAAAAATTCACCTGTATTTGGTCCTTTCTCTCTTCGCTGTATAAGTCGTGATTTGGAATTTTTTTTCCTGAAAAATTTCTCTTCTCTTATCTCAATTGAATTGAAATGAATTCAGGTTTCTTCTGATTCAAAGGTTTCTGGCGAAATTTTTCCTCGAAAAAATTTCAAATTACTTCCTGTTCCCTGTATGTGTTTGTATGTCTATGTGTATAATACAATCAGATTAATACATGTATTTGAAACGAGAAAAAATTTGAAAGAAAAATTAAAAAAATCAGTAATTAGGTTTTTGTATGTGTATGCTCCCTTAAGCAAAGCTCCATCCACACCCTGGAGCACCTTTCGATTTGTGTAACCTGAAATGGCCGAAATATTTTTACATTTTCTGCCTTGTTGCGCTTGTTTCGCACGATTCAGATCGCGGAAATCCAAATAACCCAAATCGAATCGGTAAACAAATATTTCCGCGAGTTTTCGCGGATCTTTAATCGGATATTTCATCGAGTTTTCATAGGGTTTACACCTCAAATGTCCATAGGGGCCTAGAATTATTGATTTTCGAAATCGGGCAAAATGAGCCTAGAAAACGGCCCAGTTCCCGTAAATCGGCCTCAGTTCTCGTATATTGGTCCCCGATCATTCGATTTCTGTATTTTGACCAATCAAGGATATAAGGTCAATCAATCAATCAATCATTGATTAACGATGTTTAATTTCATTTTTTGGATGAGGGCAAAATTAGGATTGATTGATGGATCGATCGGTTGATTGATTGATCGCTTACTTCCGCCTGCATTTTAAGCTCATCTCTAAAACTCTGAACTGCATCGTCCATAGACGAATGGTTTTGGATCAGTTTGCTGTTTTTCTCTGGGGCCGTATTTGCTCCAGAAATATTTGTATTTTTCTGATTTTAATCCCCTTAAGATTGAATTAATCCGTGAATCAAAAAATAAAAAATAAAAATCCACCTGTTGATTCGAATCGAATCAAAATTTGGATTTAAAAATGGCGCCCAACCGAGCTAATCATTCATTTTTTAGAGAAAAAACTCGAAACATTTAATACGTGTATGACCCGATCTGTTTGATCAAATTTTCGATTTTTGAAATCCTGGCCATTCGTATACGCACATTTGATCAATTCATTCATTTTCCACTTTCAAATCTCTCTCTTCGACATCATCGTTTGGGATCCCGTTATTTACTTGTATCTCATTGATCACGATGCTCATGGTTGATGATGGTGATAGTCGTTGATTGCTTCTGATGCTGAAGATAATCATCGTTCCCTTTGGTCATCGGTCAATCTGTCTTTCAAATGAAATTATTACTTGTAAAACATGAAAACGACTTGAACATGTTTCATTAATTTCAATCTCATCAATTACTTATCCACGTTGAATACGTAATTTCGTTAGTTTTTCGTTTTTGCATTGAAATGGACCACGAATGATTATGATAATAATGATTGAATGAAATAAGCAACTGCAGCAGCTGGTCCAGCTTGCTTTCTGATGAGGATGATATATGTTCATTTGTTTGTTTCATTTGTTTATTGGTCGGTCACTGGGCGTCCTCAAAATTTCGATGTTTTGAAATTTATTTGAAGAAAAAACAAGAAAATTAAGAGGGGAACGTGTTGTCCATGGCGCCCATTTCGTTGATTGCCACATTCCAAAACGACCACCACCACCGCCACCATTCATTCATCTTACTCCATTCACACATCACCTGATGTTGATGATGATGATGATGATGATGAAGAACCAATGTCCTATTATTAATGATAATTTCGAACGTAAAACATCAACATTAATCTTATGTAACCTCGATTTTGTTGTTGTTTACGATATTCGTCGTCGTTCGTTCGTCGAACAATAACTCGTGTTTACGCGTGTCGTTTCTCTCTTTTTGAACAATCAAAGATGATAATTTTTCTCTTATATTATTACCATTATCGTTGTTGTATGATTTACCATGTCGAATCATGATGATGATGATGATGATAATACTTGTTGTATTCGTTCGTTTGGTAGTGGTCAATTTCAAGTTTTATGTTTCTACGCTTTTTCTTGTCATAAGACGCAAGTTCCTTGCGTTTCTTGAGAAACACTTTGAAGCACGATGATATCAAATGATAACAAGCGTGACGATTGTTGCAATCAATTCGAATGTGAGTCAGCAAAATGAATGAATGAATGATTGAATTAAGGAAATCACTGTCCTTACAGGTATCGATCCTCATTTAAGGTATAAACCCTTTCAGGTAACAATCCTTTTAGGTGCCTTTTCATCTTTTTTTCCTCTATCTATTTGGATCAGGTTCTAACCCTTTACATATGACTATAAAGATTCGAATTTCCAATTCGAAAAACGTCGCGTTCATTTCGTATCGACATGAACTTATTGGACGACAACCAAATACGTATAATATGTTCAAGTGGATGTTTATAATAACACATTTAGATGAATGTTTTGAATGTTTATTGCTAAATGTTTTTTCACTTTTAAGTAAACAAAAAAAAATTCAATTTTTAATTCTTTCTTTCTTTCTTTCAATTTTTTTACTATGATTATTGCCATTACCATTATCATTATTATTAATGATAATGCTATAATGAACAAGGATAATGATAATGGTAATAATGGTCATAATGATAATAATAATGACGATGATTACAAATATTTTCATGTTAAAACACGAGAAAAATCTTGGAAATTCAATGATTTTTCATTTTTTTTTCTCTTGGAATTAATTGGAAATTGTTGCGCGTGTTGTTTACTTGCTGCGTGTGTTTGAAATTATCATCATACCACCTTTCAATTTTGTTTTATTTTTTTCTTAAGGTTCAAATCTTGAAGAATTTTCGTGACCATACCAGTTTGACTCTTTTAACCCTTTACTTGTGGATTGGTCTCCGAAGCAAAGCTCCTGTGCACAAGGTGCAGACCCTCTCAATGTGTTGCGCAAGATTTTTTAAGCTATTTGCTCGAATACTCGAATGTTTATCGTGTTACAAATATCAATGACATTCGTGTTTGAATTAAATATTCTTTAATTTTCATTTGAATTAAAAGATTAATTCATTATCTTTGATTATCTAAAATTTACAATTTGCTTTAATACAAACATTAAAATGGAGGCCAAAATACAAATATTCACAATTGCTTTCGATGAACGTTTGTGTCCCCCTCCCCAAATTTTCGAAACATTTAATCAATTAATTGTTTTTTTCCCATCTATTTTGCCTTTGATCAAAGTGTTCAAATCAACTTTAAATATAAATGATAATAATCAATAAAGGTGTTTCAGTGTTTTCATAAGAAATTCAAAATGCGGCTGTCCAAAAAGTTCTTGACGATTTTCCTATAGGCATATGCATGATTTCTGCTTGATAACTTTTTGGACAATACAAATTTTTCAACTTTTATTTTACTTGATTTTACTCGATTTTTTGCCCCATTCAATAATTTAAAATTTATTCATTCAATTGCATAAAACAAACACGTAAAATAAAACGTGCAAATTTTGTTAATCATTCCAATCAATCAATGATCAATGATTGATTTTTTTGTTTTTCATAATGAACACAAAATCGATAGTCTATGATCATTATTCCACCTTTGGCACATAAAACGTGTTTAAATTAATTTTGAAATTAACCTAGTTTTTCTATCCCCCATTTCAGTTAACCCTTTAGCGCTTAAAATTTCGAGAATCATATCGGACGTCTGATTAAGCAATGTACATATCCATTCAATTTCATTCTTGTATCGAATAATGAAATTCGCTCAGGTTATGATCTTGTAATTTGTTCGATAATTTAGCCGAAATAAACAAAACATCATCCATTTAGATTTCCTAAAAGCTCAAAGAAGATATTCGTGAGATATTCACCTTTTAGAAAATTTCGGATGAATCGTTTGTATTTTGCCCATTTTATTTCATGAAAACACGTATCGTTGCGCGTGTTTTTGTTGTCGTAGTTCCATCGTTCTGAACTGTTTCTGTTTGAATCTTCGAGTTGAATTTGGAACAAATTTTGAACTTTTTTCAATTTCAAACTCCTCAAACAAAAAGAGAGTCACAGGCGCAACAAGCTTAGATTATTATGCGTGTGATGCCTAAAAATTTTCGTTGATTTAATCTTTTTTTGATCATCAATAACTCAAAAATGCTGAAAACAAACCGCTTATCGCACTTGTTTTGTGAGGCTCAATTTGTGTATGGCTCAAATTATGGCTCGAATGTGTACACGTTTTTCATTCGTTCGTTGTTCCCTCGATCGTAAATCGTAGATGATAATGATGATGATGGTGGTGGTGGTGGTGTGTTGCTTGCTGTGCCAATTTGTTGGATGTTTCAATGTGTTGTTGCTGTTGTAGTTGTTGTGTAACGACTCTAGATTAATGAGTGATGAATGGGGAATGGTGTGTGTGTGCTTGTGTATGTTTGATTGAAATTTGGACGAAATAAAAAAAAATGTTGGACCAAATCCAGTGTGTTTGTGTGTGTTCCCATTCGTTTCAACGGCGATCCGCATTTGGATCGCTTGTTTTTGTGATTACATTTTATTTGAGCTTAGCAGCAGCAGCAGCAGTAGTTTTATCTTATCAAATCGACCATCTTTCTTCAACGTCATTGAAATTTTGAACCACATTTTTTTTCTGTGTTCCAAAATGTTTCATTTCTAGTGAAAAATAATTCCTAATATTCAACTCTATTTTCAATTTGAGTTTTTTTTTTTATTTACTTTAATTGTGAGCAAATATTTTTTCAAGCAAATTTTGATCAATTCAACATTTGTTCCAAAAAAGATATTTTTTTGAATTAATTCAATGAATTTTCGATTAATTAATTTATCATTTCATTAATTCATTGATTAATTAATTAATTCATCAATCGATTGAATTGATATTCAATTGATTGAAGTGATTTTGAATTGATTTCAAATTGATTCAGTGAAATATTGAGACAGTGAAAGTAAATTGTTATTATTTTGAATAATCTTTTGTTGATTGAATTAATTTGATTAAATTATTCACTTTTTTTTTGAATTGAATTGAATTATTTTGAATAATTTAATATTCATTGAATTTGAATAGAAATAAATTAATTTCTAATTGAATTTTTCCATTGTTTTTTTCTTCATTATTTACAGATGAATACATTATACAATAATAATTCACCATCACCACAGCCACCACTGCTGCAATCACCATTACAACCATCATTACATAATAATAATGGTTCAACAGTATCGACATCATCATCGGCACATCATCATCAACAGCAACAATATTGTTTAAAATGGAATAATCATCGTAATAATATGGTTAAAGTGTTCAATGAACTATTAGGTGATGAAAATTTTGTCGATGTAACATTAGCATGTGATGGTGTCAGTATAAAAGCACATAAATTAGTATTATCAGCATGTTCAACATATTTTCGTGATTTATTTATCAATAATCCATGTAAACATCCAATTGTGATATTGAAAGATATACATTATGAAGATCTACAAGCAATTATACATTTTATGTATTCAGGTGAAGTTAATGTATCATATACACAGCTAGGACCATTATTGAAAACAGCTGAAGCATTGAAAATTAAAGGATTAACCGATGTTAATGAAAAACATGGAAATGCATTCTTTAATGGAAACATTAATACTAATAACAATAGTAATAATAATAATAGCGGAAGTGGTGGTGGACCATTTTCAAATGATATATTAAATCCAAGTTCACCATATGGTCTATCGAATGGTGGTGCAACAACACCAACATCACTAACAAATGATACGATGACAAATCTTTATAATCGTATGGCACTAGAATCATTAACAAATCAAGCGTTAGCCGCCAGTGGTGGTGGTGGTGCCGGTATTAATATCAATAATGATGGAAATAATATTGGAATCGGAAATGGTGAACAATCAAATGCATATCTTGAATTTATGGCTCAAAGATTTAAAAAACGACGTAGAAAACATAAAAATGGAAGTGCAATGGCATTAGCAAATGTATTCAATGCAAATGGTGTTGCAGCCGCAGCTGCATTCAATTCATTAGCAGCAGCGGCGGCAGCTGCTGCTGCTGCTTCTTCTTCGTCTTCTTCCGGTGGTACAAATCATAGTACTTTTAATCATATAAAAACATCAACAACAACAACAAACGGTTATGGGATATCACAATCAACGACTACAACCACAACCAAACGATATCAATCATCAACATCACCAAGCAATAATAAATTATTAATGTTTAATAGACAAAATTCTAATAATAGCAATAATAATAATAACCATCATCATCTAGATAGTGGTCGCCATAATGGTAACGGTACCGGTAACGGTGATCATCATATTGATAATGATGATGCCGCTGGTATCGATAGTGGTGATGAATCCATATCAAATTTATCATTATCATCTAAACGTCTCAAAGAATCGAATATTAATGATTCGGATTCATTCAATAATGATAATAATAATGGTCATAGTAAAAATAGCAATAACAATAATAATCATCATCAAAGATCATCATCAACACCACCACAATCAATGATCAATGGTAATACTCAGCAACAAAAAAATTCGAATCAAAATAATGATTGTGATGATGATGATGATAATTGTGGAGATGATGATGATGATGATGACGATCAGAATCAGAATGGTGGTAATAATCAACATCAAAATGGTGATACCTCTTCCAATATAGCTGATAATGAAAATGTATGTCTTTTTTATGGTGTAATTTGATCTTGATAATTTAAAATTTTAATCCTTTGCTTCAAAATTTAGGGTGATTCAATGGCACAAGATTCAATGATGATGTCAATGAATGATTCGGATGATGAATTTTATCGTAAGTCATTATCATGATTAATTTAAAAACCTTGATCTAATTTTTGATTTAATTCATTTAAATAGCCGATGTAAAACCGATAGTATCGTTAGATGAGTCACCATCGCCAACAAATTCAGCAATGGATGATAATTCATCATTCAATTCAAGCTCATATTCTGCAGCTATTGGTCCAATATTGGAAAATTCGCTGACAGGACCAAATAGTACGCCTAGTACTAATAACAATAGCGGCAGTAATTCAAGTAAATATATTCAAATTCAATTGAATTTCAATGAATCAAAGATTTAATTTATAATTTCATTTTATTTCCGTGAACCAAAAAATCATTATCATCACCATTAGCCAAAGTTTGTGTTTGCCATTTATGTCATTTAACATTCACTGCCTATAGCAGTTTACGGCGACATATGACAAGACATTATGCTGATCGTGAACGTTATGAATGTGATATATGTCGTAAATCATATTCAAGAAAAGATTATCTAAAAGAGCATAAAAAACTGAAACATTCAGATGTTGCCAAAGTAATATCATCACAACGTGGCCAAAAACATCATCATCAACAGCAACAGCAGCAACAACAACAGCAACATCAAACAAATCTCACCACTGCCAGTACTGTTTCTTGAAAATCTAATACATTCGAAAGAAATAACTGTAATTAATTATAAATTTTAATTAATTCCATAATTAATCATATTCATTTTGATTTGTAACAGAGATTTTCAACCTTAATTCAAATCAAATTCAAAACAAAAACAATGATTCAAAGATGCCATTTTGCTGCCAATCTGAATAAAATAATCATCATCATCATCTCAATGATAATCAAATGCCATCATTAATCATCTATTAAATCATCTCATCATATTAATATAGATATTCCATTCAAATATAATTTATTCATTTGAAAAATGAATCAACTAAAGTACAAATATCAAAAAAAATCAAATCAAATCAAAACCCTTTGCCCAAACAGGGCCAAAGGGTCAAATGATCATATTCAAATTCATGAATCATTTCATCATTTTACAAATGAAAATTAATCCATAATTCCATAATCAACTACTAAACAAGTGCCTTTCAAATTCAAATGCTGCCTTTATTGGATTTTCAAGATGAAAATTCATTTAAAAAAATATATCAGAATCAATTCAAATACTCGAAATTCTTTGATTTTTACAATTCTTTTAATTCCTTAATTCAATGCATTTTTCAAGAAAACAATATTGTTTCATCGACATTTAGCTGATCATTCAATACAATCTCAAATAGATTTTACCTTCAAATCATTTCATTTTTTTTTTTTGTTTTGTTTATTTATCACGTGTTTTTTCTCGATATCTCTGTCAAACAATAATTTAACCCTTTTCACCCTTAATTGATGGTAGAAATTTGATGATTAAAATCCATTTACATTTTTACAAATTATACAATTGAAAAAATACAAATACAAAAACACGTCAAACCCACCTGAGATTTTTTTTTTAAATTTTGAATTTGAATTTTTCAAATTCAAAATTTCCCGCCGATTTTTCTCATTGATTAATTCATTCATTTTTCTTTTTTAAATTTTATTTTTATTTTCATTTATATTTACATTGAATTTTACATAATTTTTTTTTTGGAATTTTGATCATGTTTATATTTAATTTAACTACATCGATATTTCAACACACACACACATGATGCGACCAATAATATTTACTGTTAATTGTAAATTGTTGAATTAATTGTTACCATTTTTTTGTTGTTGATTGTTTTTGTTTTGTTTGGTTTTTTTAATTGTTTTCTGTTGAATTTATCATAAATATTTACAATCGAACTCAACACTGTCAATCAACAAGCAAAATCAAACGTTTAAATTTGAATCACAAAAAAAAAACACTGCCACAAATGAATTTTACAGAGTCAAAATAAAAAATTATTATCATCATCATTTGATTTAACTTTTGTTTAATTTTTTTTTTCTTTTAAATTCCAATTATCTTTGGTAGACGCCGACACATTCATTGATTCAATTCGATTATTTCAATAATAATTCTATGATAATGACCATCGATGATATGAAATTTATTTTTTCCGGACCAAAACAAAAACAAACATTTAAATAATTTCCGTTTGATCAAATGTTTTTCCCGGTTACATTCCAACCACATCAATTTACCACAAACAAATTGACCACCGGACATTCATATATATATTCACATTATTTATTATTACCATTTATGATTCAAATTACTTTTGTTCAAAATTACTCCTGTTCAAATTTACAAATTGCCATTTTTTTTCTCAAATTTTATTTATTGTAATTTTTTCCTATTATTTTTTTTCGAAGAATCCCTCTTTTGAAGAACCATTTGAGCCACATCTGACCATTTACCACTGATCAATCAATGGCTGATCCAGGTGCTTTCGTTGCGTTATACAAACCATAGATTTCAATAAATGCTTTATACACACGTCGACGAACACACACACACACACACACATTACAAATGGAACATCAAAAACAATTTATAATTTATAAATATAAACATGTTTATTTACCATTTTTTTTCATTGAACACTGCTGCAATCAATTGATTATCATTATTTTTTTTCTATTAATACCGATTATACTCAAATTGTTACTGTTACTATTGTTTTTTTACCGTTATGGATATTTACTGTTATATTTTCTGTTACTTTTTTAAATAATTTTCATATATTTAAAAATGTTTTTTTTCTGTTATAAATAAATAAACGATTAATCATAATAATGATAAATGATGATTGAATTTGATCGTTGAAAATGTGTTTCCGATGCTATTGAAGTGTATGCAAATGTCCATTGATTAACATGACGATGAAACGTTGGACCATGTTGATTCCATTTCGAACTTGGCCATCGATTCTTGCACACAAACACACAGACATGCAAATGATGTCGAAAATTCAAAATACTTTCATTTGTTTGAGAAGAAAATTACATGATTTTCTATTCAAATCATGTTCACCATTATCATTGGCAATTAATCGTATCATAATTGGTTCATTATTATTAATCGATCTAATTAATGAACGTGGTATGTCTCGCTTAAATGAGCTATATTCAAATTATCGTCTACAAAAATATTGTCAATTCCCATTGATTAATTCATTATCATTGGATCATTTAATCAACAATATTGATTATGTTGAAAAATTTATTTACATCATGTATATGATTATGTTTTCAAGTTTAATCGGCGTTATTATTGGTTATCATTATCGTATATGTACAATATTATATTCATTAAATTATTGGTTCTTATTCATACAAGATTATAGCCGTTGGAATAATCATTCATATTTATTTGGGCTATTGTCAATTCAGTTAATGTTTCAAGATTCAAATATAGTATGGTCAATTGATTCAATGAATAAAAAATCAAAGAGTTCATCATCAAATCATATTGAACAATGGCAATATTTTCTTTTACGTTTTCAAATATTTATTGTTTATTTTTATGCTGGATTAAAAAAATTTAATCCCGATTGGTTACTTGGTTATTCAATGATAAACATATCTCAACATTGGATTTTTAGGCCTGTAATAAGGTTGGTATCAAAGTTTTTTTTTCATGAAACTTTTTAATTGTTCATTCTCTATTTGCAGATTACTCTCAATACCTGACCATTGGATCGATTATTACCTGATACATTTAGGTGGTTTTCTATTCGATTTGTTTATCGGTTTTCTATTGATCCATCATCGTTTACGTCCGATTGCATTTATTTTGTGTATCATATTCAACGGGATTAATTCACAGCTATTTTCAATCGGTATGTTTCCATGGATGATGATCGGTGTGATGCCAATATTTTGTGAAACAAATTGGCCAGCAATGTTGATTGACAAATTGTTCAGGAAAAATTCTCAGTCAACCAAACAAGACGAAGTCGATAATGATCATAAACCATTGACTGAATCAGTTGATCATGAATATTCGAATGAGCATTGGAATATCCGCAAGATATTGATATTAATTTATGTATCAATTTATGTATTGATACAAATAATGTTACCATTTGCTTTCATAATTTTCAAAGGCTTAAATACATGGACAACTGGTCTTTATGGTTACAATTGGGATATGATGGTACATAATTGGTATAATTGGCATCAACAAATTAATCTTAAAGCATTGGATAAAAATACAAATAAATCGATTGACAAATATCTTAATTTAGATGAATGGATATTTAATAATAATAATCGTTGGCTTCATCATTCAATAATGATTAAACAATTTAGTGAATGTTTAGAGAAGAAATTATCGAAAAATTATCAAAATATTGAATTATATTTCGATGTATGGATATCGTTGAATGGACGTTTCATACAACGTATTTATGATCCAAACATTAATATAATCAAAGCAAATTGGTCACTGTTTTCAGAATCCGATTGGATTGTCCCGATTTATTCACAATCAAATTATTGGCGTAAACGTTTGGAAAAGAATTTCGATAAATTTGATCAAATAATTAATGATAATGAAAAAAATGGTTCATTGACAATATTTTTAGCTAATCGACCGGGTGAAATATTTCAAACATATTTAGATGAAAAATTATTCGCCAATCATGATCAAACAATACGTTTATTAATATTTAATGGACAATTATTGTTACGTACGTTCAAATTAGGCCGATTCTCAAACAATCAAAACATTGATAATCGATCAAATGAAATATTGCTGATATCAAATGATCAAATTGAAATCGAAATCGGTTCATTCATTCAATTGAAAACCGTTGGTTTCGATGAATGCTATTTTGCATTGCTATTTCCAAAGATTAACAAACAAAAATCATTGGCAAAATGTCATCAAAAGCAGCAACATTTCTACACGATTACGAATACATTAAAACATTTCATCATTGGTTTCTATTATCTTGTATGGTATTTTATCATTTTACCAATTTCACAATTTATATTTGAAATTTTCACCTATTTCAATTGTTTTCAATGCATTTGATAGCTCAAATTATTTAGAAAAAAATTGATTTTTATTTATATAAATCAAATTACATGAAATTACAAAAAAAATGATAATTGAAATTTCTATGATTTTTTTTACCTTTCAAAATATTTATAATTATATAATTATGATGACGATGATGATTATGGAATATTTGAAAATTTAATTTAAAAATGAATTCTTGATATTAAAAGGTTGTTCATACATGTGCTTTATGGTGATACATCATTTCGACATAAATATATGATTGAGACAAAATTTTTGATTTGATGATATTTGTTGTGTTTACATGTGGTGATGGTGAATTTGAAAAAAAACGCTGATGATATTTGATTGATGGAAAAAAATGTATTGTTTGCTCATGATGTACAAATGATAAATCCTAATTTACGCCGGTTTTTGTGGTGCATTTCCTTTCTTACCGATCAAATATTTGTGAATATGTGGAATGACACCTGAAAATGGAAGGAAAAAAATTTAAATTTAAGAAATCCAGATACTAAGTTGAATGATTTTGATCGAATAATACTTACCACCACCAGCAATGGTTGCTTTGATCAATGAATCCAATTCTTCATCACCACGTATAGCTAATTGAAGATGTCTTGGTGTAATACGTTTAACTTTGAGATCTTTAGATGCATTACCGGCCAATTCCAGTACTTCGGCAGTTAAATATTCTAAAATGGCCGCACTATAAACAGCGGCTGTAGCACCAACACGTCCATGTGATGTGGTACGATTTTTAAGATGTCGATGTATACGACCAACTGGGAACTGAAATTAGGACCAAAAAATTCATTAAAAACCGCAAAATCAATGATTATCAATGACAATACCTGAAGACCAGCACGAGCCGATCGTGAAACAGCTTTAGCTTTTGCTTTACCAGAATCTTTACCAGCTTTACCACCAGCCTTTGATTATGATGATTTTTCATCGAAAATAAAGCAAGATTTCTAATTAATCACTTCATATCTTTGATTATGATAATTAAATCTTACCATTATTAATTAATTCGTAAAAAAAATGTTCGAGAAAAAATTTCGATGATGAAAACAAAAAATGGTGAAATCTAACCGTCGTTTTTACAAAACGTAAATAAATACGAACACTGCATAGACACGCGCAACATGAACAACACACACTCGAATTGGCAGTTTATTAGCACCGCCAAAAAAAACAAAAAGAAGAAATTTTTTTTGAACAAAACGTAGTAGCATTGATTTGTGATACGATTAACGCGCCAAAAAATTTTCCATTCACACATTGCTCAACTTTTACTTTGCTGCTACTGCAAACGTTAAGCATTAGCTCCTCCTTTATTTGCTCAAATTTTTTCGAATTTTTTTCCTCTTCATTAAATACAGGATGCCTGCAATTAACAATTTAAAAAGGATACAATTCCCAATTTTTAGGGAAAAATTTTCACCCGAATTAAGGCGGTAATCGCTAGTTAAATCTATTGACAGAACAAGCTTTTAATACCTGAAAATTCACTTGCGCTTAAACCGATTTTGAAAGCGAAAAATTCGCCGAAAATTGAATTATTAATCGAAGAGTCCCTGTAGAAAAATAGAGAAAAAAGCGCGCGCGGCAAAACTGGCGCGCATTCTAATTTTCAATTTTTTTCGCGCCATTTTTAAACTAAATTTTTGCTTTGACTTGAAAATAGAAACTTTTATTTTCAATATTGAATGTAAAAAAAATAAACAATTATTATCATTGAAAAAAAGGGATAAACAGGTCAACAACAATAGAATGATTATAAAATGGATAGATGGATGAGTAGAAGACAGAAAAAATGTTCACAATTAAATTTAATTCAAATCAACATAAATTGAATCAACAACCACAGCATCAATATGTTTGGCAAAAAGGGGTCGAAAAGGGTTCATAGGAAGGATGAGAACAAAAATCTTGAAAAATAAAATACAATTAATTGTAATAAGCTCGAAACTCTTTGATTTCATATTATCCGAAAAAAATAAATACAAGATTATCTGAAATCTGATAGATTAATGATTATCATAGATGGTCACATGTATAATAATGAACATATGATATTGATTCTAAGAAATTGATTCACATTTGTTGATTGTTATTATCGGTATTGTTTTCATGATTAAAATGTAAACATAATCTTGAATAATTAAAATTATTCCATGGTGATTGTAATTGATTAATATTGAAATTATAATTTAAATATTTTAAATTTTTCAAATATATTACTAATAATTGATAATTTTGATAATTATAAAAATGATTATTATCATCATTATGATTGTTATTATGGATTAAATCATGATTAATATTTCCATAATTAATAATTGAATAATTAATTACTGCATTAATTAAATTAATTACAGAATCAGCTGATGATTTTGTTATTTTCACACTGATAATTGTACCTTTTGGCATACAACAATCATCAACCACGAATATTTTCAATATATTCGATTTCAATCGATTATCATCATCAATATTGAATTTATCTTCATTTTTTAACAATCGTTCATTGATGGTCGAAGTAGTTGAAGATGATATCGATGATAACGATGATGATGATGATGATGATGAAGATTCGAATGTTTGCAACAATCCCGTTGATTCTGGCCCAAATTTGGATTTGGTCGTCGTACGTTGACTATTAATATGACCATAATTTAGTTGATTATACTTTAATTGCTCGCTATTGCGGCAAAAACAGCTGTAACATTTGCTGCAACAATACTGCTGTCGTCGATGTTTCATTGTCTTAACAATTCGATTCCGGTGGTCATATGATTCGAAATCGATCATTGATGATGAACAAGATAAACATTGCTGCGGTTGATCAATACTGTTCAATACTGATCGTCTAATTTCATTACACATTTTATTTTTTCGAATGTTTTTCTGGTCGAACGATGTAATTTGATGTCCAAGTATTTTTGGTATTTGTTGTTGATCACTTGATTTAGATGTTGATTCTTCAACTGGTTGCGATTCATCGAATCGACTCAAACCATTAATGATATCAGAGAAATTATCATTGAAATTATTGATGAAATTGTTTTCATTCGATTCATTTGGTGGCCATATTTGTTCTTGATCATAATAATCATGATGCTCAATCTTTTGATCATTATCATTATCATCGCCAACAATTGTGATCACATTATCTGCAACAATATTTGTAGATTGATTACAATTATTATAATCATTGGCAAAAATTAATTGTTCACTAACATTTATTTTCGTCGATGTTGTTGATGGTGATCCAGAATTATTGGATTGCTGATGTTCTAGTTCATGTTGCTCATGTTGTTGTTGATCATCATCATTGACTGTATTTTGATTCGTTATCGATAACGATGGCAGTAATGATGTTGAAAGACAGCGACGATGTTGTAATTTTAAATCATTTATATTGGATAAAGATAATTTGGTTAAATCATCAATATCATCATCATTATCATATTCATCTTTATCCATCATTCTTGTTGGCTGTAATGATGATGATCTTTGTTGATTTATAACCGGTGTTTGATTATCAAGTTTATTGTTATCATTGCAATTGTTTCTGATTTGATGCTGTCCATCAGTTGCAGTTATGACAGCAACATCCAATGTTGGATCATCATCATATTCATTATTATCATTTGTTTGGCCATTATTGCCATTATCATCATTATCATTTTGACAATCATGATAATTATGATGAAAACGTTGGTGAACTAAACTATTGTAATGATTTTGTTGACGATGATGTTGTTCAACATATGAATCATCACGACTTTTACGGCGACCTAATAAGAACAGTGATGGTGGTGGCAACGAAGGTGGTGTTGATGGAGTTGAATTACATTCACTTTGAATATTTATTTGCGGTGTTCTTACGGTTAATTTCATACTGATTTTGACCATTTTATTATTATTACCATCATATGAATCCACAGAATTCGAGGTGAATATTTTTGTTTCATTTTCTACGATTGTTGGTTGCCTTTGCAGTTTCGATGATTGTTGTTGCTGCGTTTGTTGTTGTTGTTGGTGTTCATCAATAGAATTTTCACGATCTAATTCAAGATTGTTGTTGCTGCCGTTATCACTATTATTGATAAGTGAATTATCATCATAATCATCATTCCAAATATGTTTATCGATCGAATTCAAACAATAATTAATTTGTGCTAACGAAATACCAGTATTCAGTTGTTTATCACGTGCATAACCGACAACATCCATAATCCAACGCCATGAACGACAAAGATCATCTAATTTTGATTGAAATTCAAGTAATTGATTTAAACGTTGTTTAGTTTCGACGATTTCATTATTTGAAAATGCTTCACGTTGTGCTTGTTGAGCGGTTAATATTTCCAGCTCTAGCAATGCTGATAGATGCCAATATTTCCCAGTGAAACGTCTTTGATATGTATTCATGTGTACTAATGTTGATAATAATGATGGATAAATGGAAAAATTATGATAATAGAAAAATTAATTAATTTATAAATAATTATCATAACATTAAAGGAAAAAAACGACGAAAAAAAACCAATTAAAAACAAATAATAATGATAATAATAAATGCTTTAATCAACAATTTTTCAATGCAATATTTGCCATACATTTAATATAATTTATTCAATAAAAATCAAAATGAAACAAAATAATGTGAAATAAAATGAAACCAAAAATGAAGCGAAATATATTAAAATAAAATGGAACAAAATGTTGAATAAAAATGAATGAAACCGAATATAAGATAAAATGGAACCGAAATCAAATCAAATGGAATGAAAAATGAAATGATGCAAAAATTTTCACTTACTAAGCTCAAATATTTTCAATGGTAAATATAATAAATCATTATCATTCATAAATGAACGTTGATTAATTAAATCAAAATCATTTTGTGTTACTGAACAAACATCATCTGGTTGTGGTAAGAGTAATAATAGCGAGACATTCCCATCTAATTCAATAATTTCAATAGTATAAATACGATATAATGATAAATATTTATCATTTTTGCTATTATTTTCACTGATATTATCAATTCCTAATAGTTGTTCCAAGAAATTTTCGGATTTTTTTGATATTATTTGTAAAAATTTAATCAATTGTTGAAAACACATTTTTTGATTAAATGTTAATTTTTTCGGTTTTTGTCGTTGTTGTTGTTGTTGTTGTTGTTTTAATGGTGACGGTCTTGAAGACGATGGTCGATTGTTATCATTATCATAATTGATTTTATTTTGATTATCAGCATCATGTATGGATAATGACAGAGCTGATTTGTCAATTTTCGATTGTTCATCATTGGCTTCATTGTTTTTTACTTTATCATTATCTGTATCCAATGTTTTCAATGAATCTTCTTTATTCAGCGCTTGTCGTTGCTGATGTTTTTGCTGCTGCTGCTGTTGACAAGCTAATCGAAAAAAATTGTCCACAAAACCTGGCCCGGTTTGTGTCATTGGTGATGGTAGCGGTGTTATTTCACCACAACCACCACCCGTAGATGGTGCAGCCAGAAAATTTGGTGATTTTCTCGATTCTTTATTCGATTCTGCTTGCTGCTGCTGTTGTTGACTACTGACTAATTGTAAATGTAATTGACTTACACTTGTCACTAAACGATTCCATGTTTGTACATCATTCAATTGTGGATTACTGCTGTTGTTTTGTTTATTTTTATTTGTCTGAGGTTTTGAACACATTTTTAATGCTTCCCATTCTTGTCGTGATACATGTGGATTATCACGTATCTTTACATAAGGTAATATGTTTGGATTTGTTCTGGTTACAATCACCGACATCATATCGATTGATGATTGTAATTTTAGATATGCTAAATACAAGCCTTTCTCCAATTGACAATTACATGCTTGATAATATTGTATCATTTCATCGATCATCACAAATAATAAATCATTTGCTAATCTTGGCGGTGGTGAACTAATATCGATTGTTGATACTGATATGCCTGAATCTGATACACGTTCAGATAAATATGATGATGATGAATTTTGTTGGTGTTGTTGTTGTTGTTGTTGCTGCTGCTGGCTAACATTCGCCGATGCTAATATACGTTTTTGTAATTTTGTTAATGGTAACCAACGTACCGATAGACAACTGATCATTTTTGTATCATATAATGATAATATTGTACACAGTACAACAGTACCTTCATTATCACGTATTGGTTTATAATAGATTTTACCTAAATCATTGATACCTAAAGAATTTTGCATTTGTTCAATTGCAAGCAATATTTTCATACGAAATTGTGCAATTGTCGATGTTTGTGATGATTTTTCCAATTCTTTTCGAAACATTTTAATATTATTCCATTGATAGCATGTGATTTTAAGTAGCCAATAAAAATCATTTTGTAATGTAGTCGATGGATATGTATCGTCTGAAATTTGAGCGGCAGAATAAAAATAAAAATAATCATTTAAATGGTAATTTTTTTGATTTCGAGATCGTTCAAAATTATCATTTAAATCGATTTAATTTAGATAAAACAAATGACAAAAACTTACCAATTTCAATAATAGGAAGTACTTCTTCATTTGTAATTAAAACTCTTTTATTATCATTATTATTTGTATAAATTAATGATGATAAATAAATTGCACCACGTTTCATTGTTTTAATGAATTTATTTGTTGAACCGAAAAAATTTCGAATACTTTTCCGTACTTTTTTCTGTGATCCACCACCGCTTGAACCACCCGAACCAACACTATGGCCACCGCTCGAACCAATACTACCACCACCGATGATTTTATCATGATTATTCATCATCATACCATAATTATTATCAATAGAATTAGCCATCATCGAAGCTTGAGATGATATAATATTGTTTTGATTCAAATTATTACCAGGAATATTTAATAAATTTAAATCCATTTCAATTGATTTTCCTGCTTGTTTGATTGAATCAATCAATCAATGATCAATGATATAATCATTAGATTAATGAGAATATCATTAAAATAAATGATAATAATTACTTTTATTATCACCAATATTGCGTTTATTAGATTGCTGCTGTTGTTGTTGACGCCATTCAATAATTTGATCAAATAATTGATCAATCAATTTTATACGATCATCAATATTCGTGTAATTCTTGTCCAATGATCGCCATGCTATCGAATAATTCAAATTAAATTGATTAAACAATTGACTAAAAGCGAACTGTTTACATACTTGATGGTACCGATTGATTCATTAATGGATAACAATATTCAGAATAACCTTTACAATTACCAGATGCAATTCGCAATTGATAACATTGTTCCGGTTCTAAATTTTCAATAAGAAATTCATGTTTCATCGTATTGATTGCGGTTATTTCAACAAAACCAATTATCGTCTCGAAATGATTCGAGCTCCATTCAACTAATTTTAAAATTGAAATTTAAATTTTAAAATATTACAATCAGAATTAATTAATGAAAATTGTAATTTACTCTTATATTTCGTTATTATCTGTCGACGATAATCTTGTTGGAGCCTTATCGGTGGATAATAGCTTACCAGTAAGCTTTCGGCACCTGCTACCTGTACTTGTACGGATAAGGGCGGCGGTGGTGGCTCTGCAATAATGATCAACAAAAAATGAAAAAAAATTGAATTAAAATCAAACAAAATTAAATTTTCTTTGGGCTCCACACAAAAAAAAAATTCAAAATAAAAATTAATGATGGTAAAACACACCAAACACTCACATATGCCGAAGCACATACCATTAATGATCAATTTGAATACATGTATTTTGATTAATTTCGGTGTATAACGGGAAAATTGTTGGCCAAAATTGGCCAATTTTACATAAATTATATGCAGATATTCAAACATATTCAAGCACATTATGAGTGTGTGTATCGAGGCCGTGTACCGCAGTTTTGTCCCCTCAGTGCGTGTGTATACCCTTTTATTCATATATTTGTTTAAACATTATTTTTTCCCACGAAATTTCTTTGGCAAATTTTAATTTATTATATTGATTTCAAATGCAGAAACACGCCAACAAGCACTCGTTACAAATGCAAAAATTCAAATGGAAATCATTATTTGAAATTATTTGAAATCATTCGTGTGATTGTCCGAAAAGTTTTTGACAATTTTTATCACGGAATTCAATAGAAATTCAATGACTTCGATCCGCTATAACTTTTCGGACAGCTTCAAATACTTTGTAATTTTGTGTATATATTTTGTTGCATTTTTAGTAATTCACAAATGTTTTTTTTTCTCTGTTTCGTTCAAATTCGGAAGTGCATTTGAAATGGGAAATTATTATTATTATTATTATGATTATTTAGTCCCCTTTTATTTATTTATTTTCGTTCATTTCTATTTGATTCTATTTATTTCTATTAATTTATTTATTTCCGAACCAAAAAAGGACCTGAATTTTCCATACATTTTAGGGGCTCGATTCCTCAAACAAATAAAACTGAATCTGAATGAAATTGTCGTATGTGTACATGACACATTTGAATGTGAATGAATGAAATGAATTGGAATCAATGGATGGAATAATTGTCGTCATAAATAAATGGGGAGAATGAATGACAACAGAATTCGTTGTTTGATTTTTCAATTGTGCCAAATGAAAGGGGAAAACGAATGAGTTTTCAATTGAAACATTTCGAAATAATTTTTGAATCAAAAAATTATTGAAAAATTGCTTGCCTATTGGTAAAATACTAATGTTTTTACTGTTTATAAACTATTATAAATAATAATAATAATAATAATAATAATTTACCGGATAATAGTAATAATAGAAATGTAGAGAGAGAGAGAGCTAAAGCGATAGAGACTAATAACTAATAATGACTTTTTATAAGAAATAATAATAAATTTCATTTTGGGATTGTGTACGAAAAGTTTTCAATGATTTTTAGGTAGACAATAATCATTCGAAACGCAAGAACTTTTCGGACAAATATCAATTTATATTTGCATTTGTAAAAGTGTGCAATTGTGTGTGTACACTTAACAAAAAAGCAACATAAAAATGTACATAAATTCATAATGATTTTTTATTGATTTCCTACATTTTATGATTATTTATTTTTTTTTGTTTTGTTTGTTTCCATCGAAAATTTTTCCTTTGATTCCGAATCATTTTGTTTAAATTCTGGTGCTATAATTTGAATTCTGGTGCCACGATTTGAATTCTGAATTGTGACACCAGAATTCTGGCTGAAATCAAAATCTACATGCACTAAACGCACTTTTAAATTTCTTCGGAATTGAATTTTGACTGAAAAATTTGTTCTTGAGTACAAAGAAAAAAAAATCATTGAAAATTTTAGGAGAAAATAAAGAAAAATTAAATTTGTCTCGAGTTGTCCGCAAAGTTTTGGCCGAATTTTCAAAAGAAAAATTGATTCATTTGATATGAATATGAAAATGAAAATAAAACAATAGCGATTGACAACAGTAGGTGGAAACAAATAACAAACTTGTTTCATGAATATTTTATGATTTCATAGAATTCAATGAATTTCGTGCCCAAAAAAAAAACAAAAGATATTGACAATATTTATCAATAATAAATGCATGAATAAGTACGTGAAATTAATCATTGAATATTTGTGTTTCCGTCAACGACAACGAAAAAAATGGAATGGAAGAGTTAAGCTTCAAGTTCAAACCAGCCTAAACAACAAAGCTTCAATATCTTTAAATTTAATAATTAATTCAGTAACATTCTGAAACTCAGTTATCGATAAGAGGTTTCTACCTCCTCTCACCATCATCATATTCAATATTGTCTCAATATTCATGATGATTAATGCAGTAATATCCTCGTTATTTTTTTTTTGGATGAAATATCTCCGAAACAATAAACAAAATTTGAAAATAATATAATAAGTTTCAATGATGATAATAATAATCCCAATAATACCCAAGTAATAGTATCAGGTTGGCCGTAAAGTTCTTAGTCTTATCAAAATCAATGAACCAATGAGCAGATGGATCAATTATTTGAAATGTCTATATTTGAAAAATTTAGAACAAAGCATTCGTTGGACAATGCTGTACTGTTATTATCATCGATTATTGATTATTAATTATTAATCGTTAATTACTAATTTATAATGAATAATAACATAATCATCAAGGATTAATAATTTTTAAAAAATTATTTTTAGAAAATAAATAATAAATAATGATAATGAATAATCAATATTTTCATTGTGAAATTGATCGTTTCGTGGACAGAGAAAATTTTGAATTTTCAAAATTTTCAATACCCATGGGGCCGATGGCCATTTTACAGTTTCTTCCCCCACCCGATTAATTAAATTAATTGAAAAAAAAAATGCTTAATGAACTAATTTTCAACGAAGATAATTTGTCACCGAAAAAAATTGTGACAACTGGAAGGACGGCCGAAAATTCCAAGAATTCATCCATATATTTGTCCGTATTCGTCCACGAATTTCGTGATGATCGAAATCGGAACTGTCCGCCGGACCATGTTATCATTAGACATTCTGATGGAAATTGTTCCATTTTTTTTGCAGACCGAAAAAGGAAATCAACGTCAAAATTTCTCTACTTTTTGACTGGAATCAAATGCAAATGCGATAATTGAAATTTGTAATTGTTTACTTATAAATACACAGGAATACATTTCAAAATTTTCACACTCATTGTTTGATGTGTATCAGTGTGTTTGTCGGTGTGTCAGTGTTTGTCTGTGTATTTAAAGATAATGGAGTTGGAAAATGAATACATTTTTACTTTGTTTAACCGAAACATATTGTAAAGATAAGCCAACATCGGAGATGTTCAAGTAACATTTAACAACGTTAAACATCATAGATCACATAGCAAATAATCAATTATGGTGTCTTTAAGGAAGCAACCCCATACATACAACCAAAAAGGGGACCGAACATCAACAAAAAGCAAAAATCATATTCAAAAATGTGTCAAAATGTCAAAAATGTTTCATGTTATTTTAAAGGCCATAATGGTGTTTCAAAATCATTTTGAACCAAAGTTTCAATTCAAATTAGTTTACTTTGGATTTTGCAGAATTTTCCCCTTCAATTACTCTCTGCAAGAATGATCATTATCCATGAAAATCCATGGCGAAAAAAAAATAAAAACATTTAGCCGATCTTTGGTGCAACGATTCATTAATATTCAAGATTATCTTAAGATACATCTTTACATTGCATTATTTGGCCTCTTTTCTAATCACATTTTGGTCCAAATACATTTTGACGATGATGGTGGGGGTGGATAATCATCAACCCATGTCTAATCAAACCATTATCAAATGATTATTATTAATGATAAAATTTTCCCGAAATGACATCGAAAGGAAATTGAAAAATAATAAGAAAAATGAATATTCAATATTTGATTGAATTATAATTCAAACATATGAAAATGTCGGACAAATTTTATGATCATATTTTATGATCAATGTCGATCAATGTATTTCAAAGTTTTTGGGTATATTTGTACCATCATCATCATTGATGGAATTGATGAGAATTATGTAATCAATTTCCAGTTTGAGTTTGATTGATTGATTGATTAATTGACTCGAAGAATTTGTTAGTCAATTTGATCAACATATTTATGAGGTTATTGCCTTTAAATCAATGATAAATAAAAAGAATTATTGAGCAACATTACTTACGTAATAAATCGAATCCTTTTTTAAATCTTTGTAATAATTTTAATCGCCGTTGCCAAAACTGTAATTGTTTTTCTTTTTCTTTGATCAATGCTGTACTTAGATTGCCTGAATATTGTTGTATTGTTGTCGGTGGTGGTTGTGGATTGTTAGCAGGGGTAATCGATAATGATAATTGTGGTGGAGGTGGTGGTGGCGGAGGTGGCGGTGGTGCAAACAAACCATTACCACTACTAATCGGTTGTATCGATTTACGATGATAACATGATGGTGTTAGTGATTGATTTGATGCTGATGATAAATCATAAATACAACGTTCACATTCATTGATTAATGATTGTAAATGTAGCTCACGGCTATGTTTGGTACCGACTTTGGTATTATGTCATAAATTGTTTGATAATAAAGAACAAAAAAAAAAAGAAATGAATCAATTGATTCATTGATTCAATGAAATTTTCCACACAAAAAATCAATATGAATCCATATAAAAATTAATTAATACATACACAATTCGCCTTCTTTAGCACCACATGATTGTAGATATTTAATTAATGGCATATTTAACAACATAATTGATATGTCTAATGGTGTGAAACCATCGGAATTCGTACTGTTTGGTATTATTTAGTCCAAAAATAGAATCATATTGGAATATAATTAATTCAATGCTCGAATACCGAATGTATCGATATACAAGTAAACAAAGATATTACCTATTAACATCGACCGTAGTCGTTTCGATGATCATTTTCGTTCGATCAAAATGTTCATTTTCAATGGCCGAAAATAGTGCTTTGATTTATTTTTGAATTTAAATAAGAGAAAAATTAATTATCTTTGAATTTATTAAACATCATTAACCGACATACCTTGTTGATCGAAATTAAATTTACACAATTTTTCCAACTTTTTCCGCTCACTTTTCTTCAATGTCGACGTCAATATTGATGATGTTTGAGCAGCGATCGTTGCCGATGATGATGATGATAATGTTGATGAATTAATATCAACACTTAAATGTCTTTTATCGAGTAAATTATCGAATTTATTTGTCGTTGTTGCTGCTGTAGCCGATAATCGATGTTGAGCCGATTGATTCGCTAGATAATTCGATGTCTGTGGTTGTGGTAACATCGGCAGCGGTGCCGGTGGCGGTGGCGATGCTGACAATGACGATGATTCCACTTGATTCAAATGATGATGATGTGGATGATGGTGATGGTGATGATGTGGATGATAATTTGGATATGTTGAGTGATGACAATGACAATGATGATGATGAGGATGATTATGATTAATCCAATTATTTATAACATCATTATTCGGTTGTTGATGGTGATGGTAATGTTGGTGTAGATGATCATAATTTTGATGTTGATGCAGTTGCAGCTGATGTAGATGATCATTATTCATATTATCATTCATCATCATCATATTATTATCACTATTATTCATTCGAATTTCATCATTATTATTATCAATTTGCTGTTGTCGTTGATTATGTACATTCATTAAACTATCAATACTACCAGTACGACGATGATGTTTCATAATCATCATTGATGATGTCGATGTATTTTGTTCATTCATTTTGTTGTTACCACAATTTGATGATGTTGTTGTTGTTGTAGCCCATGACCAACATGAATAATTATGTTGTTGTTGGTGTTGATTACTGGATGATGATTGCTGCTGTTGATCTAATAATGCTGTCGATGTTGATAATAATAACGATGATGATGATGAACATGATTGTTGTTGCATTTGATGCATTTGTTGTTGTTGTTGCTGCTGCTGCTCATCAATTGTTAAATAATTTTTATTTATCAAAATTGATGGACAATTCAATGTGATATCATTAGAATTATGATGAGTTGGTGGTGAATTATTTTTGGTGTCTTTATTCGTCAAGAATTTTGTCAATTTTTGAAAACTTGAATTTTTACCCCCAGTTTTACTACATAAAGATGTAATTTGTGGGGATATATTCGAATAATTTTCATTAAATTTGAGTCTAAACAAGTTAATATAAAGATATGTACTTACACCGTATCTTTACCAACAGAACCGGCCGATGAATTCGATGATATTGATTGCCGTGGTGAACATTCACGTTGTTGATTAATATCACTTGTATTCATTAATTGTAATGGTTGTTGATGTGTTTGAATTTGTTGTTGTGGACATTGATTACAACAATTATTGATATCATCATTATTAATCGTTGAACATCGACCACAACAACAACAAGAGCAGCAACAATAGCAACAACAAGAACAATGATTAATTGAACAATTTTGATTAATGATTTGATTATCATTATTATTATTAGTGGTAATCAATGATGTCTTGCTGGTGGTCGTGGCTGTCGTTGTTTGTTGCAAATCATTCGTACATTGTTGCAATTGATTATTACCATCATTAGTAATGTTACTGTTTGGATCGTTGTTTACATCGTTTGTTGATGAAATTGCTTTTAGAAATAGAAAATTTTTGAAATATAAAATGTCAAAAGATTAAATCAAATTGAATTTTGTAAAAAAAAAAATTTAAATTTCAAATTTTATAAACAACAAATTATGAATGAATTACTGAAAGGGTCTCAAATGGTTCTCAAAGGGCTGGTGGAGGGTTCTCAAAGGGTTGTCAGAAGGTTTTCTTGGATTGTGCAAAGGTAGCAAAGGGGTATGCATTCATTCAATATTTTTATTATTAAAAAAAAAAAAAAAAAAATTCAAATTTCCTCTCTCGAAAACATTTTACCATTACATACATTTCTCCTAGTAACTTTCGAGCCGAAAAACTATTCAAAAGTAATTGAAAAATATGAAAACAATTTTTCTAAAACAAACTTCAAATCAAATTTCAAGTTAAAAAAAAAATGTAAACAAAAAATGCTTCAGGGACATGTGGATTTTGGAGACTTGAAGAATTTAATTCAAGAAAAAACAAGTGAAATGTCAATCAATTCGGCTTTGAAATTCAGGGCATAAAATAGGGAAAAGAAAGGGTTGAATTTTACTGAGAGAAAATTATTCTTAAAATTCTGTTAAATTTTGATCAAATCAAAACATTCAAATTATTAATCTCAGATGTAATCAAATTCTGTTTATTTTATTATTATTATTTATTTCTATCGATTTCTGATCTCTTTTGGGTATTATTTGACTGTTGATTCTTTGAGATTCTTCGAAGAATATTATAGTTTATTTTCAGTCATCGAAGAAAATTTCCGAAAAATAATAATATTCCTCGCTGAATTTCAACCGAAGAAGAAATATGGAAAAGTTTTTCGAAATTTTTTCATTAATATCAAAGTTAAGGGATTCAAAAAAAAAAGTTTCAAAGTCTCAAAACAAGCTTCAAGAAGCTCTTAGGGATCTAATCGAATTGGATCCTATACTTTTTTGGCTTGGTAAGGTCCGATCTTGTTTACGAACACGTCTTTGGTTCGTAATTTGAAATCGGTTATGCTCTCTCTCTCTCTTTGAATCAATCATCGGAATATCGGTGATATATGAAAACATATGGTTACCTGGAGCCGTATGATTACAATGGCAACATTGTTGCGGCTGCTGCTGCTGCTGTTGCAGTTGATGATGGTTAGTATGATGACAACACTGATGATGCTGATGATGTAAATGATCATCAAATTGATAATTATGATGATAATATTGACAATATTGTTGTTGTTGATGATTAAATTGATTATGATTATATTGACAATAATTAAATAATTGTTCATGATGATTAAAATTATTCATAAATTGTTGATGATGTACAACATTCAATATGTTTAATGTTGGTGCAATTATTGCCGGTAATGTACGTGCACGTAGCAATGGTGATGGTTTTTTGCTCTTGTTTTTTTGATTACCACCTGAATGATGATCATCCATTTTGTTTGATTGACTATATGGAAAATAAGAACGAAATGAAATGAATGAGTAAATAGAATGAAAAGTTTAAAATTTTTAGAAAACCGAAATAAATTCATTAATCAAAATCAATCCGAATTCCATTAATCATTCAATTATTTGAATAAAATTTTGTTTATTTTTATTTATTTTTCTGAAATAATAAAACAAAATTGAAAATAAACCCTTTGATTCCTTGTAGGAAAAAAAAAGAGTCAAATTCAAATAAATATGCACCGAAATTTCAAATTATTAATATATCAAAATCAACAAACAAAGTTTTTCATTAAAATCAACAAAGTTTCACATTATCCAAATCAAACAGAGTTTCAATGGAAATTTTGAAAAATTTCAAATGAAAAATTACA
Organism: Psoroptes ovis; assembly: GCA_002943765.1. Taxonomy (NCBI): domain Eukaryota; kingdom Metazoa; phylum Arthropoda; class Arachnida; order Sarcoptiformes; family Psoroptidae; genus Psoroptes; species Psoroptes ovis. The sequence goes on from PQWQ01000012.1 coordinate 1,493,005, forward strand.
AAAATTTTGTAATTTCAAAATCAACAAAATTTCAATCAATGAACCTCTTTAAAAAAATTACATTCATCTTATTATCTTCGGTTTTTGATGATTATTTTGTTTATCTAAAAAAAAAATATTGAGTGAAAATTCTATGGAAATACTTGAAAATCTCGGAAAACTTTCAGGATTTCCAACGAATTTCACCCAAAAAATTTAATGAAATTTAATGAAATTTTCACTTTTTTCATTTTCCGAAATTCAATAACCAATCTTCAACGATATAATAAACAGCGTTTCAATGTTTCAATGTTTCAGTGCTTCAATGTTTGTTCAATCTCTCTCTGTCGATCTCAATACCCATTAATGGATGTGTTTGTTTTGGTTTGGCTCGGTGTTTGATGTTTGTTTATTTGTTTGTTTGTCTCTGTGGCCTTTTAACATTATAAACCCATTAAAAAAAAAGTCAAATTAGATGAAATGCAATTAACGAATTTTCACATTATTTTCACTTTTTTTTTTCTCGAAAGATTCTCGGTGAAATATTGTTTTTTTTTTCAAAGAATTTCACAGAATTTCAATGAAGAATTCGGAAGAATTTCAAAAAAATCAGATTTTTAAAATTTTTGAAATGAAATTCGGGTAATTTTGGCCGAAATTCTGGTGAAAATCTCGTTGAAATTCTGTTGAAAATCCTGGTAATTCCTTGGTCCATCTTTAGCGAAGCTTATTTTGTTTTGATTTGATTATTTTCTTTTGGGAAAAACAAAACAAAACAAAACGAAAAAATGTTTCAATTTTGTCATTTTGATTTGATTTGAAATAATGGTTCTGTGTGTGTTAGAGATAGATGAATGAAATGAAATATTGTTAAAATAAATGGAGAAAAATGAAAGCCCAAAAAACCAATTTTTCGAAAATCAAATTTTTCAACACATATTATCTATGACATGACAATAACATCAACGACATTTACCATCAATGACATTCAATTCTATCGTGATTTCAGTGTGATTATTTCATTTTGTATCAGTATTTTTGCTGTTATCATCAGAAAATATGGTCGCTTGAGTGGTTAAGTGACCAGTGTGGCCATCGAAATTTTTTAAATTGCAATTTTTTACTTTGAAATTTTGAGAAAATTCAAAGGAAAAATAGCTGCTGTCAAGGGATCAGCATCATTTCAATCGACTTTGTGATCATCACAAAGTATTCTGGCTTTATTCTATTCAAATTGAAACATTTTAATTGATTTTTCGGGGTGCATAATGAGCGAGCAACCGAAAAAAAAACAACAAAAAACCTATGAGAATATTATGAGATTCATATTCAAATTATTCTCATTCGGGAATTTGCTTTTTCAATTTTCAAAAGTCAATTACAATCACAAATGTACCAGCAACTAGTATTCATCACACAATTAATGACTAAATATATCATTGAATATTGAAATAATGATAATAATGATTGAAGAATATTGGAATAAATGAGAATAAAACAAAACAAAAACAAAAATAAATAAAACAAAATTGACACATCAATGATTCAATACTGTGTTTCCATCATTATCATTGTTGCTGTTGTTTAGGTCTCATTGTTTCAATTCCCGATGATGATGAACCATTCCTGATGATAATGATAATGATAATGATAATGGTAATGATGATGATGATGATGATGATAATAGCATTATTATCATCATCAATAATGATGTCATTGTCATTTAATGGTATTTTATTTTATTTCTCTTCAATTATTAGTGTGATTATTTATCAATCTATTTATTCAATTATCTATTTATTTATTTATTTTATTTTTTAACAAAGTAAATCTATTCATTTAAAATGAAAAGAATAAAAAATAAAATAAAATAAAAGTAAATAAGAACAATCATTTATTTCGAAACATTAAATGTTGATGGTTGTCCGAAAAATTTGTTCCAATTGAAATCAATGGTAAATCAATGCGAAATGAGCAATGAAAATCGGTCAAAACTTATTGGTACAATCTTCAAAATATATTATTAAAATGAATTGATTGACTTTCAATCATCATTATTTAATAATGATTAAAATTATTCATTATAATTTTACATTTATTATTTAACAATGAATTGATAATAATGATGATGATGATACTGATGATGATTACATTGATAATAATGATAGATTGACATTGCGTACATCAATCGATTGTTCAATTAACTACCGTCATTACCATCATCATTAACACCTCATGTGTGTGCGTGTGCATTTGAATCTTCGTTAATAATTTATTGATTAAAAATTGGAAAAATTTGAAATTTCGAAAAATTTCAAATTTTCGCGCCAAAAATAAATGGAAAATATTCTCCATGGAAATTGGCATTGATTCATTGAATTTTGATGATGAAATCTTCGAGCCTTCAAATATGAAAAATCCAAAATAGAAATTTCAACATTTGTCATCTTGATTTTTCATTTTCATTTTCATTTTCCAGTTGACATTTTTTTTCTTCTTAAATTAAGTAATGAGAAAATTTTGAATCATTGGTTGTCCGTAAAGTTTTTGACGATTTTCTCGTAGTATTTACATTGATTCTAGCACTAGAACTTTACGGACAGCATAAATCTAATAAGAAATTTTTGACACATTTTCAATCTTAAAGACAGAGAGAGAAAGAGAAAATGCCACCATTTTTCGCTGACAAATAACCCATTTGTTTTTCGGGCATATGATGTATGGTATGTATGGATCGTCTTGGGATTTCAAACATATATATCAAGATGTATGCTCTCTTACAATTATATACCGTGTATGTATTAATTTGTATTATTACCTTGTCCGGCGTAAAGTTAGGGTGACATCTATCTAAATAATTCAGCAATCGCTTGATGTTTCGGGACCAAATTTTCACCACTAGTACTGGGACTAATGCTTCATCGAAAAAAAAAGAATTTTCGAATTTCCCTCAGAGATGACCCTAGAGTGGCCCATTTTAAAAAGGTCCAATAAAAACAGCATGATTTTGACAAAATCATCAAAATTCCAGGATTCACAGCTTCCAGAATCCAAAAACAATTGTGGGAAATTTTGATGGGCCTAGGATATTCTCAGAAAACAGAAGAAAAATCGATGATATCAATCATCAGTAGGAGAAAAAGCTCAAAAATGATCGAAGACTAGTCGTTTGTTTAAGGGTTGAAAAAGACCCGAGAATCCGAGGAATCAAAAAAATGTTTCAAGAATGTAAGAGCCTGGAATGTTGGTGATCTGTCCCTCAAATTTGAAGTTCCTATGAGCACTGTGTGGAACATTACACCCCTAAAATCAAAGCAAGTCAGATTTCGAAAAATTCAAATCCAACATTGGGACCCAAGACCAAATCACTTTGAAAAAAGATTGATGTCACAAGAGTTCACTTTGCTCAACACGTCTCTCAAAGTGATAGTGACACATTTCTCCCACTGAAAAATTCTAGGCCCCACTACAGCATATTCTTGTTGAAGGAAGTGGAAATTTCACCCAGTTAAAGAAGAGCTAGGACCAAAATTTTTACAACAGGGATCGGGTGAGAGAATAGCATTCTCATCATGACCATGGATATCCATGACATCGTCTTTCGGCATCTCTGGCACGAAAATTAAGCAATAACAACCAAGGCCCATAGGACGTTAATCGGGACCCATGGCCCCGTAAGAATGGTTGAAAAAGACTGCAAGGATATGAAATTCTTCTTGATAATGTTTGGTTCCATGAAAATTAAGTTGTCACGTGATTATCCCTGAAAAACTATTTTGACATTTAAAGTCGGGTCAATATGACCCAGGTCATAATTTTTGTGACCAAAACTGTCTTGTCTCGTGAAAATATGGATTTCAAGCATTCGATTACAAAATTTAAATATTTCAAAAAATACTGCTAATTTGGTCATTTTGAACAGTTTGCAAAAGGTCCATTTTGACAAGGTTCCTATGGTACTTGGGCCTTGAAAATCATTCATAAGGTTTGAAGAAAACTAAATTTTATTATGATAAAGTTTCGCTAAGAAATCTTCAATAGTTTTTGAAAAAATTGAATTTGAACACTCCTAACTTTACTCCGGACAAGGTAATAATTTTATTTTAAGAAAAAAAAGTAATTTCAAAATGAAATATTTGACAAATGACAGATGACATTTTTCTTAAAAAAAATTTGATGAAATAATTTCAAAGAATTCCAACCAACGAATATTCTCGCGTTGAATCGTTTCTCTCTCTTTGGAACCTTGATTTTTAACCCTTAATTATTTATTCATTTGATTTTCTTGGTTCAGTGTTTTTGGGTATTTTTTCTTCGTTAGGACTTTAACAAATTGAATTAGAATTCAATTGACAATTGTATTTGTTTCGATTTAATCAAATTTAATCATAAAATTTTGATTAATTAAAACATCTTGAACTTCTGATCATCTTTGAATTGTTTGAATGATAAAATTTAAGAAAATCTTTGGAATTTCTACGGATTATTTCTACGGAGCAAAGACAAGATTTTTTTTTTGTGAATCCAATTTATGGATCATTGCTCTTAAATCTTAAGATTTTCGCTATGGATTTTAATTGAATTTGGTTTAATTGATTAATTAATTTTTTAAAGAAAAATTTAATTAAATTTTTTTGTTCAAATATGTAATTTTGGATTTCTTTTATTTTTGTTCCAAATGGAATTTCTATAGAATTTCTTTGGAAAAATTTGTTGAATTTCTCAGATTTCTCTCAAGAATTTCACTTGAGAATTGAGCACAAGAATTTTGAAGCTTGAAAATTTTCACGGTAATTTGCTCCATAAGAATGCATTTGAATTGAATCGTTTTTTTTTCACGCATCAAATAATGGTCAATTATTGGTCACTATGGTCACACAATGGACACACATTATGATCAAAACTATGGACACGGCCTAATGGAAGATTTAATTGAATTAAAAATTTTTCATTTAAAATTAAATTAAATTTCTGAAAATTATCTGAGAGAAAAAAATTTTCAATTTTACAATCAAATATTTGATTCCTCTGAACATTTATATCTCATAAGATTTATACTAGAAAATTTCATCGACTTGTCCGAAAAGTTATTGCCGATTTTCAGGTAGAGATACTTGAAAAAAAGTAACAAGAACTTATTGGACAACGTGACCAAATTTGGCCGCTTAAAACACAAAGAATTTCGCAAGAATTTCTGCGATTTGAGAGATCGACGATAGTTGATCACAATTACTTTGCTTTGTTTGTGTTATTATTTGCTAAAAGAAATCAAACCTTTTTGTACACACCAACACAAACAAGGTCCACAAATTGGACCCAATTGGATTCGATAAAGGTCTTTTTGTGTATGTGTGTATGTGTGTGTATTCGTTGAATGAGGACCAAAACGCAAACAAATGAAAATGGGAATAAATGAAACAAATTTGAAAATTTCTCTCATTCCATCTTCTATTGCCATTCTTTGTATCTCTCTCCCACTTCATTGATTCATTGAAAAATATAAATCATAATTCTCTTTGAATGTTTGACAATCCAAAAACATACACACACACACACACACACAATACAAATCGATTCAAATTTTGATTCTATTCAATTTTTCGTTTCAATTCAATGGCAAATGATATAATTGAACATTGAAAAAAAATAGACAAACAAACAAACAAAACGGAAAATTCCCAAATGAAAATTTCGAAAGAGAAAAAATTCCATGTAATTCTCATCATTGAATCATCATTCATTCATTCATTCATTCATTTTGATTTGACTTCGAAATGTTTTTGACTTTTTGACTTGATTTTGGTCCATTCTTTGGCACTTTTTTGATGGAATTTCATTTTGCTTCAATTTTCGAATGATTACATTTGATTACGTTCAAATAATTCAACGGAATTCTCTGTTGTTTCATTTTTGAAAATGTCAAAGAATCAAGGCATTTGAATGTGAATTTTTTTTTTTTTTTTTTTTTTTGGCCAGAAGCGAGAATTCTTTGAGGTCTTGAAGCCTAGGGGCTGAAAAGGTCAAATTTTTGGACGAATTGCTTACAGAGCAAAAATCCTAAAATTAATTGAATTTGAAGCCCGCAGAAACAAAGGGTATTGTGCTTATAATTGAAGGATAATAGGCCCAAACAAAACTATTGAACCTTTGAATTAAACCTATTAAAAATTTTGCGAACCTTAACGATTTGAACAGATTCTTCAATAGGTTCTTACAGAGGATTTACCCAAAGGTTATGGAAAAGGTACGCAAAGAATTTACACTGATTTTCAATATTCCAAGAGGGTTTTCAAGTAGTTTCGCTTTTAAGAATTCAAAGCATACAAAAGTTTAGAAGCATCCAAAGGTTTTGATTTGTGTTCAAAATTCATATTGTTTGAGAAATATTGTTTGAAATATTATCATTATATTATTCGTTCTATTCGTATAAAAGTATCAAAATAAAACTCATAAAACAAATAAAAGAGTAAAACTAAATCAAAATAAATAAATGGAAATAAACAAACAAACATAAATTAATGGAAGCGAAACTACCGAAGAGAGAGAGCCAGAAAACTTTTACATTGTAATTACATTGTTATTATTGTTGTTGTTGAAATTAATTAAATAATTTCATAACGATTCATAATTACAAAAAGTAAAATAATAATAATAATAATCATCATGATCATAAGTAAATGACAGTCATAAGCAGCAGCAGCAGCAGCACCAGTAATCATCAACATCAATTGTTGGATCCATTTGTAATCATTAATGCATTGAAAACAAAACAAAAACATTCGAAATTATCATTTCATATTTCACCTAAATAACCTTTAGGATGATGTTTACACATATGTACATAGCCTCTCTTTTATTGTTGTTGTTTACGCATACCTGAACACGACTCATCGAAAGATCATATTTCAATTTCAATTTTCAAGAAGCCAAAAATCCGTTTACCAAAAACAAGAACAAAATTTCATTATCTTCGTGTCTCATCAATTGTTTGGGTGTCTTCAAGGATCTAATTTATTCAGCCCCATCCAGTCTTCAACTCTTGGTCCTTTCAGACCGTGGCTCTCTCTCCACCCTCTCTGGGGTTTCTGTCATTCAAAACAAGGGGTGTTTGGGTGATGGAATTCACCAGAAAAAAAAATTGAAAAGAAAACCTCGAGAAACTTAAACTTTTCAAGAAGAAATTTCAAATTTCAATTTTTTAATTTGAAAAATTTCGAAAAATTAAGTGAAATTTGATGTTTATTTGTTCGAGGAAAATACACCAACCAGCCAACATTAACCACCAGTCAACATTAGCCAACTCATCAAATACATTCGTTATTATTATCATTTGTCGTTATCATTTGTTGTTATTATCAATTGAATTATTTTCAAATTATTTCTTTGTGGTGGTCGAGGATTTCTTCGTGCAATTTTGTTGGATTTTGTTTTGTGGGCCAGAACTACCACCAACAACTTTCAACTGGAAAATTCCTACAACGAGAATTTCCAGCCCAAATTTTTGAAAAGTATTTGAAATAAACATAAACTAAATTGAAAACTTGTATTTTTGTTTCTCGTTCCATATGTCAATTACATTGAATTTAAACCACATTTATTTTTCAAACAACAGTGGGGAATCAATTTTTTTTCAATCTCTTTGGAAATCATTTAAAAGCTGTCAAACTTTTCACCAAGTTGATTTGAAAAAGTACCCGAGTTGGACATGGACCGATTCGGACACGGACAAGGAGCCCAACGGACTGCTGATGCTGGTGGAGGACGTAATCATCCTCGGACTGTTTGATGCTGTTGCGGTTTCCGTTGCTCAATGGGAAACGAGTTCCAAGGAAATTCTGAGGAATCCTCAGAAATTCAGAGAAATTCAAAGGAATATGGCAGAGGCTGAAACCTTCAAACTTTTACAAGATTAAAATGTGTTGATTTTCAAAAGTTTAATTCGATTTACCATTCACCATTTATGGTAATCATATCATTATTTACCCGTAAAAATGAAAAATTTTCCCGGCTGTCATCATGTCTATTATCTTCATCATTTAATATCATTATGTGAATCGGTAAATATCAAATTTGGAATGTAACATTAACTTTTGAATGTTTCCTTGAAATTTTCTTTAAAAATTCTTAAGAATTTTCTCTCCTTCGCTCCCAAGCAAAGAGGGTTTCCCGCAGAGTTTTGAAGATTTCACTGATCAAAATTTCAGCCCAATAGCGACAGCTCAGGGACCTGGAAAATTCGTGGACTTTTCAGTGAAAATTTTGCCGAGGAACAACAACGGAAAATTGAGTGATGATAAATTGAAAAATTGGATGTTCGGAATCCGAATAATATCCATTGAATGGATTCATTGATTTTGTTCTGTGCATTTAATTGATGATTGATGAAAATAGAAAAGACATTAATTTTTTGGTTTCATTTTTGTGTGTGGAAATGAGAAATGGTCACAATCATTATCAATGACAATGGCAAGCATCAATGACGAGGATAATGTATCGAAGAGATGGAGGGACGGATAGATGGAGAGAGGTGGGCAACTGGAATGAATAATAAATCAATTCATTATCGAATCATTATTATCATTGTTTGATCAGAAAATGAATGTCTAAATCAATCTGATGAATCAATCGAATAAATATTTTGGACCAAATCGAATGATTTGTATGAATAAATAATCAAATAAATCGATCAATCAAATCAAATCAATGAAATCAATGAATCATTAATTCAATTAGATCAATTAAATCAATTTGATTCTATTGAATAAGAATTTTGTCTTGTAATTCTTGTTCTTGTTCTATTTGGTGATAATGCCATGAACATCAATATGACGAATTGTACGATCGTTGATCATCATCGTGAAAGACAAAATCAACTCGTCCTAAAGACCTAAGAAAGTTTGTGAATCATCATATCTTTTTGTTGTCTAGCATCAGAGAATCCAAAGCGCCAGACTACCAAGCAATGAAAAGTATTCAAAAGGTTAAAAGTACATTTATATAAAAGTTTTTGCATATTGATGAATCGAAAAGAAAATGGAAAAAACGAATCCATCGATTTCGCCCTATCTTCTATCTTTCAATATTTATTTATTTTTTTTAATTTTATTCAAATTAATTCATTCTATTTTTACTTATTTTTTTTATCATTTGATTATCATCATCTTCGGATATCATCGTATCCAATGACAACAACAACGAACAAACAACAAAGCAATAATTAATTTTTGTATTCAAATTCAAATTATGAAGAATCCAATCGGGGTTGTCCGAAAAGTTCTGGCCGATTTTGAATGGACCTTTCCATCAATTCAACACGAACGAATTTTGCGGACAAGCCAAATGCTGAATAATGCAAATCAATGTGATATCAATCACATTTCAATTAATAAACAAAGTGGAAAATAAAGAAAAAAAATTCCTTATTGTTTATTAAAAAATAATCAACGAATATATTTTATATGATAAATTAATGCATATAATGCACTCCTACGGACGTGTGCTTGCAATATCTTCAAAGTTTCAATGTAAATCAATGAAAGAATTCTTTTATTATTATTCAAATTGCATTTCGGAATCCCGAAATTGAATTTAATTTGATTTAATTTGCTTCAGAATTTAATCAAGAAAATTCCATGAATCGAAAAAAATAATGGAATCATTGATTTGAAATGAAAAACAGAAGAAAATACATACAAAGTTTCATTCAATTAAGGAATTCAAAATATCGCAAATAACTCAAAAACCGATCCGAAATTCTTGTGTTTGTGATTATTCTTGAATTGAAAATTTTTGATCTTGAACATGGATTCTTTGTTTAATCACTCATTGTTTGTTGGAGCGAACATAAGCCAAATGCATGTGTGTGTATGTGCACAAAGATCAATCGATAGATTCATCGATTAATTCATTTCACATCGATTGATTCATTTTAATAAATTTGTTCGCGCTCTTTTTTTTTGACATTTTTATTGTCGTTTATTAAATTGTATTCAAATTCAAATTCATCGATTCAATATTTGTACAGTCAATGTATTTGTAATTAGTAAAGTAATCAAAAAATATGTGATCAATCGATCGATCGATCGATCGATTGATGTGTTTGTGATATCGAAATATGGTACGAAATACAAATGCTGAAATAACGAAATATGACAAGAATTTTTTTTCGTTTTCATTTTGACTTTTTTTTTCATCCAAAAACTTGAAGCAAAATTTCAAATCAATTTCTTTACATGAAACTTTTTCATTTTGTATTCATTTTTGATTCTCAGTGTCTTTATATTGGTGCTATAGCACACACGAAACACACATTTAAATCTTTGATAATTTGTTAATCTTAAATATCAACGATTGTATTGAATACGATTCATTAAGAATACATTCGGATTTCGAAAAAATATTTTCGATCCTGGTGATTTTGAATATTCTCAATTCTGCAAAAATCGATTGAAATGTTTCGATTAATCAAATTTACGATAATTGAAAATGATACGATCACCAATTTCGCAGCGTTCACGGGAAAAATTAAAGGCAGAAAAACCGACCACAACGATCACCAATAATGACCATCGGCAATGATAAAACAAAATTATCATCGATTTCAACAAAATTTCATTGAATTAAAAATTTTTTGGAATTTTTCTCATAAATCATCAAATTTTTTTTTTGAAGTCTTTTCCATTCGATGAAATAAAATTCTCCAATTCTGAATACGATTCCTATAACAAAGGCTTTCAACAAATACCAAAAAAAAAACTCGAATACAAATTTGAACACAAAAAGTCTCAAAATACAAAGAATTTGAATCGAATGAAATTGAAATATAAATTCAAATACAAAGAATTTGAATTCAAATTTGAATACAAAGAATATAAAATTTCAAATTTCAATCTTTTACAATCATTTGAAAACTGTGCAATGTTTTGCATGTCGTCGTAATCGTTGAAATTTACAAAATTTTACCAAATTACAAATTTCTTCATTTCTACACACAAATCCTCTTTGAATCTTCGTTTTTCAATTTGAACAAATTTTTTTTTCTATTATTTCAATGATTCAGTTCAATTTTATTGATTCATTTTTCGCTTCATTCATTCATTCTTATACTTGTTCAAATCATTGACAGTGTATATAATGTACATACAATCATATACACACGATTGTGATTACAATCAAAATTATGGTTTACGATTACGAATGATTACCAAAAAATATTAAAAATTGTCGAAAAAACATGGAAAATTACATGGAACATGAGAATATTGTTCGGAATATTCTTTGGAATCGAAGAAAAAAATTCTAATTTAATGGAAAATTTCTTCAATTCAGTGTTTCTCAACCGTTTTTTTCATTTTTTTATGTTCAAAGGTGCAAAGGCTTTACTTTTAATTTAAGAATATCACGGATCACCCCATAACCTCGGCCTAACCCTGCATAACCTGTGCACCTGAACACCTGAAACCTCAGATTTGTCTGCTCATGATTCAATGCCCAAGGTGCTAAAAGGGTTGTTTAAAGGGTCAAAACACATACCCAAGGGTTTGTATTAACAAATATAGTCACAAATATGAAATTTTACAATTGCAGGGAAGTATTTGATTTGATTGGTTGAGAAACAATGAACCTAGGAACCTTTTGAAGAGCTTTTTTTTGAAAAATGTCTTTATTTCGCGATATAATATAAGTGTATGGCTTATTATTATTGTTATTATTGCTGGATTGTCCGAAAAATTCTTGACGATTTTCACATAGAAATTCTATCAATGATTACAATTGAAACTTTTCGGACAATCTTTTTTTTTTTTTTTTTTTTTGAAACAATCTTTTGAATATTCAATTTTCAAAATTTTTTTTTTCTTTTCGTTTGAATGATGATATATTCAATGTATATGTGCGTGCGTTTGGGTGAAAATACGTAAGTATACAATGCAAATATCAACAAATTTATAATGATGATTGATGATCATGTCATCATGACTTAATTGCTTCGAAGATATAAAAGATCTTATAGATATCGCAAAGATATACGACATTAAGATTTACATTCAGATTGAAAGATTCAAAGTTCGTAAGATTCGTAAGTTCTTCGTACGAAGAAGAATAGTAAACGAATATCTGTAATTCGTTCAATACAAGAAACACGCATTGTTTGGATTCATGAATATTCTTTGAATTTCTAAAGATTTTAAACCATTTAAACCTTTTATAATTATCAGAATCTCATTATAATGTATAGAATCTCATCATTATCCTAACAAGAAAAATCTTAAGATCTAAGAAGTTACAGATTATTATCATATTCTAAATCTCTAAAGATTTTGGAAAATTTCAAACTAAGAATTTCGGAGTTTTTTTTTGAGCGAAATTTTCTTGATGAAACAGCATATTTTAGTGTTTTAATGCAGTGATCTATTTTCGGGATGTCCGGAAAATTCCTCCGCCTTAAATTCATGAGGGTCAACGAGGAAATCAAACAGAATTTTTCGGACAACCCAAAATTGCCAAAACATGTAGTCTCGATGAATTTTTAGGATAATTTTCGCAAAATATTTACGCTAATACATTGATAATTTAACTCAATAAATTATATCTTGTTGTATATATTAACAAATATGTTAATTAAAACACTTGATTATATACGCAGCAATATTTTATTCAGAAATATACGCAATATTTGCAAATGTATTGACAGACATTAAGGCCATATTGCGCACACACACATATTTTTGCCAATTTATAACATGAAATAATAATAAACTATTATCAAGGATTAAAAAGATTTTTTTTTCTGTGCCACTTTTATTAATAATATCGATAATAATAATAATAATAATATCGATGATAATATCAATGAAAACGTCAAATAAATTTTTTCAATTTTCAAGGTTTTTGTTTTTTTTGTTTTTTTTTCTATTTTCAAAATATTTCAACAATCGTAATTGATATTTTCTTTGGTGATTATTTTCGGGTGATGAAAAGTTGTCCGAAAATTCACTCATAAGGAATTCAATGCAAAATTTTGATTTAAATCGGCCAGAACTTTTCGGACGATCCCAAATATGAATCGATTTAATGTTCACTAAATGGGTACATGAAGCACACATGAAACACACACACACATTTGTGTGTACGAAAAGAAATTGATTAATCCTTTCGATTAATTTTTTTTTTTTTTTTTTTTTTGCTGTTTCAGATATCATGTTTATTATAATGGTCGTTATTGTTGTTGTTGAAGCTGCTGCTGCTGCTGCATCAGCTATTAATGTCTAATTTTTTACCTATCTAATGATATACGAAGAAATCGATTCGATTTTTTTCCCCAGTTTTTCCTAGTATTTCTATGGTCATTAACAATTATTGATCATTATTCTGTGTGTGTGTGTGCTAAAAGAATTATGTTCCAACACATTTTTCAACCGAAACAACACGATAAATGAACAAACATAAACAAGAATGAATAATGGTCATAAGCTCTGATGGTCTTTGAGAATCGCCATTGTTTGGTGGTAAAGTGGCGAAATCATGTTTGGCGGCCAAATCGGTACATGGATATCATTCGGTTTCGATAATCATTGAATCGATCGAAGATTCGATCAACCTTTGGTTTGGCTGTTTCCGTAATTTATTTCTAAATAATTAATTAGAACGATGCAATCATCGATATTTATCATTATTATCATGGTTTTGGCTATAAAACCAATAAAATATTAATGTCGATAATCAATAATCGTTTATCGATCAAGATACAAGAAAACAAAACAATTGTTTCTTCAGGATCAATGTTAATTCATTGAGATACACCGATTACCATTATGTATCAGTGCTGTTATTAATGGTGTTGAATGATTATTTCCCGAAAAAGCTTCCTGAATTCTAGCTCAATTGTTTCTATGTGTATGAAGGTGCGTGGTCATTGCAATATCGGACATTATCATCAATTACCATCAATTAATGTGGTCACAAATCACCGATTTCGGCAGCGGTGCAGCGGCAGCAAGACATCAATGGGCTCTGCACATTTGTACCAAGACCTAACGATTGGAACATGATTTTTTTCCTGAAAAATTTTTGAAAATCATTTCAAATGCCTCGCAGATGTTCATCATTAAATTACAATTTGGCTGCGACAATTTGATGGCCGGTCGGTTGGATGATTGGCTGGAATTTTTTATTTTGAAAATTTAAGAATTCCAACGATTCTTTGTTTGATTTGATTGTACCCCTCTCTCGCTTTAATTCTACGGACCATTTAACCCTATTGTTTTTGTTCATTTGTTTTACCCCTTTTATCATCTAACTTCAATAGCAGCAGCAGAGGCAGATAACGATCAAATAAAGAAAAATCAGGACGACATTAAATGCTTTGAAACCAAGTCGGGAGAATTTCACATAATATGGACAGCTTTCATTTATTTGTTTGAAAAAATTTGAAACAATTTCTTGAAATGACAATTTTCACATGACAATATTCGTAGATGAAAACATCCATGATCTATGATAAATGATCTATGATTTTCAATCAAGACACAATCATATTTTGAGTCCAAATAATCAATTAGAATAATTTGATTGTTTTATAACTTTAAATCTCCAAGAATGCACAGCCAAATTTCAATGGATTAATGGAAAATATTGGCAATGAAATGCCGGAAAAAACGAGAAATGAGAACGAAGAATCATCCTTGGAAATTCTGTGAACAAAATACGATTCTGTTATTGGCTTCCAAAAAAAAATTGCCACAATAATTGGCAATGTTAATATGGCTTGCAACAAACGAATCAAAATTCAACAACGAAAAAAAAAATGGACATCAACAATGATTAATTAATCAATTAATTAAATTCATGGTCTCTGCTTTATTTTAAAAATATTTTTTGATTCATTCAATGTTCATTCACTGGAAATTTTTTTGAATTTTTAAAATAATTGAAATTCAATTCAAAATTCAAAATTAGCTTAAAAACTAGCTCAAATAAAACTTTGGCTTATTTGAATTATATTTTGAAACAAACAAATTTCATAATAATTAATTTTAAATCAAAAAATCCAAATAATAACGAATGAATAGATAGAAAGATTCATTTTTAAAAAAAAGTATTTCACATTTAAAAATTTGAAATTTGAGTTTCATTCATTCATTCATTCATTCATCTATTCATCTATCCATTCGTTCATTCATTTAATCATTGAAACGTAAAGAGATAATGAATGACCATTCATTCATTTATTTAGTTTTTTCCACAGTTTTTACCAAAGATTTCCATTGAAATTTCATGGAACGGAATTTCATGGATCCTTTTTTTTGTGAATTCACCGAAAATTGGGTGTCAAATGGCGAATAATTGGTGGCTTTAAATCGGTAATAATAAACACTTTTGATTATTTGTAATTTCATTTCGATTATTTTTCGCTTGTAAAACGATCCAAAGCAATCATTTTGGATCGTTTTATATTGGCCAATAACGACCAGAAATGTCTGCATTATACACATTTGAATCAATGAATGAATGAATAGCAATGAAATGAAATGAAATGTGAATCAATTGTCGAACAACAATAATCAATCGATCGTAATCAATTGATCATTGATCATCAATCATTGAATTGAAATGAATTGATTTGATTCGATGATCAATGTTTTTCATGTTTGAAATTTTGATTTATTCGATAAAATCAAATCAAAAAAATAAAAAAAAATGTTTTTGATTCGTTTCTGCTTTTTGAAATCGAAAAATTGTTCTTCGAACATGATAATAATGATGATAATGATTTCCTGAGCATACACACACACACACGGACACGAACACACGAGCACTGAATAAACATTTGGTCTCTGAATCTATCAAAAATTTATTCCAAGGTCCCTGAAATTATCATTCGCCTGAAAATTGTCGCTTTGATTATCATCAAAATTGGCGAAGAAATTCTTGTTTCTCGTAAAATTTACAAACAACAACAATAGACTCGAGAATTAGCGAATCGAATCCGAATCAAGAGTCAAAATGAATCAAACTTTGAATCAATCAAAATCAAATGAATGGAAAAATCAATTGATTCATTTGAATTAATCGTTGAAATTCGGAATTTTCGCTCAGAAAATTTGAATTATTTCAATGTTTAACATGTTTCTTTTGGGAAAATTCGGAAAATTTTTCAAAAACTTCAAATACTTGGAGACCATTAAATGGCGGCTATGACGACAATTAAGAACAGCAACTATGGGGAATTCAAAGAATCAAAGAATTAACGAAATAACGTTAATGAAATCTTTGTTATCTTTGAAATCATTGTTTCTTTCTTAACGAATCGATCGAAGATTTCAAGATTGAATTAAATCATTAAACATTGAAAATGTTCAGTTGTTGGTCACGCAATCTAGATTTCTACGTATATTTCAACGACTTCAATTCAATTCAATCATTCAAACATGATTCAATTCACTTAAATTAGCCCTAATTTGAGCTCACTATGGCAACAATTCATTCGAAAGAAATGTTTTAGAAACTTACTGTTTACGTCTTTTCTTCTGGAAAACACGTTTAATTCGTATCAACAAGAATGCAGCACGATCCATACTCAGCGATGATGATGTTGTGGTCGCCGAATTAGTCGTTGTCGTCGATGATGTTGTTGTTGTAGCCGTTGCAGCCATCATCATCGATGATGATTGTGATGGTGTCGGTGATGATCTGTGTTGATATTGATGCATGGATTGTTGATAATAATGTTGATGATAATCATGTGGCGGTGGCGGTAACGGTGGTGGTAATGGTGGATATTGTTGCTGCTGATGCTGATGATGATGATGGTGATGATATTTTGTACCCGATTTTATTGATGATTTCATCATCGATGATGACGATGATGATGTTGATTGATTCGATGATAACCGTAGCGGGGATGGTGGTGGTGTTGTGGCTACTGATATTAATGGTGGTGGTGGTGTAGTTGATATTGTTGATTGTTGTTGTTGTTGATTATGATGATGATGGTGGTTTGATGATTGCATTGTTTGTTTTTCGATTTTCTCGATTTTTTTTTCGATTTCGTTTTAGCTGAATGATCTTAGATCATCGATTTTTCGATGATGAATCATTTCTTCGAAATTTCAAAAAAAATTCATTGTTCAAAATCAATGAATAGTCATCGATCAATCGATTAATGATCAAAAATTTAATGATTGATTGTTCAATGAAAACAAACAAACAAACAAACATAAATATCAACCAATCAATACCTTTTGAATCGAAGGTTTTATTTATTTGAACATTATTTTGCCATTAAATCAATGATCAATGATTCATTTGACGTCGAATGATTTCAAATTTTTCATTTCATTTTTTGGCGAAAATATTTTTGAAAAATTAATGGAAAAAATCATATTTCAATAATGGAAACCCTAGGAACCGTGACAAAGCTTAGAATGAAACTGAAATACCAAAAAAAAAAACACACCGAAAACAAGCAAGCAACAATAATGAATCCAAAAATGTTTGCTTTGGTTGTTTGGCTTAGTTTTCGTTGGTTGGTTTTCCACCATTGATTGATTGAACAGAATTAACTTGAAACCAAAAAAAAACTTTATACGTTGATATAGACCAAAGAGATGGAATATCAACGCAGAAGATTTGCGCATGGAATTTCAAACAAAACCAAAAAAAAAAACCCGAAAAACCGAACAAAACCCACGAATCTACAGAATATTTCTTGGGTCTCTGGTTCACAGCGAATTCTTTGGGTTTTTTTTTTGTCAAAGAATTTCCATTGTTTTTACACATTTCTTTTGTTTTATTTTAAATCAAGTTTCCAATGGTGAAACTATGCAAACACCGAAATAATTTCAAATCAAAAATTTCAAATAAAACAAACAACAAACACAATGATTATTGTTTGTCCAAAGAAATTTGAAAAAATGAAATGAGAAAATCAAACTGGAAAATCAAATAATCAAAGCTGGAAAAAAATGGAAAAATAAAACTTTTTGTTTTCAAGTAAATAATCTGGATCCAAAATAGACCAAGAAATGGAATATTTTAAAATTGATATTCAAATGGTAAATAAGGGCCAATTGAATCATTTGAAATATATCAAAAAAACAAATCATGAATGTAATGTATATGCGAGAGAGAGAAGGACAGATATCCAATACCCGACTCTAAGGAACAATAGTCATAACAATAATATCAATAAAAGTGTCAGAAAAATCAATAATTTTTTGAAAATTTATTCATTTACAAACACATATGGGGACCTATGGAATTTATTCCCGAATTTTCTATATTTGAATGAATTCCATGGGTCCCCATATGGCTCATTGTCGATATTGCTCAATGATCCATGCCGGCCTAGATATGTCCTCAAGGATGATTTGCATGCATGATTTTCGGAAATGATTTGTGAAGATCTTTGAATAGAAGTGACAAAGACAAGTAAACGATGACCTTTAAGGGGTCATGTGTCATATTATTCAGAGAAATTTTCGAATTTCTTTGAATATCTTATTTACTTTGAGTTTTGTGTTGATTAATATGAATTCTATCTGAAATCGATCTTTGACAATTCAACAAAAAACGATCTATGATTCCATTATATGTCAATAACTTGATTATCTTGAAAACGTGAACTCAAACTTAAAACCAAAAACTTTCAAGTTTAAATAATGTTTAAACGAAGTATGACTGTAGTTTTTATTATTATGATTATTATTTTATTATCTTCTTAGTAGATTCTAAGAAAATAATCTTGAAAATATTAACCACGAAACGATCAACATTATTAATAGATTGTATTGATTTGATTTGATTTCAAATTGGTTAACCTTCATTGATCTAACATTGTCATTATCTTTCGGGATATTATTCGATGTATATTTTACTGAATGAAATTAAATTTTTGATTTTTTTTCATTTGAATTTTTCCGATTTTTTTGGCGCGAAAATTTACATGTTGAAAATTGCCGTAAGGCTCTTCCGAGGCCAAACTGAATCATCAGAGCAGAAACAATTTGGATTTGATATTCGAAAAAAAAATTGAATTTAAATGAAAATCACACGTATAACGTTTGTAAACAGACAAACGAACAAATGAAAATTGAAAATTACAAAATTATTCAAAGGAAATTTCGGATTCTTCGGGTTCGTTGAATTCTTTGGATTCTTCGTTGAATAAAATTAAAAAGTCATTAAATCCTTTACGATAGTGCATTACAAACGATTATTTTCGAAGACACAGAAAAAAAAAATTCCGAAACAAAAATTTTGGTTCTTCAGGGCAAAATTTCAGATAATTTTTTTGGGGCTGAGAATTCGGGCAAAAACACTACAGAACCTCTGCTGGCTTCGAACTGCAGAATCCATAAGAATGGATGATCAGATAGCTTGCCATTTCACTGGCATCGAATCGTTCAGAATCGAATAGAATAATCACAAAGCCATAATTTTTCGGGTTGTCCGAAAAGTTTTCAACGATTTTCAATGGGCATTCTCGCATTGAAATACTCATGAATTTATTGGACAACTCATTTTTTTTTTTTTTTTTTTTTTTTGGTTTTGGAGAAATTTAAAATTTTCCCATCACATTTTCATTTTCATTTTATTCTCATGCAAAAAAAAAAAAAAATGTAATTTGGATTAATATTAAATTGGATTAAATTATCAAATAAAACACGAAACAAAAAAAAAAAAAAATGAATCCCATCTAATTTTATGTAAAAACAAACGAAAAATTTATGAATTCAATGCAAATGAATTATGAAAATGACAAAAATACACGAAATATGTGTGCGCATTTGAAAAACAATGGCGAATTTAATGAAATGAAAAATTGATGAAATTTGCCACCACCACCACCACTGAAAATTCATCCGAAATGAAATTTACCCGAGGATTCACTGCGAAAATTCACCACGAAAATTTTCCAAAGAATAATCGAATCCGGATACCGTGGAAAAAACGAAGAATTTGGACCAGAAAAATGAATTCGTCGAAAATGAATTTGAAACACAGCGAATATAAATGGAAAAAAATAATATAATGAATATGATATGATATTTTCTTTTTTCATAAAAATATTAAAATATTATGATTTAAAATATGACAAAGACAATAATAATAATAATAATATCATTTGCGCGGACACATACATTATTCCAGCAACATTCATATTGTTCATGAATGTAAAGAATTTATACATAAAGAATTCATTTAGCACCCCGAAAAAAAAGTAGACTAAATTAGATCAAATTAGATCAAAATAACCATAACAACACATGAACAAACAACAGTGTACAGTGTTTTAGACTTTGGAAATTAAACATACACACATGAATAAAACAAGTGGTTCTCAACCAAAATTTTCTGTGAAAGATTCAATGGTGCGCCCAAAACGTCAATTTACGAGGTTCACAAGTGGTGCAACCTTCACGATAACCCTTTGCACCCTTAGCGAAAAGGGTCTTGAATGGACTTGCTTTGCTGCGGTGAATTGTTCTGAGTCTGAAAATCGGGCCTATGAGTGCTGGGACCAGCCGAGGAACATTAAAAACGACGATAGTTGAGAAGTGCTGTTCTCCAAGGGTTGGTAATTTCGCAAAGCGCCAAACACCACCACTGGTATACCACACGAAGACGACGACTATGGCAGTGCATTTATGGGTGCATATTTGGCTTTTTGTTTTGTTTTTTCTCATTTTTTCAAAATTCATTGAAATTTCAAATATTTAAATATTTACCAAACAAAATAAAAATAATAATAAATTATATGAGCAACGCAATTAATGTGCATTTTCATTCCACCAAAAAAAGAAGAATTTTGGTGGAATTCCGTAGAATTTTGATTCCAAAGAATTTCATATTTTTTTTGAAATTTCGGTAATTTCAAAATAAATTTAAATTACGAATGTCACGGAATTTAATGAATGAATTTGAATGAAAAATCCATGAATAATTTCCGATGCGATTTCCGCATTGAAAAGTTTGCGATTACGATACGTTCGCTTGATATGTACGATGAGATTCAACATTGATTGATTGATTAATCATTTAATCGATTGATTACAATCGATCAATCAATTGTTGATGAAGATTGATTGACAAGACAATTGACAAGACGATTGTCAAGAAATGAGAAACGAGAAATGAAAATGACATAGGAAATCGGGTTATTCTTCAAGGGTTAGTACCTGTTAAATTGTCAACATTCGATGACAACTTACCATTGAATTGTATTTCGGTGATACTAAAAAAAGATTTCTCGAGAAATTCTTCGCCAAAAAAAAAAAAACTTCATTTCCAAGACGATGCCACCAAGATGAATGATGACGGTGATGATGAATGATGGTAATTATCATCATTTTACGTCATATTTCATGGTCGCTGGTAATTCATGGACATATTTGCCGAGTCGTTTTGCCGGGAATATTATTTCTTAGCGGGAAAAATATTTTTCATTTTCTCCTTTGATTAATTTCCTTATTTGTTTTTGAATGAAAAAAATTTTCAAGGAAAATTTAAAATTCTTCATATTTTCTCAATCAAAATCAATATGTCAGTACTGACTATACGGCTGATGATACCGATGATATCATTGTCAGAATATTCTGACATTTGATTTCATAAGAATTCAATGATAATCGATACTTTTATTTTGAGGAAAAAAATATGAGGAATTTCCCCAAGTTTTAATGATACATTTCAAATGAAAAATGACGATAATAATAATAATGATACATTTTGGTTGCAAAACCTTACATTATAAGACCTTTAACAATCCTTGAAAAAGTTTTATTCGTTTCGATTTTAAGTTGCTTTACACATTGGAACAAAAGTAATCATGATAATTGGTGACCATTGGTGATAATTGGTGGTATCGATTCATTCGAATGTTCAAAGCTACTCGAGGATTCCTAGGAATCCCAAGGAATTCGAATTGGTTCTTCTCGAATTGCTGAAGAGGTAAAGAAGGAAACAAGTTTAGACAAGGTAGAGGGGGAAAGGAGAGGGGAATAATAACCAATGTTGACCAACCTATCAACGATCATAATTCGGTGGTCATGATGATTATCACGATGCCTTCTGATGAAGACAATCACTTTTGCTAAAAAATTTATTAGGGTAAGAGGATTAACCAAGGTGGTGGTGGGTGTGTCTTGAATCACGTATTCTGGCGATCGTGGCGCTGGTTGTCGGGAGAAAAATCTTGAAGAAATTTTTCCCGAACAAAACAAAAAAAATTAATTTAAAATTGACAAATATATGTGTGTGCTATTTTGACGAACAATAGCCCAAATTTCACTCGAAATAATATCCAAAGTTTCACTTCGAACAATACTCAAATCAATACTGGAATCATAACCGAAAATGAATACCCTAGACAAATGAATAAAGTATGAATAAATAAATGGGGAAAATTTAAATTTTAAATTTTCAGAGACTTTTCAAAAAAAAAATTTCTTTAATTTTTTCAAATGAAAATTTGAAAATAGAATGTAAATGATTTTAAATTCAAACAAATTTTATCATAGAAACACAAATTGAAACAAAATGAATTTCAAATTCATTGAAATTCTTTAAAATTCATTGAAATTTCAATATTCTGACAAATGTAAACAAATAAATGATTTGAAATGATTTGGCCAAAGATTCGTGACGATTATGTTTGCGTTGTTATTTGCGATTCATTCAATGTATTCTTATTAATAATCACAATAATAATGATACAATATGCGATTCGAGACGAAATCTGACACAATTTTTGCTTAATGCTTTTTCGGATGAATTTCAATGAAATTTAAATGAAATTTATTCAAATTCATTGAAAATTGCCATCGATATTCAAAGCGGGGTCTATGATGATGATGATGATGAAGAACAAGCAAGACAACCCTTGTTCCGTGATCACAAAGCGGGGTCTATAAAAGGGGTCGAAGCAGTATTCGATCCAAGACGTAGCGCTGCTTATCTCAACCACAAAAATGTTGGCACAAATCATTCTAAGCTCAAAATGTAAGTCAAGCTTTGAAGGGTTGAGAAACACTGTGTAATTACTACAATATAAGCTACTACAAATACAAAATAATAATTAAACATTATCATTTCGATAGTCAATATTTTTAAATAAATATTTGTTTATCATTGATTACATCATTATGATGATGGTATTATTATGATAATAATGTTAATAATGATGCTCATGATGATGACAATAATCCATCTAAGGATTAATTCCATTATCACATTAGTGTTTCATCATTCATTTATATTTTTCTTAAATATAATTAAAATATTGTTGGGCTGTTCGAAAAGTTTTTGCCGATTTTCAATGCACATTCTAGCTTAAAATACGACAGAACTTTCTGGACAACTAAAAATTCCAGTTGACAGCTAAGTAACTACTGATTCTCATCATTGAAAATGCAAGACAAAAGCCGCAATCACTTAGTTGCCATCACAAACCGATACATCGGTGTAAAATATGGACTTAATAATGGAAACATATGTGTATGTGTGTGGCAGGGCCTAACTTGATATGTTTTCGTTACTGGAAAATACAACAACAACAAGAAAATCATATAGTGATAATGTAATCAACTGAAATACCATATATTTGATTTGAAGAATTTCATAACAAAATTTTGTTTGTTCGAAATAAATAAATAAATAATAATAATAATAATGTAATTCAATATTATTATCATTTCAACAATAATAAGTTGTACCAATAAGTTTTTGGTTGTCATTATCATAACATGTCCATTAGAAAATGGCTCAAAACTTTTCGGACAAACCATAGAATTATTCATGATTCAAATGTGCAAATTCAAACAATTTCATTGTGTATTTTTGATAGATTCCGATATGATTTGTCATTTTCATTTGTTCAATGGAATTTCAATTATTTTCCCATTTATTTTTATTCAAAATCAAAATAATCCTCATTTGTCAACAGCAAACAGACAAACAAACAAACGAATTAATCATTTGCATGATATATCAAAAAAAGAAATATATTCTCTGGTATCGGATTGCCATTTTGAATATTTTTTTGGTATTTTTGGTATTTGTCATCAACCATCATAATTATCATCCCAGAATGCAAAAATACAAATGAATTTTTGATGAATTTCGAGGGATAAATTCAAACAAATGAATGAATGAATGAATGAATAAATGAATGAAATGATAAACAAATCTAATCATTGTTTGTGTGTCAAATTTGCAATTCTCCAAAGAGAATTGTGACAATTATGACAATGATGGGTTGGGTTGGGGTTGGGGTTGAGTCGGGTTGTGCGGGGAACAAGTGGGGATCTCTGACAGTGAAAAAAAGGGTAGAAGGGGATTAAGAGATGAAGGTAGAGAGAGTAGTGAGCGATTGAAGGGAATTATCGGGACCCGAGAGTGATATAAAGGGTATATGGGGAATTACCTGGACATATTTGTTAGAAGGAGATTGGGGCAGGCCAAGGGGTAAGAAGGGTGAAAGCCCCACAAAAAAAAAGAAATAAAAATGATTGAATATGGCTGGAATTTATTATTATATCTGTCTGTGTTCTCTCTCTCTCTCTCTCCACGGATTGCTTTAATTCAACTTTTAATTAATTTTAATTACTTTTAATTACATAATTTCATTCGAATTACATTTAATTACATTTTTGTTTAAATCATTCGGGGAAACAAAACAAAACAAATTATGATTGAAACAAATTAACAAAATTGTTCATAATCATCATTGATTTTGAATGATTCATGAACACCTGAATAAACCTTTTGTTGTTTTGTTGCGACAAGGTCTTTTGGGTACAATTATCATCGAGAGACGATTAAATCTTCAACGAAAATAATTATTAAATTACTAATTGAAATATCAACACTTTTTCATCGTGTGACTTCAATGGTTTTCAAACAACCGATAGTTTCAGTGATTCGAATGCAAACAGAGCCCAAAAACAAGGTTCTATGAAACAAGATACCCAAATCAAGGGACCCAAAGGTACCTTTAAAATGGGTCGCCATCCAGAATTGTTGCTTGATGATTGTCTGAGTCTGAGACGCTTTATACTTATTATTTGTATTATTAGTGAATTATAGAAATGAATTAATTTGAATTAAATTAATTTAAATTTGAATTCAATGCAAATGAATTTAAATTTAGTTCCATTAAATTCATTTCAACTAAATTAAATTTAATTTAATTCAATTCAATTTAATTGAAAATAATATTTCGAATTTCTAAGCAAATAAAGACAATATTTGTATGAATAAATAAATAAATAAATGTAAAAATAAATAAAATAAAATTATTTAAATGAAAAATTCATTTATTCATGTCTTGTCTTGTCTTCGAAAAACACATACAAAGCTTGTCCGAAAAGTTCATGTCTGTCATATCAATGCAAGTTACGATTGAAAATTGGCAATAATTTTTCGGACAATCTCGCAAATGGTTTCACATCAATTGACAAAATTTCAATTATTTTCAGTTATTATTCATTTTGACGACATTCAAAAATAAAACCAAAATTTTTATGATCTTGGCTCATAGAAAAAAATGTGGGTTTTTGGTTCACAATTCTCAAATTGTCAAACCCTTTTTTTTGGTCGTCAAATTTTTTTTATTGTTTATTTGTTTACTCGTCATCAATTGATGACGAGTGAAGATAAGAAAATTTCAATTCATCTATTTTGGTCTAAGATATTTTTGGCCGACCGAAACAAAAATGGTCATAAATTCGGTCCATTTGGGTCCATCATATTTCGATGATCTGGCGGGTACCAATGTATCTGGCTGCAAGAAATGCCGACATTCGTCAATGTTCTCCTCAAGAATTCTGCTAACCGAAAATCCGTTACGACCGCTTTGATCGCCGATTTCCAGGGCCCCAAGATTTTCCACGATTTCCAAGAGTCGCGAAATTTTCAAATGCGTCAAATGTGTCGAGTTTCCCTGAGTTCAAATCATCCAATTTCGTTCAATTGAAAGAATTCAACAATCGTCAATTATCAAATGGTTAATTAATTTTGTTTTTATGGTTTCAATGATTTTTCGCTTAGATTTTTTATGCTTCGAATAGCGTGAAGAAAATTAAGCGCCCTTGGAAACCCAAGGGCGAGAAATCACTGGGTAAATGGGCCCGACGGGCCCGTAGACCGTTCTACAGCGTGAAAACCATTTCGGAAATCAAAAACCGAACAAAATGTGCAAACAAAATGTGGATACCAAAATGTGAAAAACTTTTGAATGATTATCATTCGATGCGAATCATTGAAATCATCATCATTATCATCTTGAACACAAGCATCGAGTAAATAATGATCAATGATAAATGATCATTTTATTTCATTTCATTTTTCGGTAACGAATAACTTTAAGATTTGAGGTTTGACTTTCACCGAATATATTTTCATCATTTGTGCATATTCAATGATTATAAATGAATTCGATTTGATCATAATAAAAGAAGTAATGTGAGAATTTTTTCTTTTATTTTTTACGCAAAGTCAACAGAGACAATCATGATGATGATCATACAAAAGAATAATAAATCATCAAATGGCCAAAAATCATACTGAATTCGATGATGATAATTATGCTTAGATTGTTTAAATGAATGTGTTTTAGATCAGAATCGATGATATCAGTGAAAATCGATGCCGAATTCAACGGAATTCAGTGGCGTCGCTTCATTGTTGCTTGGAACATGTTCTCTGCTTAGCGGCCACAGAATCGTCGTCAATTTTCAAGTTTTCATATTTCACGCCACTCCATCATTATCATTATTCATTATCAATATGTTTCACACCCGAAGTGATTCATGATTGCCGCACATATGGAATGAATAACGGGAAGAATACAGACCGAAAATCAAAACTGAAACAATTTAAAAAATTGAATTATCTCTGGTAAACGATATCATATTTGGAAACCGAAATAACAAAAATTGAATTAAATATCACAAATTTTAGAATCAAGAAAATCAAGTCAATTTTCAACCCTTTACACTCGAAAGCGTCGAGGAATAATTATAATGATATGATTATTTGAATCGATATGAATCATGAATTTATGAAACCCTAAATTGAAATTCATAATTAAATCAAAAATATTCATTTTGATTGATTTTGAATTCATTCGTTCATTTAAAATTTGTTTTTATTTTGATTCGGCTACAGAATATTCATTAGCATCAAACATAAGCTAAGCAAAGATCTGGAAAATTGTTTCCATGAGATATTTACCTGCAAAATGATTTATGATTCGATTTTTTTCTTTGCCCAAACACCTTGAGGACATTGTAATATGAAATACCACAGATGAATTGAATTAAATGATTGTGGTCTCCTTTCGGTGGAATTCAATATAGATTCAAAATGGAATCAATTTCAATTAATATAAA
Source organism: Psoroptes ovis (assembly GCA_002943765.1). Lineage (NCBI taxonomy): Eukaryota > Metazoa > Arthropoda > Arachnida > Sarcoptiformes > Psoroptidae > Psoroptes > Psoroptes ovis. Next base: position 1,520,376 of record PQWQ01000012.1, read on the forward strand.
TTAAAATTAATGAGAATCAGTGATAATTAAAAATAATTTTGAATTTATTATTTTCCGAGAAGAATTTCCAATTCCAATTCGAACCAATTACTGTATTGAATCACCGAATTTTGTTTTCAAAAAAAACGATTTCTATTCAGTCAGTATTCGGACGTTTTTCAGGCCCGATTATGCAAACTGACCAAAATCAATGAGACTGGTAAATTGGCCAAAATTCCTAACGATTCTCGAACAGCCAAAGCAATCGGCCGATCGGAAACTTGGTGCTTGTTTCCACAAACAGGTCCATAGGAGAAAGGAAACCCAAATATTCAAAATCCGAAATCATTCAAAGCATTCTAACACTCGGAACCCGAAATTTTCGAAAAAATTTCCGTTTTCATTCAAATTTGAACCAAATATTCATGAGTAAATTATAAGTTAACTTTTTCTTAGATTTAGGAATTCTTAAACCAAAAATCAAAATCAAAGACACGAAAATTCATATCACGTCTTGGATTTCCTAATGGCGAGCAAACAAATGTTCGTAGTTGCGTCTTTCGGCTAATTTGTTCTTGCGAATCATCATCATTATCATTATCTTGGCGCATTTGTCAAAGATTGGACGAAGATTCTTTATTCGTTTTCAACTTTTACTTCATTTAAACTTATTTACTCGAATGAAATGTCAAATTGCTCATCAGAATCACTGGGATCATCTGAATAATCAGTCATCAAGCCATCGATGTAAATTCTATGTTTCATCACAATTAACTGTTCAAAGGGTTAACCCTTAATTTTTAATATTACTTGTATTACAAATAATACAAATATTACAATTTAATAAATTATAAAAATTGAAATTTTTAATTGAAAATGACCAGAATTATTTTCATTACATAATAATTAAGAAATTAATTGATAAAATTTTGATGAGAAAATGATTGATTTCTAATGATGAAATTATTAGGCGTTATTATTATTATTATTGTTATTATTTTTACCACCTTTCATTTTCGATGCAATTTTCATCACACTTAATGGAAAATTATGATTTTCTTGTATTAATGAACAACCGGGTACATAGATCACAGGCACATCTGTTTCATAGAAAAATAAGATACATTAGGTTGTAGTTAATAGAAAAGTGAAAAAAAATGATAATCAATCAAACATAATTCAATGATAATGTAGTGATTATTCATTTGAAAAACAAACAAACATAAATAATAATAAGATACTAACGATCAGGTAATTGATATAATTTTTTAGGTAATTCAGCAAAAAATTCATGTCTCATCGCATCTTTCGATGATATACGTTCATTCGGTTCTAATGATAGACATTGTTTTGCCAATGATTCAGCATTGATGATTGATTGTAATTTTGGAAAACATTTTCCTAATGATTGCGGTGGATATGATGTATTTTTTACTATTTAAATAGAAATATTGATCGGAAAAAAATATATTCATAAGTAAGATTAATGAAATATTATTTTTTTCAAAAATAAAATACAGAAAAAATAGATTGAAACATATATATGATGAATACATGTCATCATTAATCATATTTAATGCAACAAATAATCTAATACAATCTAATAATAAACTTACAACAATTAAATGTTGATATTGATTGATATTCTTCCATATATGATTCGCTAGGTGTACCGAATATACGAAAAATTTTATCCAATTGATCTAATGGATCTTTGATGCCAGGAAATGCTGGTGAACCACAAATCATTTCGATAAATATACAACCAACACCCCATATATCTAATGATGTTGAATAATTTCTTGAACCTAATAGAACATCAGGTGGACGATACCATAAGGTTACGACTTCATTCGAATATGTATGCGATGGTATAGATTTGGCACGAGCTAAACCAAAATCAGCTAATTTTAATTCACCTTGTTCTGATATTAATAAATTCTATAAGGGTAGAAATTCAAATTTTAAATTCATTAAATTTAATCATTTAATAATGATAATTTTTAAAAAAAATACCTGTGGTTTAAGATCACGATGTAATATTCGTCGTTCATGACAATATGAAAGACCACGTAATAATTGAAACATAAATAAACGTACATTTTTTGGATTTAATCCACCTGGATGTCGTTCTAAATATTGACTTAGATCAGTATCAACATATTCAAATACTAATATTAATGTTTGTTTAGTGTGTATTATATCATGTAATGTAACAATATTTGCATGTTTTAATTCTCTCAGTAATGATGCTTCACGTATAGCGGTGAATGGTGCACCTTCTTCAGCTTGTAATCGAATTTCTTTTAATGCAACCACACGATTCAAAACATTACTAAAACCTTTATATACAGTAGCATATGAACCTTCACCTAATTGATCTAATTTTAAATATGAATCTAGCCGACCAAAACCAGTGTTTTCACTATTTGACAATTCATATGTACTAAATCGGGATATCGAATGTTTAACTGGACGGCCATGTTCACCACCGAAATACATCGATGCTGGTCGATTATTGTTATGATTAATTCTATTTATATAATTATTTTGCTCATTTATTCGTTGTTGTGGTGGTGATGATGATGATGATGAATCAATGATTGGGTGATTATGTTGTGGCTGTTGTTCATGATTATTTTGATGATGATTATGATGAATGTGTAAATCATATATATCAGATTTTGGTCGTATCATTTTATTTAATTTTATCAATTTATTATTATTATTATTTGATTTATCACGCATTTTTACATTTTTAAATGTATTCGATGTCGATTGTGGCTGTTGTTTTTGATAAGAATTTAATCGTTCAACAATTAAATCATTATTATTCGTATTATTATTATTAATATTATCTTCATCATTCAAATTTGAATGCTCTAATAATGTTTCTAAATGATCGGATATCAAATGTTGCTGCTGCTGCTGCAAATGTTGTAAATGATAAATCGATGTCGATCTTGGCGGTGGTTTAGGTATCGGACCGATTTGTGGTTGTCCTAGTGGTTGTGGTTGCTGCTGATTTTGTTGATGCGGTAGCCTGGATGTCGTTATATTATCAAGAATATGATAATTTTTTGTTTGTTTACCATTATCAACAGCATCATCATCATCAACATAATCGAGTATTTCATTACCATTTATAGTCGTTGATTTCATTGTTTTATCATCACAAGCAGCGACAGCAGTAACGGCGACAACATTATCATTATCATCAATAGGATGATTATGCTCATATTGAAAGTGTTTCATTGGATGATTATGATGTTGTTGTTGTTGTTCCAGTAAAACATCATCTAATGCCCTGAACTTCAATATTTCTACATTGTTCTACAAATCAAAAGAGAAATAATGGAAAAAAGAGAGAAAATTAAAAATTTGAATTTTAAAAAATCGAATCAAATAGTCATAATACTTGATTATCACTGAATTCGGATGATAATGTTCGATGTATATGATGATTAACATGATGGTGATGGTTATGATTATTTAAATTATCTTGATATAACCCTCCACTATTTGTTGATGTCGATGACGAAGATGATGATGATGATGATACCATTGATGATCCTGATGATAATGTAAAACATTCGAAATGTGATGAAAGACGTTTCTTTAATCGCTGTAATTTGGTTTTCTTATTATTATTATTATTATCAATCATCTGTTGTTGATGCTGCTGATGATGATGATGGTGATGCTGTTGTGTCATATTAAATGATGATAATGTTGATGATTTTTTCATGATTTGATTATTATTATCGCTATTATTGATAATTATTTGATGATCATCATGATGATGTTGATGATTATGATGTAAATTATCACCAATCAATAATGATAATCGTTGCTGTTGTTGTTGATGTTTATCATTAACATTACCATTATTATCATTAATATTATGATTATTATTATTATTTATAATCGATTCATTCGAATCAATAATTGGATGATTATGATTTAAATTTATTGTTAATCGTTGCTGTTGCTGCAGCTGATGTTGTTTATGAGCATTATTAGATTCATATTGACATGAAAGATTATTATTTTTCGATCTTAATTGATGTTTATAACAATATTCATAATTGATTGACATTTTTTTTCAATTCGAAATTTGATCAGATTCAATTCAATATAAAAATTGCATCAAATTACGAGAATTCAAATAGAAAATCAACTGAATTCAATGTAATTCAATTTCAATGTACCATCGTTTTGTTTTGATTGTTTTTCCTAAAGTCAATCGAAGATAATCAATGCTCAATACTCAAAGGGGATAATACGTTTATTATTTTCAATTTCATTTCATTTGCTTTGTTTTGATCATTCGTTTATTTATTTATTTATATTTTTTTCATTTATTTATTTATGATTGTATTTGTCGTGTTTGTATTTTTATATTTATACAAATGCCTTTTATGTCGTCGTCGTCGTCAAATAATAATAATAATAATAATGACATCAATTTCAATGAAATTGAAAATACAAATAATACAAACAAAAAATACCAATGCGTTGGTGGTTATGGTGTGGTATATGGTGATAAATGGCCGTTTTTTTTTTGTTTGGTATTTTATGATCATAAATTTTACTTGCTTTGACTGTTTCAGTTAATTTTTCATTTGGTCCGAAAGAATTTTTAGGAATTTTCAATGATTCTGCTGTTGTTGACGTTGTTTACTTGGTTTCGAATTGGCGTTGTCAAGATAATCATCGGTTATCATTGGGCTGGTGAGTGATACAAGCGTAATACTGGGTGACATACTCAATTATGACATTTTCCAAATGATTCAAACCAATTGTATCAATCGAGCCATTGTTTACCAAATTTGTTCAATTGAAATTACGCACACAAAACATACACAAACATTGATCTATGTGGCTTGAATCTATGAATTGATTGATTTTGAATATTTGACAATAGGCTGAAATGATTCAGATAATAAAAATAACACGGATAATACTGATCAAATGCCACAATAAACTTGAATTTTCTGCAGTTGTTTAAATGAAATCTTTATGATTTTTTTACTGCAGATGAATAATGAACGAGAAGAAGAAGAAGAACAAGAGAATGGTTATTGACATTAAACTGTTTCACTGTGTACATATATGAAACGGTACATATGCCAAACAAAAGCCAAATGTTCAAATGTTGAATTATTATTTCGACGAGATTATTGTTGTTCGAATGATCATCATCGTTTACATACAAACAATGATTGTTTAAACATGATTATACACAACAATTGAAGGTTGTAAACCATTTAAAAAAAAACTGAAAATAATTAAATGAATTTGAATTAAAATTGAAAAAAATTCAAGAATAAATCAAGAAATAAGTGAAAAAACAAGTTAAAATACCCACATAAACAAAAGTTTATGAGGGTTATACATTGACACACACACACACACACATACAAATAAACACCCGAATCAAACATCGATTCGTGTATTAACAAGGATAAGGGCTTAAGAATCGACCACCAGTCATTTAATTCGCATATGTGAATGTGTGTTTTTATGTTGGTCTTGTTTCAGTTTATTTTTATTTCAATTTTTTTTTGTTTTTTTTTTGAAAAAAACAAAAACAGAAAAATAAATCTACACCCAACATTCGTACTATACCACTACCTCTTATTACATAATTTTTTACTTATTTCTTTAGTGTTTCAGAAAATAAACATAAAAACACTTATTGTTCATTCATTAATGCTGCTAGCAATTTTATGAATTTTATGATTCCAGAAATCAACGTTCAGTCGACAGATGGCGTCACTGAGCTTTCGAATGTTTTTTTTTTTTGAATTTTCCACCGCAACCGTTGGACCTTCACCGCAATTCAACCCTTTGGATCCAGCAATAATTAACTATCGGGAGGGTGAGAGGAGGAAAAAAACAAATCTACCATCGACAAATCAAATGAACATCCGAACAAATTATGAAAATGGATTAAGATTATCAAATTCCATTCAATTTTGAGCCATTTCAATCAATTAAAATCGATAATTTCAATTCGTGATTTTTTAACGATCATCAAACCATAATCGGTCGCTAAGGCCGCAAACAACATTGCGGCGGCTATCACGAATATCTTGAAATTTGTTTGCATGCAAATGCTTCAGCAAAACAATCAACGAGTCAACGAATCGACAAATATATTGATTTTTTGAAAATTCAGTGAACTATTGTTTTGTGTGTTTATTTATTTATTTATTCATTTTGATTGTTTTGTTTTGATTTAATTTGGTTTCATAGTTAACACAACTATTGATTCAATACTTTTGCGTAATGCACAGAGTAACGCTGCTGTGGAACTATAGTATCAACGTTATTTTACGTTATGCATTATTACGAGAGAAAACAAAACAAAAAAACAAAATAAACATTATGAATAAATAATGAATGAATGAATGAAAAACAACAAAAAAATCAATCAAAAACTTTCAAGGCTTCAAATTTGATGAAGAAAAGATGATTATGTTTTTCGGTTGTGTAACAATCAACAACAACAACACATTGGTTTGTAATTTTTTTTTCTCTTTCCATCAAATGTGCTTAACAGCGCTACTTATATTCATATTCATTTCTTATTTATCCTCAAGCAATTATTGACAATTTTTTTTTTTGATTTTTTTAATTAGATTCTGGTTTGTTTTGCGAAAATATTTTCCAGTTTACCTGAGTTTCTGGCGCAACTGGGACATTTTTCGAAAAATATAAATAAAAAATCCGACCAGCGCAAGAGGTGGCCAGTTTTACCGCCCGCGCACATCTGAAAAGATATTCGAAGAGGCTCATTTTTTACCCGAAAAAAATCTTTGGGAAACACAAGAGATCTTCAAAGGTTTTTCTATCAACAAACGAGATGTTTTTCATTAAAAATTCTCTCCCTCTCCCCTCTCTCTCTCTCCCACTTTTCACCTCCTCGTCATTTTTTTTAGAGCAAAAAAAACATCTTTTTTTTTTAATCAAAAAAAAAATTGTTTTCCCTCTCTCCCCAATTCGACGACACCACTGTGAATGGTGATGTGTGCTGTGATATAATAATAATAATAATAATAATAATAATAACGACAAGCAAACACAAAACACCACATGAACAATGATGATGTTGATGATGATGATAATAATGAAATCCACACAAACATACACATCGACAAAACAAAACAAAACGAAAAAAACGAGAAAAAAAATGAAAAAAACCATCAACATCCTCCCTCCTTGTGCTGTTGTACAGCAACAGTAACAACAGCAACAGCAACAGCAGCAACAACAACAAATACACGCACATTTGTCTAAATTTTTTTTTTTATTCATTTTTTCCATTTCTTCACTTCCTCCCTCCTTTTTTTTTCATTTTTTTTCTTGTTTTTAATTCGATTTTTTTTTTTGTTTTTTTGATTCGTTTTTTTTTCTTTTTTGATTCGTTTCACATGAAGCGAATTGAATTGAATCGAAAAATACGAAAAAAAAAACACGAAAAACAACACGAAATTTCGTGTTTCAGAAAAAAAAATTGAAAAAAAAATGGAAAAAGTAAGCAGTTCTCGTGTATAAGCCGCGGCTTATACACCAGAACGAAATGAAATTACTTTTAGCTCTTTTTTTCATTTTTTTCTTATTTTTTTCGCTTGTTTTTGTGGTGTTATGAAATACATGCAAACATAAACATACAATACACACTGTTATATATTTATGAGTGAATTTTGTGTGTGTGTGTGCATGCATAAGTGTGTATTTCGGCTTATCGATAAAAATTTGTGGTTGAAAATAAGACACATGAAAAAAAAAATTTACGAGAAAACATTTTTTTTTTTTTGAAAAACAAAAAAAAAACAAGAAAAAATAGTGCATAATGTTTTTGAAAGATATGTTTGTCGTGTGCGTGTGTGTGTATATTTGTGTAATTTTATTTTTATGTACATCATCATCAAATATATGAATAAATTCAATGAATGAATGAAATAATATCACACAAAAAAAAGAAAAAAAATAAAAACAAAAAAAAATCCTTCATCAAAAGTAGCGGTAAATTTTTTTCATTGTTGTAGCAGCATGAAAGAATGAGAGAATCTTTTTCTCTTGGAGAAAATTTTGATGAAAAACAAAAACAAAAATCCGGAATGTAGTAGTGGTACACCACTAAAAAGAATGCTACGAGGGTGCGCAACATTTTTGAAACCCAAACATTGTACATGCACGCGTGTTAACTTTGATAAAATATTAAATAATCAACAAAAGAGTGAAAAAAAAAGTGAGGAAGAGGAGAAATGAAGGCGGAGCGAGCAAAAAAAAAAATGATCCATCTGGTAAATGTGTTTGTAGTATATTCCCCTGTTGTTTGTGTACACACGTTCGATTTTTATCGAGATAAACAAAACAAAACAAAAAAATTTCTCAAAACGTTTCGAGCAGCAAAAAAAAAAAACAAAAAAATAAAAGAAAAAAAAAATTGAAAAAACGATTATTTTTATTATTATTTTTTTCCTTTAATATCATTTATTTATTTTATTTTTGTATGTATTTTTATTTATTTTTTTTTATGATTTCGTTTTTTTTTCAGGATTCAATTCGCTACGTTTTTTGTGTGTGTGTGTAATGTAATAACAACAACAACAAAAACGATATAATTCATTGTTTTTTCTTTTTGTTTTTCTTTTCGTTTGTACAGAATTTTCCCTTAGAATTTTTTTTTTTTTGCCCCAATGATGTTGAAATTGTTCAAAATTGTACCGAAAAATTCTGTGAAGTGAAATTTTGAAAATTTCAAAATTGTTTAAAATTTTTAAAATTTTTTAATGAATTCTTGAAACAACAGCAACAACAGTAACAACAACAAGAATTTGTAGCGAAATTTTGATGAATTTCGGGAATGAATTTCAAATGAAAAAAAAGCCATAAAAATTCATTTTGTTTTTAGTTTTTTTTTGGCTGCCAAATGATCAAATTGAATGATTACAATTAAATGATTTCAATCAAATGATCTAATTAATAATGAGTTTAATGATGAATTAAGTTGTGAATTCACTGAATGAATCAATAAATTGATTTGATTAAGAAAGATAAAAGAAAAATTTCATTTTAATTGTGTCTGTGAATTGATTTTTTTTTTGTTTTTGCCCGCAAATTAATGAAAATGTCAATGATTAAATGATTTTTTTTTTGTTTTGTTCAAATTTCAGTTATTTTCACTTTAATTACAACCAAACTTACCGCTCATTCTCCAATAAATTTTATTTAATTGTTTGTATCAAATCAAGGAAAATTTTGTATCAAACCAACATACAGACATTGTGTTTGATTAGCTTTGTGTAACTTGAACATCCTTTTTTTCAGGTAAATATTACAAAAAAAATTTCTCCTTTGAAACTCCACGTTTTTCCTTTGATCTCTGATTTATTCAACCATTCTGTTGATATTCTTGATCATTTTGTATTATCATTATTTTTGCTATCGTTTTCCCACTTTTAGTGATTTTTGTTTATTTTACTTTGACAATTTTTTGACCTTTTTTTTTGCTCAGAATTCCATAAAAAAGAAAAATTCGTGCCCAGTGTTTTAATGCATCGATAATTCGATGCTTACATTTTTCAATGCACATTCTCTTCAAGCATCTCTTGAAATGTTCGCTTTCTAGAATTATCAAAAAAAAAGGAACACCCTTGGGAAATTTAAACTGTGAAAATGTAGATTTAAAAATAATAATGAAATTCCTTAAACATTTTTACAATCATTGAAACTAAAATTCCAACAAAAACACACGTCAAAAATAGATCAAAATCATATGGAATGAAATGAAATGAAAAAAAAAATTACTCCAAAAATGAATCAAATATGATTTGATCATTTGGTCAATAGTTTTTAGTGTAAGAAAATTTTGTTTCAAGATTTTATCCAAAAAAAAAAAAAAAATTGCAGGTTTGTCAACATTTCATCACAGTGAAATAGTCTAAAAATTCGCCGAGTTTCACCCGACATATTTAGGCCTGACGAGAAAAAAATTTTTCTAAAAAATTCCGAGAAAATCTTGTCTCTAACTGCGTTTGTGTCAGTGTTCATGTTTGTTTGTGTCAAACGTGATTAATTAAAAAATGAAAAAAAATTAAAAATTTTCTAAAAACAAAAGAAATAGTCAGTTGAGTAGTGTTGTGTTGTGCTGTCCTTATTTAATTTTGATTATTTTTCATTATTTCAATTTTTTATTAAATTTTTTTGTTTCATTTTCAATTCAATTTTATTAAAAAAAAAAAAAAAATTAAAATTGATTCGATTTATTTTTTTTTTTTTTTTCATTTTTTTCTCACAAAAATAGATAAACAAAACAAAAGAAACGAAAAAAATGAAAAAAAAATTTCACAACTCCGCCCCTTTTTTTTGAGCAAAAAAAATTTTTTTTTTTGCTCCTCTTTTTCTTCCTCCTCCTCCTCCTCTTCCGCTTTTTTATCGTTTGTTTTGTTTATTTTTTTGTTTTTCCCTCCTCCTCCTCCTCATCATCATCAATGATGATGATGATGATAACATCTTTAATTTTTTATTATTTTTTCAAATTTTTTTTCAATTTTTGTTTCCAAATGAAACAAAATGTTTTAAACACGAAAAAATGGAAGAAAAAAGTTCATTGATTTGGCCATTTTTTCACTGTTTTTTCGCCCATTTTCTACGCAAGTTTTTTAAACATTTCCACTTTTAGCTGCTGAGTTCTGGGCGCCCACCGTTTCGCCGATTCCCAGCGATGAACCCTTAGAAAGAATCCTTGGGTAGAAACCCGAAGAGTCCTAAGTAAAAACATGTCTTAAACATGATTGAACATTGAATCTTTGATTCTGTTGGAAAAGAAAATTCTCTGCGCCCCAACGATACCTAAATGAATACTATACTATTCAAAGGTTCTTACCTTTGAATTTTTCCAAATTTTCAGAATTTTTAATTAAAGGTTTTTTTATTTGCACACACATGTTACACAATTTTCAAAGGGTTAATCACCTTTAGGTGGTCGTAATCGATTTTGTTTTTTTTGTTTGTTTTGTTTTATTTCAAAATGTGCGCGCTTTCACAGGCACACACACACATGTGTACACAATGTGTGTGTTTACCTGTAATTGTCATTCATCAATTCACTCAATCAATCATTGCATTATTGTATACATTGTTATTGATTTATTTGCCGAAATAACAAAGAAACAAAATTGTAAACAAATTGACATACATTCATTTATACATTTATGCTTTGTATACATTCAGACATTGATAATGATTATATTTAACAAATACAATCGATAATCACGGTGATAATGATTATGCAAATTGGCGCTTGATTTTTCATTCAAAAATACATTTGCATAGTAGCATATACGCTTTTGCAAATTGAACACATGGCCATCAAATGCTGTTGGGCATATGACTGAAAAATGGCCCCCAAATTTTATATTTTTTTCTCGTAAATTTGAATGAATGAATTCTATTGAATTTTCAATTGAAAACCAAGATAAATATACGGATTATGACCTCTTACTCTTGTTCGGTGACCGCCAAATACTGCATTTATATTTCTGGACCCTTTTATTTCATTTTTTCATGCAAAAATCTTTGGGCTTACGGCCAATTCTGGTCAAATAAATAATCGTAAAATTACTGAAACGTAATAATACGCTTGTGACTTGGTAAAAGTTGAACACCATTTCAATTCATTCATCATGTGAGATGAAAAAATTTTATTTTTCTTCATTTTTTACAATTTTTTATTTCATTTTTTCAATTTCAATTTTTATTATTATTTTTTATTATGATTATTCTTTATATATTTTCCATTATTCTCTCTCTTTTTTCTTCGTTTCTTTCATATATCTCATATTATCTCTCTTTCGATTCTGACTTTTCGCTTCAATTCTTTCTTTTATTTTGAAAGAAAAATAAGAAAAAAAACGAAAAGAAATGAAAAAACGAACGATTCTGGTCGTTTTCATCATCATCTCATTGGTCGTAATATTTTCAATGAATGAATGAATGTATGAATGAACAAACGAAAAACGGCAGGCAAGAAACAAAACAAAACAAAACAAAGCGATTCTTCAAGCAGAAAAGATGAAGAGCGAGCGGGAGAGAGAGGAAGAAAAAATGAAAAAAAACGAAAAAAAAATTGTTTTTAATGATAAAATTTGTAAATGTTATATGTGTATGTGTTTACACTCTTTGATAAATAGGTTGTCCCATAAGTTCTTGCCATGTTCAAATGAAAAAAAAAAATCTTAAAATACGGCAAGAACTTATGGGACAACCTAATAATAATGAATGAATTGTGAAAAGAATCGAAGAAATGAAATGAAAAAGGAATAGAAGAAAACATCAACGAATAAAATGAAAATTGAGAATGGTGAATGTGTGTGAAAGAATAATGAAAAAAGGCACAGAATTTCATTCAGAATTTTTTTTTTTGTTTTTTTCATTTTTTTTTTCATTTTATACGAAAACAAAAGTAAATTCTGAATTCTGGTACAAAAAATTCAGGATTCTTTTTTCATTCATTCATTTATTCATTCGTTTGTTTGTTGTTTATTGTTGTTGTTGTTGTTGCCGGAATATATATGTGGCTATTCTTTATTATCACTCGACAAAGGCTGCTGCATCAGGTTCTTTTATTATTATTATTATTAAATAGAAATAGCAAATTAGAACAGTGATTCCTATTCGTGAACTGTGCCGCATCACACTTTTGTGATGCCTGCGAAATTTAAAAATTTTTAAATTTTGTTGTACCCTCAACAACAATAATAATGAAAAAGGTTGAGAATCACTAAGTCACTTTGTCAATGTTCAAAAACTCTTGTGAAAGAAACCGTAGAAAAACTTCAATTTTTTTCAGTTGGTGCCCGATCGGTGCCTGCCGAGTGCAAAGCCGATAATCAATGAATGATGAAAAAATGGGAAAAAAGAAGAAAAAATGAAAATGTAATGATAATAATAAAGAATAAAATAGGAAAAAATGAACGAAAAAAAACATCAAAATGTTTGAAAAGAAAAAAAAGCAAAAAAAAAAACGAAAAAATTAAATAAAATAAATGAAAAAATAATAAAAGAATTATGAACAAACAAACGAACGAACGAACGAACAACAGCATCAGCAACAACAACAACAAAAAACATTCGAATAAGCGAACGAACAACATGAATAATGACAAGAATTTTTTTTTTTTGTTTTGGAGCAAAAAAAAAAGAACAGAAAAAAATGGGCGTGTCTTTGTTTTGACAGAATTTTTTTTTTGCTGTTTTTTTTTTCGTTCGAATTTTTTTTTTTTTTTTTCTTCACATAATTCTTTTGTACGTGCGTGTGTTGGTTTTGGGTGGGTAGTGGCATTATTATTGTGTGAAGACCTAAACTTGACTACGACGACGCCAAGAATTGAGTGTGTATGGATTGGCGGCGCGCAATGTACACAGAAAAAAAAGAAAAAATTCGGTTTTTTTTCTTTTTTTTTTGTTTTTTTTTCTTTTTCATTCTTTTCTCTGATTGGTCGATCGACACAATAAAGACGGATATTTTTGTTGTTTTTTTGCTTTTTTTTTGCTTTTTTTTTCTTTTTCTCCCTCTCCCTCACTGTTTTTCTATTATATTCGCTCCCTCCTCCGAATTTTTTTCATTTTTTTTTCGAAAAAAAGATTCGATGGACTTTTTTTTTTTTTTTTTGTTCTTATAACGAGCATCAAACAAACAAATTAAAAAAAAAACAAATTCGAGAATCGAAAAAAGAGAATTGTTTTGTTTTTTGTTTTTTTATTCATTTAAATTGAATTCATTTAATTACATTCAAATGAATTTAATTTGGGAAGAATTTTGAATAAAAAATTCGGTGAAATTCGGCGAAAAAAAAAAATTTCCAAAATTCATTGAAACACACACGCACCTCACGAATTGAGAATTTCGGATGTTTTTAGACTGCTTTTTCGGTAAATTATTGTGTTTGTGGTGTGTTTGAATGCAATTGGTTTCGATTTATGATGGTATTCATTGATTTATTATATTATACTGATTGATTTAATTCCCTGTGAATTTCCCAAGAATCTCTTCTCAACTCTTTTGATCATGTGTTTTTTTCTTTTTAAACAAACATTTCATAGTTTACCTGCCGTGAAGTTAATCAAAGTTTAATTTTGTTTTGTTTTTTTCTAGTTTTATAATGATATTTCAATGAAGAATGGTCATCTTATTTACTATTCGCTAAAGTTGATCAAAAATTTATCATCAATTTGTGTGAGCCTATTTTTGGAATTTTAACATTGTGAAATCTTCGGATTGAATTTTGTTTATGATTTAAACGGTGTTTGTGAATTTTGTAATTTGTTTTAAATTATTTGTGATTAGTGTTTCGCAATCCATTTGTGACAATAATAATGAATGAATGAACTGAAAATTGAATGAATGAATTTTCATGTTCATTTTTTTTTTTTTTTTTTTTTTGAAAAAGAATAAATTATATTATGGGTTCATCATTCAATGCAAGCTATGATCAAGCAGTTGCTAATATGATGTCTACAAATTATACTGGATTGCTTTCGGCAGCATTTGCTAATCCTATGAGTTCATTATTTGGTGTACGTAATTTACCTGGTACTAACGGTACATCATCTAATTCATCTAATAATAATAATAATAACAATAATAGTGGTTCATCATCACAACATATACAAGCAGTATGTATCGAACATTATTTAATTTAAATCACATATGTAAATTTTTTAATTTATTATTGTGATTATTTCATAATTAAATAATATAAAAATTTAATTTAATAGTTGATTATTTAATTTTTAATTAATTCCGAAATAAAATCAAAATTAAAGGTTTATGGTACAAAAAGTACACATCATCATTCATCACATCATTTAAATAATAATAATAATAATAATAGTGCCAATCAACAAAATAATATTGGACAAAATCCGACAATGCATCATCAACAACAACAGCATCATCATAATCAACATTTACAACAGCAACAACATTCACATCATCAATCGCAACAACAGCATCAACAACAACAACATCAATCATCGCATCATCAATCGCAACAACAACAACAGCAGCAACAACAGCAACCAATTAATCCAGCTGATAAAGATTTTTATTGTGAATTATGTTGTAAACGTTTTTCACAAAAAGGTAAATATATTTGTCAAATAATGAATGTTTATTTATTAATTCATGAAAATTCTAATGTCTAATTTATCATCGAAAACAATGAACAAATTTTTCTATTTCTTATTCATTTTTGACATCAGGTAATTTAAAAACGCACATAAGATCTGTACATACGAAAGAAAGACCATTTGTTTGTCCTGTTTGTGCAAAAGATTTTACTCAAAAAGGTATTTGAAAATCATTTATTGTGATCAAATTCAATTTTAAAATTTTTTTGTTTGTTTTTCTTAATTAAGGCAATCTTAAGACACATATGCAAAGACATGCTGGAACTTATCCATCACAAACTAAACGTAGTACTAGTAGGCGTAATACATTAGCAAATCATCCGAATAATCCACCGAATCCAGCAGCAATGGCTGCAGTCATGAATGGTCATACCGGTGGTAGTGGTGGTGGTGGCAGCGGAGGAGGTGGTGGGGGCGGTCATCATACTGTTGAACGTGTTTCATCCGCAAGATTAATGCAAGCAGCAGCTGCATATGGACCAAATTCTGTACTTGATCTTGGCCTTGGTGCTGTTGCCGCAGCAGCGAATGCAGGTGGTGGTCATCATAGAACGAATGGAGCACAATCACGATCATCGTCGATCACTGATGATGAGAACGGTTCATCATCATCACCTTTAAGCGATCTACCGGCAGCGGCTGCAGCAGCAGCTGCTGCTGCCGCATCATCACATCATTCCAATTTATTAAATGCAAGAAATCACAGCCTTTCCAGTGAGTTTCAACCACAGCCGTTGATGGCACAAATTCCATATTCCATACATTGTTTGATTGCTAGTAGGTCAGAACAATCAAAGAAGTTTCGAAATCGGTAAAAAATCACTTCCAACGATGCCATCATTTGTCGGATCATCATCATCGTCACTTGCAGCTGCTACACGTTCATTATATCCATCATCAGCGAATCAAGTGGTTGCATTGACTGTAAATAATCCAATAATAGCAGCACATTCATCATCAACAACAACCGCATCATCTGGTTGGCTTTCCAATCATCATCAGCATCATCAACAACAACATCAAATTATAGGCCAAAAATCATCAAATGGATCAAATCAACAAATCTCATCTGCATCATCGATTGGTGGTCAACCACAAACATCATATCCTAATCAATTCATAACGACACCATATGGAAATTTCGCATCACCATTAAGCAGTTTAACATTGTTTAGTGGTGTGACAACACCGGCAAACACTAGTTCAGCATCATCGCTATCATCATCATCAGCTAATATTGCTGGCGATGGTAGCACTAGTAATAATAACAGTAACAGCAGCAGATTGAATAATCGTCAAAATGGACCACATTCAACCAAATATCGTGATAATAGTCAACACCATCATCATCATCATCATCGTAAATCAAAATCAAGAACCTGATTGATTGATTACTTGATTGAATTAATTATCCATTCATTATTGATTATTCTTTAAAATGAACGAAAATTCATATTAATCTGTAAGTTAAATTAATTATTCTTTGAAATTCAAATTCATCAATTTATTCTTTATTATTTAAAAATTTAGTTTAAAACAGCTGATTTGAAAACAAATTTTGTGCTACGGCAAATATCAACGATTTGAAACAATTGATTTTTTTTCAACATTTAAATTTTTTTTTGTAAATATTTATCTTTTTCAATTTTCATTAATTGTCATTCAAGATTTGTATTAATTATCGAATGATATGAACACATTGAACAATTTAAACATAGAACATAATTACAGATATAAAAATTTGCAAACATAATGACATAAAATTTTTGTATTTAAAATATTCACCTGGATCTTTAAGATCTCAAATTTCAAAGATGATTTTTTTTCTTTTGTTTGTCTTCAATAAAATTGTCATATGATTTCAGTGTAACATCATCATTTTAATAATGTAATGCCTGCACACGTGACATTTACCATACACGCACACACTTTCATATGTAAACAATTTATAAATAATTTATAATACCGAAAAATACACTTAAACAAAACAAAAATATTCATCAACAATGATAATTATAAATAATAATGATAATGATTCAATTGTTCCAATTTTTTTTCGAATAGAAAATTTTTAATGTTTTTATTTTGATTTTGATTTTCAATTATTATCATTATTTGTATTTGTATTGGATTTATTTTGAATTCTTTTTTCACTATTCATAATGATCAAAAAATATAAAATCATTTATTGATTATCATTTCAATAATTATTAATTTGATTATTATCCATTATTATTAACCATTATTTTATATTGTGATAGTGTGTTCAGATAAATGATTGTCATTATACTTATTTTAAAATTCTGTTTTTCTGGAATTTATCATTTAATTATCTGATTAATTAATGAATTAATCGAATTCATTAATTGGTGAAATTTTTTAATATTTTTGAACGCAACTAAAGCGCCATCTGTGGACAAAGATATAAACTTTTGCAAAAATTTTTCAATTTTGAAATTTTTCCTTGTTTTTCATTTTCATCATTTTTTTAACAATGTTTCCATTCGGTCCCTTGTTGTCCAAATGATTGGCGTACCTCAAATTCAAAAGACCTTGTGATCGAAAATCGATAAACATGTTCATGTTTAACAATGTATCCATTGATTGATGAAAAGAGATTAAAATGAATGAAATAAATCAATCGATTAATCAATCAATCAATCGATCGATTTTCAATTGATTTAAATGAAATAATTAATAACAAATCGATGAAAAAACATTTACAGGTAAATTTTGCACCTGTAATATTTCACCTTCATTCATTCATGGAAGCATTTATTTCTTATTAAAGAAACAACAATCAACAATGTTACTATGATATTGATAAAATTGGTGATAGAAACACAGTCACCGATCACAGATAACTCAATCAATACAAGTCAACAATTGCCATGGATTTGTTGTTTTAATTGATTTGTTTGTGGTGGTTGTTGATTGATTTGATAACGGTGGTTGGTGGTGGTGGTGGTGATGGTTGGCTGGCGTATGGAAATTTTATCATCATCAAAAATATCATCACACAAATATCAAAATATCGTCATATTACATTATCAATTTTAATGTTTGTTTGTTTGTTTGTGTATTGATTTATCGAGTGTAAATCGATGCAATTGTTGCATAGCTTTTAATGGCTTTTTTCAGTCGTTTTTTTGACATATTTGTAATTCGATTGTAATTTCATTGAAATCATTGATTGATTAATGTTCAAATTTTTGTCAATTTTAATGTGAAATTTGAGCATAGCAAATGAATAATTCAGACAACAAACATCAGCGACAAAGTACTGATGATGATGATGATGATGATCATGATGCTCATCATACATTGATGGTGAATGAAAATGTCATCAAAAATGATGATAATAATACCAACAACATCAATAACAGTATTAATAATCGTGGAATGAAAAATCCATTAAATCAATGTAATTCAATAAATTTTATACGAAAATATCGTAAACGTTTTAAATCGAAAGATATTGATGATGATGATGTTGATGGTGGTATTGTTAATGATAACAATGATGATGATGATAATCAAGAGCAGCAGCAGCAACAACGAAAATCATCAATTATTAATAATCGATCAATGATTATCAATCAACCAATGATAATTGTTAATAGCGAAAATAGTGATGAACATAAAATAATGAACAATTATTCAATGACAACATCGAAACCGAATCGTCCACCAAGTATGTATTTGTTTGTTTGAGTTTGCTCGTTTTTTTTTTATTAATTTGAATTTTGTCATAATTATTATCATCAATTTGATTAAAGATATACGCTGGAAACAGCAACAGTTACCGGCATGGCAACCAATTTTGAAACCGATCCCGGTCACCATTTCATTCATGATCATCGGCATATTGTGCATTTTGTTCGGTGTTTTCCTTTACATAACCAATGAAAAGGTTTTTCATTTTTGAAATTTACAAATTGATAATTAATTTGAGATTCTAATTTATTTTGTTTTTCAATTTTTAGATACAAGAAATAGTAATCGATTATACTGATTGTTATCGTATTAGCTCATCAGCACCAAATTCATTCAACAACGATCAATATAAATGTTATGAACAATGGAAATATGGTTGGACTTCATGTCAATGTATTGCAAATTTTACTGTCCAGAAAACAATAAATGGTCCAATATATTTATATTATAGTCTAAATGGTTTCTATCAAAATCATCGTCGTTATATTTCATCATTAGATACAAGACAATTGCTTGGTGAACAGCGATCATTAGCACAAATACGTTCCAATTGTTATCCATATGCTGATACTGATAATAAAATTATTGCACCTTGCGGTGCAATCGCTAATTCAATGTTTTCCGATTCATTTGAATTGTATCGAATCAATAACAATGGTCATAAAGCAAGACGTATCGATATATTGGAAAAAGATATTAGTTGGCCAACTGATTATGATAATTTGTACAAAAATCCTAGCGATCATTTTGCCGAAAATGTCAAACCTAAAAATTGGACTGAAAATTTTTATGGAAATATTATGCTCAATGAGAGAAATCCAGCCGGTTTCGGTTATAAAAATGAACATTTAATCGTATGGATGCGTCCAGCAGCATTTCCAACATTTCGTAAATTATGGGGCCGTATCGATACACATCAATTGCTACCTGGCCATTATCAATTTCTCATTGATTACAGTAATTAATTGACTTATATTAATTTCAATCATGATTTTAATTCATTATTTTGTTTAATTACTGCATACAGATTTTCAATCAGTGACCGAACGCTTACGAATACCGAAAAAATTAATCCTTTCGAACATGTCATGGTTAGGTGGTCGAAATCCATTTCTTGCAATTCTATACACAGCTGTCGGTATTACATTATTGGTGACGGCCATAATATTTATCATATTCTATACATTATGTCATAAACGTTTGGAAAATGAACCACTTGTATCGGTTAGTTTTCAACAACGAACATCACAGCCAAACATCATTTCATCAGCAGCGAATGCCCCAACAGCAGCAGCAACATCATCCAAAAACAATTCACAGGCAGACATAAAAAATCATTTTCAATTTTATCATTCAACATCATCGACTACGGCAATGGCCAATGATAATCGACCGAACATCAGTGACAATAACAACACGATCAATGAACCAAATATTTGATTTCAACTTTTATTCAAATACAAATTCAGAGGACAAATGAGCAAAAAGATCAACGAAATACATCTCATAGGAAATTAATTGGATTTTAATTAATTATTTCATTAATTAATTTTAACAAAAACAAATTTCTTTCATTTTCCAAATGATATCAGCGATAACAGCAATTAAATATTTTTTTAATTGATTAATTAATTATTTTAAGTTTAAATTTAAAATTTAAATAAATTATTTCTTTAAAATATAAACATAAACAAAAATTTCAAATAATTTGTCATAAATTCGATGATCTTTTGTTTTCGGGGTTTCGATGATTTTTGGTGATACGAAATCAATTATCAACGAAGGTAACGAATTTTTGACAGGTTTAGGTCTTCTTCGAATGAATGATCGTCGAAAAACAGAGAGAATTTGCGGTAGAAAATAGATGGTGGTAGAAATGATGATCGTAATGATGATGATAATGGATGAATGTACAAGAATATCCGGAAAATTTTTGAGAATATTTCAAGATTTTGAAACAAAAACAACATATTTGATACATATTTATAAAGACAACGTTTGTTAATAGGGAGAGAGATCAATCTATTCATGGTGTATATTGATGTATGCGTGTCAAGGTGATGGTATTTCCATTCGAATTGTAAATTACATTGAATTTGGATTAATTTGTATTCAATCAATCAATTGATTGTAAGTAAGGATTTTGGATTTTGGCCCGAATTGTGCGTCGATTCATTCATGCGATCATCGTTTGTTTGACAATTATTCAATGAGCTGTGATCTGCCGGTATGTTTGAGTATTTAATCATGTACTTTGATTGATGATTGATTCGTAGCTGTTGTTGTTGTTGGTGATGATTTTTTAATCTCATCATTATCCTTATTATTATCATTATTCTCATTTTGTGCATTTAAAGTAGATGTTGATCGATTATGATTGATGATCGATAATTGATTTTCAATCGATGATTGTTCATGTTGATGTTTCAAGTGATCATCATCATCATCATTATCAAATTGTTTATCACAATTATTACAATTGATTTCATTGTTATTATTATTATTATCATTATTCGAACATTGTTGATCTAATTCCGCCGTATCATCATTATCAATAATTGATGTTAATTTTGTTTTCTGTTGCCATTGATAACATTCTTCACACATTGAATTGAATAAATGCTTTGATGATACATTTTGATGGCAACTGTAATTGGAACGTATTTCACCTTTAAAATAGCAAAAGATTTAAAATTAAAATTTGTTCAAATTCAGATGTAAATTCAAATATTTACTCAATCTTCGATGTTGTCTTTGTTCTCGGTAATTTTCATTGCACCAGAAATCATTCATTTTAATACAGTTATCATCATTTGTCGATGAATTCGATGTCTTATTAGTATTATTATTTGAGTTTGAAAAGTTATTATCATCATTATTATCGTGTAACAAATGAGCATAATTATCATTGATGGGCAGTGAATGATGACGATTATGATTATGATGAAAATAATGATGATGACATTTAATCGGATTATTATCATTTGAATGAATATTCGTTGTTGTCATTGTTGCTGATATCATTGAACAAGTATTATGATTAATCAATGATGATGAAGATGATATAATCCTATCATTGGCATTATCATTATTAATGCAACTACTTATCGATGTTGTCCAAATTGGCTCCGACATTGAGCAATTATTCATATTATTATCATTATTATTATTCATTAAAATTTCATTAACTAAAAGTTGTTGTTGTTTATGTTTACAATTATTACAATTATTCATATTATCATTGGAAGGCACCGAAGATGATTTGGACAACATTATTCGTTGTTGTTTTCGATGATGATGATCATTGTTTTCATTGTTGTTACAGTTGTTTACCTGAGCATCTTTATCATTTATCGATTGTTGTTGCTGTTGCTGATGTTCACTATTCGTTGATATAACACTTGGACGATTAAGACGTTTATTAGCATTATTATTATTTTGTCTGACAATCGTAGTCATTGTTGTATCATGATTTTCATTTTGATCATTTTTGGCCACTGTCACATTTTCGGATGAATTTTCTTGTTTTGGATTAATTGTTTCAATTTTATTATCATTATTGTTACTAATATTTGGATTATTCGTATTAAAATTATTAATATTTGAACGATTGATTAAACTTCCAGTTTGACTATTATTACTATAACCAATATTTCCACCACCGAAACCACCTCTAATGAAGCTACTATTACCACCACCACCTGCACCAGTTCTTAATGATCCAAGATTTTGTTGTTGTGATGATAATGTTGAACGCATCGGTGCACGTAATACACGTGGTTGTTCAACTGGCAACACTCGACGTCTTTTTTTCGGCAATTTAGCTCTTGCTTGTGTATGTGAATAAAACATGGCAAAATTCGATACAATTACAGGCACTGGTAATGCAATGGTTAATACACCGGCCAATGCACATAATGCACCGACAAACATACCGGCATATGTTTTTGGTGCCATATCACCTGATTATATTTTTAAATAAAAATAAAAAATTTTAATTTTAAAAATTTAAATCATGCATAAAACAATAAAAAATAAAAAATTTACCATAACCGACCGTAGTCATCGTTACTAATGCCCACCATAATCCTAATGGTATCGAATTAAAATCATTATCCGGATTTGATTGTATACGTTCAGCATAATAAACTAAACTGGCAAATATCACAATGCCTAATATCAAGAAAAATACCAACAATATTAATTCACGTGCGCTTGCTTTAAATGTTTGTATTAATATTTTCAATCCAGCCGAATGTCTTGTTAATTTAAATAATCTCATTATACGAATAATTGATAAAAATTCTAATATATCAGCATTTTCTAGCTGTGCATACATTCGTTGTAATATTAAATCAATATAAAATGATAATGTTGCCGTTATATCTATCACATTGACAGCACCTAATGATCGATCGATTGATCGATTTAGTGATTCGATGATGGACCGAGAAAATAAACATTAAAAATTGTAATTATAATAATGAAAAAATCAAAAATTAATGAATTATTTAATTATTTATTAAGAATGAGCGAACCTTTTAAAAATTCAACTTTACTCGGTGAACAAGTAAATCTTGTTATTATTTCCATTGTAAACCAAGCATTACAAACACATTCAATATAGAAAAAGGCTTGATGTGGATTTGTTTGATTTTTATCTAATACCCATGCAATTGTACTATTTGTTGTCATCACAGTTATGTTTCGTATTGATGGTACACGCATATCAGGATGTGTTTTTAAACAAAATGATATAATTGATATACAAATAAAAAATACTGATAATAAACCGACTACTTTGGCTGCATTCGATGAATATGGTTCATCAGTTAATGACCATAATTTTGGTTTTAAACGTTGCCACCATGATAATGTACCATTTAGATAATCTTCTTCCATACCGAATTTCCTTGCAATCTCTTCATCGCTTGGTTTTTCTGTATCTAAATCTAAACGATCCAATACGGCTAATGTTTCTTGTGTATCACGATGTTGTGTATATGTTTTCCAACAACATGGTTCAACTTGATTCGAATCCAATCCCCAAAATTCTAATTCTTCTTCAAACAATGGACCACATACATCCGTTGGATAATGTAATTTTCCTGTACGATAATAATTTAATATTTGTCCAAATACACCTGGATGACGATCGAAAAAATATTCATCCAATATTGGATCATAATTTGCTAATGCTTCAGTTAATCTTGATAAACGTGTTGCTGGAATTTTTTTCAATGTTGCTTTATATGTTTCATGACGAATACCACCAACATTTAATATAACACGATTTTCTGAATCAGTATTCATATTCATAATTTCATAATTATTATTATTTCATTGAATTCAATGATAATGATAATTATTAGTTGTTTTGGATATCAAAACATTAAAATTTGATGACAAAAACAATAATCATAATAATAGATGATGGTAATATCTATCAAGATGATATAATTCAATTATTATCAATACAAATTTCATAATCAATCGATTCATATGACGATTATTTGTTGCGAAATTCAATTGAATATTATTCCATACACTAATTGTCATTTACTAATTATATCTTGTGCGCGGACAAATTCCAAGTTTAAAATTAATTTATGACGAATCATTTTACTGGAATCATTAGATTTTCTTCGCATGAAATGATTTTGATAGTTTTTTCAATCAATCGATTTGTTCAATCTAAATGCAATAAAAGAGAAAAAAAGAAAAGAAATTAAATTTTTGACCATAACCCTTTGGCATTCACCAATAAACTGCGTAAACAACAACTCTGATATCATAACGTCATGATCATATGTTTCAATAATTCATTGATCGAATCAAATTGATTAAATCAATTTAAAAGTTTTTGAAATTTAGGAATTTGACAAAATATGGTGACAATAACCATTATTCTTTAATAAATTGTGTGTCGGGAAAAAATTTGATGATTATCATTGAAATGATTGCCATCGATAATTTATAAATTAAATAATTTAATTTTTGAAAAAATTTTCAAAAATTCCCGAACAACAATATATCACCAGAATCGATGATAATATTATTGAAACGATCGAAAAATATTCAAAGTGGTTGAGAGTGAAAAATTTGAACGAATAATGATAATTAATTAAATTTTGATAATGGAATTTATCGGGTAAAAACATGACACTCGATAAATACGTTCGGCCATCATTATCACCATTTTAATGGGTTACCACCATTTACTTGGGTGATGATGGTGCCGATCGAGTGGGCCGTCATTCAAGTAAATGCATAAATTTCCAAGGATTCAATTGATCTTCATTGAAAATCAATTGAATCAATGGAAACGATGAACAGAAGCTGTGAAAATGTCAAAATCGTTGTTCAAACAAACAAACAAATTCAAAAATAAAATTAATCGATTTTATTATTATTTTTCGATTAATTCTTATTGTACATAATATATTGATTGGTTGATTGGATGGTGTTGAAAAGAAAAAAAAATTGTTTATTTATGAATAAATTTGATTAATTTTTCGCTCATTCGGAGAATAAGTAAATTTGCTCTTGTTTGATCAATGTTTGATAAATGTATTGAGTTGTCCGAAAAGTTTTGTTCGAATCGAATCATTGTAAAATTGATGAAAGTCCATATTAGAAATCGGCAAGAACTTTTTGGACAACCCATTATGTAAGTAATGAAACGAATTTTGACATTTTGGAAATTATTTGTGTGAATTATTGAATGATTTTAGATTCAATGTGAGCCTCGGTTAACGTGGCACCAAACCATTCATCACATTCGGACCATTATTGATCATCGATAGCAATTATCATCATCATTGATCATCGATATTAAGTGATATCGTATTGATATAATAATCAAATTATTATTATCATAAATTATTGTGTCGATTTGTCATGTTTGAAAAATAAATGAATTTATTATCATCAAACATTTGTGGTCAAATTTAATTTAGTTTAGTTTCAAATACTTTTAGATCGTTGTAAATAGTTCGGATGCATTCCAAATTTCCAAATTTTTCAAATTTTATATTTTTGCTTGACCCAGATATAAAGAAATATTGATGAAGATGATGATGATGATGGTGTCCGAACAATTTATTAATTTGAGTTGAGCAGTACGATTGAAATGCTTGAAAATTTAACAAAAATAAATAATTCAATGAATTATTTTGAGTTTGAATTTGAATTAGGTTTCTCGAGACCAATGGCCGAAATTGTTCGGGATTCCATTGGATTCTTGGGTATGAAAATTTTTAGGGAACAGTTTCCTGAATTTTGATCAAGAATTTTCTTGATGGTGCACCCCAAAACGATTCGGATATTTCAAACAGTTGAAATTGGATGCACCGAAGAGGAATTAGCCATGAGTTGAGCATTTTAACGGTAAATGTCCATTTAATAATTTGGCCATGGACAATTTTATGAATTTTGATCCAAAAAATTTCAAAAATTCTTTGAAAAAACATGAATTATTTTTGCTCTTGATCGTTTGATAGAACATATGTGAATATTTCTCGTTCATTCTCATTTCAAAGGGTTAAACGAAAAGGAAATGAAATATTCATGTGCCGAATATACCGAAATTAAATATGAATAAATAATTCATAATCACTCATAATAGTCATTATGCTAACGTCGATAATCGATAACCGTGGATGTTCAATATTTCTACGGGACAAAATTGACTTGAAATTCGGATCGACGCAAAACTTTATTAACCCTTTGCAAAGGGTTAATTATTAACATACAGAGTAAACAGATTCTTTTAGTAGCACCTTTGTTCTTTTATAAGTTTCAAAATTATTCAAAATTCTTATTTCGATTCTTCGATTTTCTTTTGTTCAAACATATAATAAATGAATGAATTACCTGAATAATTTCTAGTTAAATTCACCCGAAGGGGTTTTCCTTAGAATTCTTTTCAATTTTTGACTTTTTCTTCAGAATTTTTAACTGGAGTTTTACTTGTATTTCAACTAAAATTCAGGCCATGCATAGGTAAAAACAGTAAAAATGTTTAGCGGGTTTTGTTTGAAGAATAATTCGGGAATTATTATCAAAAATTTTAGGAAGCTCGGGAGTCCGGGAACCTGAAGTCTGGCCGCTTCGTTTGCGTGAAACCTTCATCATGAAACATCATGAAACTCATTGGAAGCTGCATGGAAAATGGCTGCAAAAATGAATGGGTACGGATGCTGGTGAATGGCGATGCATGGAAAATGAAAGCGGGGGGAAAGTGAATGGAAAATTCTTTGAAAATTAAAATTTTATCAAAAAAATTATTAGTTTCAGACTAGAAAATGTATATTTTTCAAAAGAATATTACACGGGAAATGCATTGAAATACTAAAATAATAATGAAAAAAAATAATCTGCCTTTAAGGTATATACAAAATATAAATTGTTTATTCTTTTTGTTGTTTTTGGGGAATATTTGTTTATGTTAATGTGTTTTTGAATGAATGGAAAATGTAAATTTTTTGAGAATTTTAATTTTCAAAAATTTGGAAAATTTTCAAAAATTTCACCAGAATAAATGGTTGAATGCGCCATTCCATTGAGTTCCAATGAGCGGTCCCCAATGTGTTTGGCCGATGTGTTTAAACTGAGTATCATTGAATTACATTTGTTTGCTTTTCGTCAATTATTTCATCAAGTTTTTTAATTGATTCATTTGTATTTGGACAACGATGATTATTTTCGTTTTCGTTTGTTTGTTTGTATTTGATTCGTTGTTTGTTTGTTTGTTTGGTAATTTTGCTTCAAATTTGTTCCAAAACGAAACAACAACGAAATTAATTTGCATATTTGAATACATGCAAATGGACACAGTTGGAAGTCTTCAACAAACAAAGTTTATGGCAGCCAAAATCCTTGCTGTGGAAATTCTTTCCAATAAAATTCATGGTAATATCTCGCGACCTTCATTTATTCATTCGACAGAATGATTAAGCATAGAAAAAACATAGAATTATTATTACTTGACTATGGCTTCTCTTTAGCTTCAATTGAATTCTAAAATTTCTTCTTTTGAAACTTATATTTGTAATCTCTAATTTAATTTGTTCAAATTTTGTTATTTTATCAAAATAATCGTTCAAATAAATAAGATAAAACCAGCGAAAAATCAAAAAAAAAAAATTCAATTACGAAAATGGAAAAATTCCAACAGTGTACTGACAGGGTGTGTGTGTATGTTTTTTTCGGGTGTAAATCAAGCATCATTTGATTTCTTTGATTTACACCCAAAAAAATCTCAAAAAAAATCAGCTGCTAATCAATCACTTGAATCAGTTGGCTTCAATCAATCAATCAACTTAACAATATGATACAATGTAGCTGCTACTGCTACTGCTGTTGAAGATGGTGCCAATCAAAAGTCAATTCTCGCCAACACACTAAATAACGATGGTATTTGAACGATTTGATTCTTGAAGCCATCATGTTCTTAGCTTCTTTTCAATTTCGAAGTACTTTTCAGCCTCAAAACTTATCAACAAAAGATTGAATTCAATTTAATCATAAATCGTAAACACGATTTGAAAAAAAAAAATTTGTTTCATGCCAACAAACTGTCAAACAAATGTTTGAAATGTGTGTGTGTTTCTGTCAAAAAATCAAACACATATTTACTCGTATGTCTTGTGATTTACTTGTGATTAAATGATGAACACATACCATAATACATTTTATTAAATGAAATTTTTATTTAGTTAAAGATTTTCAATAGGGGTTGTCCGAAAAATTTTTGCCGATTTTCAATGGCCGTTTCGATTGATTTAACGACATGAACTTTTCGGACAGACCTATCTCAGTAAATATATGTTTTTTTTTTAATGCAAACACCGAAAAAAAAGTAGATACAAACAAATTTGATTGTGAAAAAATCAATCGATTTATTTCAAATTAATTCAATTTTTTTTTGATCAAATGAAGAGTCACAATTACACCAATGGTTAATGTACCATTTAATCAATTTAAATTAATTTTTACTCTAATGAATACTCAATGAATATTGATGGTGTTGGTGATGAATAGTTTAGATGGAGAGATATGGTTCAATCTCTTCCCCATTCAACACATATCCAAAAATTGAAACAAATTCGAGTTTGAATTTTGGCAATTCAAATTCAGTGTACTCATTGACTTTACAATCAATTGAATTGAATTGAATTCCGATTGGATTGAATCAAATTGAATTGAATCAAATTGAACTGAATTAAATTGAATCAAAAATTTTGTAATATTGAATTTTACAAACGAATTTCAGTTGAATTTTAGTACAAATTTTTAGTGTTGATTTTGTTTATTTTCTTCCTCCGTATGTTTATTTCGAAAAATCAAATCAAATCATTCAAAGCAAATCAAATGAATGAACCTAAATTAAATCAAAACAAAATTCTGAATGAAATTTGAATCAGAGAATCGAAGAGAGAAAATAAAACGGAAATCTTTGAAGAATATTCTTCAACGATACTTTTTATTTAGTAAAATTGATATTATTGAATCATCAATTCTTGAAACAATTTTTGAATATTCATGAAAAATTCTTTGAATATTTTGAATGAATTAATGATGAATTGATTTTCGCTTATTAAGAATTTTAACGAAGAGTATGTTTTAAGCGTTTTTAGCGTTTTTTTTCCATCGGAAAAAAAATCTTTGAACTTTTCATTTGAATTTTTGAATTTCATTTTCGCTCCATTAAGCCAATTAAAAATTCAAACTCGAATCATATGATTGATTAAAATCTGATGATTTTCATGCAAAAAAAAATAATGTTTTCATCGATTCATTCGTTCATTCATCGATTCATTTACTCATTAATTCATTCATGGATTCATTTATTCATTCATTCATTAGCATTATGATCATTATCATCAAAAATTTAGATACATTGAAAATAATTTGATTTGATTATCATAATTTGAACGAAAGAAAAAAATCATGGTTCAATGATTGCAAATAGAATTTTATGTTTTGATTACTAAAATTCCATAATCAACTTTGTATTTGGATTCAGTGATCCATCTATTTTCATTGAAACATTTTAATTTCAAAGAACTTTTCGTTGAGAGAACGCTTCATTTTCAGAAGTTTTGTATTGAAAATTTTACATACAAAATATACACGATCAAAAAGCCAAATAAACAAACAGAAATTTTCGTTGATGAATGAGATAACATATGAAATCAAATAATTCTTGATGAATGAATGAAAATTTTCAAAATGCTCAAAACTTTTAATCATTTTTTTTTAATATTTCGTTTTTGTTTTTCCCGAATTATTTACAATTTGTTTCAACTTATTATTAATAATATCATTATTATTATCAATTCACTAATATTAATATTATTAATATGATTTGATATTGCTATTGCTATTAAATGTGTGTATTTACCAAAACACTTTGATAAATATAAATACAAATACATTTGATTCTTGCCAGAATAAGAATTGTAAGAATTAATTTTGAACAATTCTCTTCAAAACAAGAGAATATTGATAATAATTCTGAATGAGAATTGTGCTCTCATATGAGAAACATCTTGTTTTTCCATGAGATTTTGATTATTTTGATTATTATTTAAGATGAGGATATTTGCTCTGTCTGCTCGATGTTTACTTCGTGTTTAGCCGTGTTTGAAATAATCAACAGCCGCAATGATGGCTACAGCAGCAGCAGTGTTATTCATTGGTGATAATTTGCGAATATTACAATCATTTACCATATGTTTACTGTGTCAAAGTAAAAAATATTCTGTTTAATGATTTGAAGTCGAATTGCTACAGAATCATAGGTTCTCTTTTTGAAAAATCTGTAATCACACATAACGATCATCGTAATCATTTCATTATTATCATAATCATTGCAAGAATATTAATGATTTAGATGGCCAAAATTTTCAATTGTCATTCGTATGTGGTGTTGGGATCAAATAAATTATCAAATAATTATTTGATTCCAAATCACCAAACACATATATTTCGTTCAATTTTCATAGCCAAATTATTGTTGGCAATAATAATCAATGTTCCGGATTCTCATTGATTTAATCATTTCAAATTCTTTGTTTCCATTCGCTTTGTTTGGTACACAATCAATATTTCAGACATTTAATTGAAATTTAATTAAAAAATTGAATAACCAAAATGATACATCGAACTACGGACAACATTATTATTTAGCAGTCCAAGTTGCCGAATCAGTATTTGGTCTTTGATTTTACGAAGAATATTTCAAAAGTTGAAACAATAAAAATCTGTCGAATCGAATCCATGGTCGTTCATCGACCGTCATCGGCCATCATTCGGTTCAAATTGACAAAATGATCATATATAGCATACATAGACCAGCATAATTTTTTGTTCATGACTCCCCGTATTGGTCGATTTGATCATAATTAATTGATTTGTAAAATGAAACAAAATAAATTAAAATACAGAAGAAAAAACGCACATTTAAATGACAGAAATTTGCTCCTGAAATGTTTTGAAATTTCCAGTTTCTGACAAATAAACATTTTTGTTCATTTATTTTCAATTGTGAAAATTCAAAATTTCCAAAAAATCCTAAAAATCTTTTCAACATTTTAATCAGATTACGATTGATTATATTTGGGTATATTGAATTAAATTAATTTAGTTCTTTTTCACTTTTTTTTTTTTGCTTTTAAATGACATAAAAACAAGGAGAAAAACATGAAGAATTGATTTTAATTCGAAATGAAAATAATAATTATAATTAAAATGAAAATTTAATTTAAAAAAATCAAATTAAATTGATTCGAACTGTCCGAAAAGTTTTCCATTTTTTCTAATTAACGATTCCATTCGATTACATCAATTGAATTGATGGAAAACTTTTCGGACAACTTTTATTTTCTGTCGAGTTTTGGACTTTCCATTAATTCATTAAGAATAGCTTCATGTTGTTGTTGTTGTCGATGTTTTTTAATGTATTTTCATTGTCTGTCAATTATTTTTTTTCGAAATTACTTTAAAATTACTTAAAAATTATTTTTTTTTTTTTTTTCGTAAAAATATTTCAAACACAAAATTAAATTTTTGAAATTCGATGAAAATTTACAAATGACAATTCATTTCATTTCATCGTTGAAATTACATTAATTATTATTGTTGTCTACGATTGTTTTTTTTGCGTTGAAATTTTAAAAATATTTGACATCTTTCGATTTGACATTTTTTTTAGTTTTTTGGCAGAAATTCATTGGATTTCAATGATGAAAAAATTGCGATTCATTAATTCTCTTGTCGCAAGGAATCATGTGGAAAGGAATAATAATGAAAGTTTCATTGAAAATTTTGAAAAAAAAAATTTGACATAATTCAGGATGAACCTAAACTTCAAAGAATATCCAAGTTTTTGTAATGATTTTTGTATTTGTTCATTTGTTTCGGTAAATTATTATTATTTTTCAAAAGAATGTTCGGTGAATTATTATTGTTTCGAAAAATTTTGCTGAAATTTCATTTCGAAACAATATTGTTATAATTAGATTCGTCATTGATTCATTGATGATGAATCATCATTATGATATGGCTCTGAAACAGTGTAATAGCACCTTAGAAGGCCTCGAAACGAAATAGGGACAAACGGCGAAGCATTGAAATTATCAATATCGAAATTTCCTGTTATTTCTGACTTGAAATTAGGTTCAATTTCACAGGCAGTTAATTAACCTTCGAAAAAATAAAAATGTACTGAATTCATTATTAAACGAATCAATTTCAATTTCGATTCAAAGCAATTTGTAACACTAATAATCTTCAAGAATCAGATTTTGAAGAATGAAATCTTAAAGGATCATTTCTTTGAAAATTTACAAGAAATTCTAGGAAGCTCTTCATCATTAAAATCACGGATGTAATCAATGAACAAATAAATTCATTGATTAATTTGAATTTTGAACAAACATAGTGTTTGACATTTGATAATTGTAATGGTTATGGGTAATAAAATTTTTTTCAATTTTTAGTACAAATTTTATTGTCATTAAATTCTTGAGTGGAATATATGGTCAATTTTGATTACAATTTCTTCCATTGAAAAATTTTTACAACTTTTGATTCTTATTTAGGACAAATTTACAATCAAAATTTTATTATCATCAATTCATTTTAATTAATTGCAATTCTATGTCAAATCAAGCTAAGCCAAAACAAATTAAACCAATCAAACTGCTTGAATTGCTGTACACCAAATTGTAAATGTGAATATGTTTTTAGGTGCATATTGATACACATGTGCACAAGAATATTATACACAAGAATATCCCGAGCAAGAATATTCTGCACATTTTGTAATATGCTATTCTTCACCAAATGCAATCTTTGATCATATATTAGATATGTGTAAGAGGGGAGAGAATATTCCTGGAAATTATAGTGGAAATAATCATTTTTTATAAGAATATTCAACGAAATATTCATTTCTGCCATATTTTTGGCCATATTTTAGGCCACATTTTCTATAAATTCACAAATTCACTTGATTCTACGAAAAAAAAAACATACGTTATCATAGACTTTTATTGTTATTCATGTACTTAAAAACATGCATTCGAACATATTCAAAACCCCATTCTCTTGCATACATTTATCTCATTGAAAAAATCTTTAAATAATTCCATAATATATTCCAATATAAATTCTTAGGGAATAAATTTAGAATAAAATTCTGAAGAATTTCATGAAGGATTTTTCCTTCAGAAATATCTGAAATCTTTAATCAAAGTTTCAAATTACATTACATGAAATTCATCGTAGTAGTAAATAGTAAATGATTTCTTGAACATTTTTTTTTTACATTGAATGAACACAATTATTATTGATACATTGATACATCAATAATTTCATATTCGAAAATTCCCTAGAAGGATAATAAAATGATGTAAAATTACCAAAAAATAATCAAAAAATCAAAATTTAAGAATCAAAAATTTAAAAATATTCAAATTTGCTCGCCTATGTGTATCGGTGACGATACTAGTAGGCAAGTCATGTATTCATGTCAAATTCTATTTCAAATACGATTCTTCAATTTGTTTTATGTTCGGGAAAACTTTTTTTTAGATCAAAAATGAAAAAAAAAAGTTAATTTAAACATAATTCAGTTCAAAACGTAATTTTAATATTAGTAATTCCTATGGAGCTATGTTCTCCATGTTATATTCTCCAATTCCCACTCGTGTTTGTCCTGTTCCATGTCCTGCTACCGTTCTCCAGTTTCCCCTAGTCTCTCCCCTCATGTTCCGATGTCAATTCTTGGGCCTAATTTTGCCTGAGTCTTATCTCTATTACTTCTTATTCCTCTGTTTGCCATAATTTCTTCGTTCGTTACCTTTTGCGATTCGTTCATTTTTTTTCGTTCAAAGAAATTTCAATCAAAAAAAAACATAATGATAATACCTCATATAATACCATTAACCATAAGAAAAAAAAAATATGATGAACGATATATCAAAGCATATTATCATAAAATTGGGCTGTCCGAAAAGTTTTATTCGAATCGGATCATTGTAAAATCAATGTGTGTACATTGATTAAAAATCGGCCAGGACTTTTTGGACAACCCATTATATCTAATATGTGTACGTACGTACGTGTATATGTCAGTTGATAATATTTGAATTTTTATTCATATTTATTTGAATACATTCAAATAATGCTAATCTTACATTATATAAACACACACACATAAAGACACATCATTATAATATTTCATTTGATTTGATTTGATAAATTTTTCAATTTTATTTCATTTCTTCTTTTCTCATTATTTTTCAACATTTCGAATGATAATTTTCATTTGTAAATTGTGAAAATGACGACAAACATCGTTTGGAATCGTTGGAAAACAGATACATAAGGTACCAATGCATACGTTTCATATCTGTTCAAATGTGTGCATATGTGAATCAATGATTGAATACAAGGGAATGTGAGCGAAATTCAAAGAGCACGATTCTGTGTCAAAACAGTATCAAAATTTATGAGCCCAAAATTCATTTGGCCACAGTGAAATTCTACGAGATGACGATGATGATGTTTTATTAATATTAATAATATTAATAATATTATTTTATCTATGAAAGAATACAAAAATTTATATTAAATTCTATTATTATTAGTTGTATTGCGTTGTATTCATCGTCGTCGTCTTCTTCTTCTTCATATTCAATTATTTTCAATTATATTTATTTCATTTTTTTTCAAAAAATAAAAATAAAATAAAATAAAATATAAGCGAAATGCATTCATTTCTCCTTCTGTATACGTATTACGTATACAGAATTATATTATTTCTTTTAATTTTAAATTGAATTATCTTTTTTTTTCGAAAATTTTTATTCCTTTTTCATTTATGAACATATGTTTGCATGTATGAATGTATGGTAGGGTTGTTCAATAAGTTTCGAGATGATTCACCGAAGAATCCCCATTTGAAAATCGGCCAAAACTTTTTGGACAACCTGAATTTCAAACTCCAAAAATTATTCAAAGATTACTGAAAAAAAAAATTCAAAGAAATGGATTTAAATTAAATAAAAGATGAAAATTTCTCTCTGTGTTTTAAATCCAATGATTTCGTTTTCTCGATGCTACCATTATTTATTCAAAAAAATGAAAAATGGTAATGCAGGTGAAATCACCCGCGTATTTTGGCTGTTCGAAAAGTTCGTTCCGATTTCAATCAGGAGTTTTGTTTTGAAAATCGGCCAGAACTTTTCGGTACAACCAAATAATTTTATGCTCACAATTCACTGAAATTTGATCGAATTTTGCTCAAAATTCATCCGATTCATTTCGATTCTTTTGTTTTTTCATTTATCTATTTGAACCATTTTCTCTCTAAGATTCCCTATCATGTTATTTTTTTAAAAATTTGTTTCAAGAACGTAATTGAATATATATTAACATATTACCGATCTTAGACTTCAAATTTTACGCGCAAAATTTGCTCGGAAATCCCTTCTACCCACACGAAACTTTTTGAGATTTCAACCCTTTTACTTAATTCTTTCGAAAAATATTTAAAATATTTTAAAACAAAATTCATTTCAAAAGTGTTCAAACTATATGAAACGATTGAAGAAAATTTCATAATTATCAGTGTAAAAAAAAAAACAAAATGGAAATTGTCTTAGGAAAAAAGTTTTCAAAAAAAAAAAAAAAAAAAATCTTCATTGAAAGACAACGTGAATGAATACATTCTCAGATGTTAATTAAAAATTCAATTAAATTCATTGAATAGGAATTCTGTGTGAAATTCTTCTTTGGCCGACCCAGAATTGAAGAATTAAGGAATCCAGGATTCAGGAAACTATTCTCGGTTTTAAAACGCCCGAAACTGCTCGAAAATTGAATTCTTTATTTTTCTCTCAGAGAAATCTATCGAATGACTTATTACTTTGCTCAGAGAATCACTCACAGAATATTCCTGTCATTGAATTCAAAATTATTTTAAATAAACTCAATAATAAGCTTTTGATTAATATTTCAATTATTATTCGTTACGAACAAATTGAAATGAAATGAAAATGAAAAATGTTGTAGTTGAAGAATGAGAATTGATCTGTAAAAAAATTTGAATTTAAATTTGAATTTGATAAGATAATAATAATAATAACAATGAAAATGAATGAATGAAGGAATTCTCAATGAGAATTTTTCATTTCAAATCAGAAATCAAATGAATTAATTTCAAATTCAAATTTGAATTTGAATTTGATTGAAAATTGATTTTACAGAATATATTCATTATCGAAGAATAGATTCATTATCACTGAATAATTTTAATTTCCAAATGTTGAATACAAAAACAATGTTCCACAATCGGTTTTGCCGTTGAATTTAGCCTTGAAAATTACGAAATCTGGAAAATTGCAAAATTTTGTAATTTTGAAACAATGAAAATCAATGAGAAAATCTATTGAATACAAGTATTTTGTATGAAAATAACAAAAATTATTTGATTGAATCAAATATTTAAATTATAAAAAATCCTTTACATTTTTGATTATTACCGAAAGAAAAAATGTGGAAATTGGAATTTTTTTTTTTAATATTCAATTTTGAATTTCAAATTAATTTTCATTATTATCATTTTTAATTATTTTCGTCATTGTTTTTTTATTTTGCTATTTAATGAAATGTCATTCAAAATACATGGCAAGGAATAAAAATGAATAAAATAAAATTCAGTGCGATTTCAGCACAGAATTTTCCATGATTTTTCAAAAGAATTCATAATCGAAATTCCATATTTGCATATGGGAATGCATGGTTATGAATTCCCAAATTATATTTTCATCATAATTCGATTGTTGTCCGAAAAGTTTTTGTGTATTTTCAAGCATGGAATCTACGCTGATTTCGTTTGAAACTTTTCGGACAAGTTTTTTACAGTTTTTTGGAGGAGTTTTCATATTTTTGTTTTTGAACATGTTACATTCAATTAATCTATTCAATTATTAGTTATTCATTTGATTGAAAATAAATGGAATTTTATCAGTGATAATGGGAGATAATGTAGGAATAAATATGTGAAAATATATCATAAATGAAATGTTCGAAATAAAATGTTGAAATCCGAAAAAAATCCATAATTATTATTCAAATAATATCAAGAATTGAATTGACACTCGAAAAAAATTATTTTTAGAAACTAAAAATAATTATTCAAAGCTCACATGACGTTTACAATTTAATCATATTCATTATTTTGGATTCCAAATGAGAATATTCGAAGAAAACTTTGGGATTTCCGAGCCTCATCATTCAAAGGGTTATATACGAATAACTTGAGGCATAATATTCGACCCTAAGAAGAAAAGATATTCTGATCAAATTCCGATCAAGAAATTCAGGCGAATTAAGTGAGTGAAATTCTTAATTTGAATGGCCATGGCCCCATTTGGGGACCATCTATCAATGTTGGCTTCACTGTAATTATTCATTATTTGTATTATTATTATTATTATTATTTGAATCTTTGAATAATAATTATTCTTCTTGTGTTCCAAGATTTTCAAGAATACAATTAATTTATATTTTTGAATAAGGAGAGAAAAAATCGAATAAATTCTTGGATGTTATATTTTGGCCCTTTATAGCTGAATAGCTGTCCATAAATCGTTGACACAATGGAGAAGAATATGGAAAAAAAAAGAAAATATGATTCAAGGATGTAATCAGCGAAAAAAAAAATAATTTGAATTTCGAATAATTATGCATAAATCACAATTTGCATTTGTGTATTTTCTTATATTCTCATAAGAATATGTATTATATAAGAATATGCAACATAAAGGAATATGTAATTATTTTGAATATGAAAATAATTGAAAATTATGAATAATAAATAATAAATAATGAATCTATGATGAAATAATGATTATAAATTGATTTTTAATGAATAAATAAATGAATGAATCATTGAATGAATCAATGAATGAATGAATAAATGAAAATAATTATTTCATAATTATTATTACATGAAGATTTTTTGCTTTTGTTCGTACAAAATACAACAATAAAAGATGAAATGATTGTACCAATCTTACTAATAATAAGCAATCTTACATTGAATACGGAGCGAAATTTCCGGACAGCAACAATGGATACAAATTTGCTGATGTTTGATTATGGAGAGATCTGAGAAATTTCTTTTGAGGATGATTAATTCTTTAAACAATTGAATCGCAGGCCCTTTGTAAGATAAGGGTCATACTCTAAGTCTTAGAGTCTAAGACATAGAAACAATCAAAGGCAAATGGCCATGTCCAACGATGAATCGCATGATTGTTGAATGTTTAGATGAGTGTGGATGCGTGTGTTTGCGTGAACACTCATAAGGTTCTACTTTGGTAAAGGCACTTGGTTAAGGCATTCTTCTATTTGTCATTCAATACATGTAATAATATAATAACATTAATAAAATAATTAAATCAAATGATCACAAATAATAATTCAATTCGTTATTTTTATAAGAAAAAAATTGAATCATTAAATTACAATTTATAAAAATTAACCAAATAAATTAAATAATTCAATAGTTTTTTTGGGTCCATTTTGATTGTTTGTGTACAATGAAGGGACCATAGAAAATAATGGAAAAATTTCATTAATTTTCTTTGGGTCCTTATGATCATAATTAATATTTATGTTTTTCCATTTGGCACTTCTACGATGGTACTTCTTTTTTTAAATTTTCTTACTTAGGTCGATGATAATGGCCACAGAATGGCCAGTAACAGTGGCCATTATCACCATGGCCATCTTCGCGCCTCATGATTTCACCATTATTTTTCCACCATTAATGGAAATGATATAAATTTTAATTAATCAAGAAAATCAAAAAAAAAAATCAATGAATTTTAATTTAGTTTTTTCCATTATTCTTTGTCTCCAATCGTTGGCCCTTCGTAGAATCGATCGAGGACCCTTGATTTATTTTATTGCAGAGGTTCTACGCCTAGGTCTATGTGTATTTGCTTGCCATATGTTGAAACGCATCGATTTTGTTTCACACACGCTCGGTGAACACGAATGAATCAAAGAATCCAAACGAAATGAAACAAACGAATGAACAAATTTTCATAATTTTCGATTTGATCCATACACAGGACAAATATAGAATTCAAGAATCAGAACACAAGGATCAGAATTCAAGAATTAGAAATCTGGATGTTTGACAAATGATACGTGAATCTAAGGCAATCTGTTTCGATTGACAATAAACAATCGATGCCATTTTTCTGAGTACCTTATGGTGTTTATTATTTCATTTTATTTTTTGGTTGCATAGATGCAAGTGAACGAAGACCTTATAACACAGTAAAGGTTATAGAATTTATTTTGGTCAGATAAGGCAATTTTGCCACTTGAAATATTTTTATTTCTACATGCCCAAATGCATTTGCAGCGCACCAGTAAATAAAGATTCTTATTATTTATTTCTACATGCCCGATATGTTTGGCTTTACAAAGCGCAAAGCTCTTAGAGTTCAGTACCTTTATCTTGAAAATAATTTCAACATGGTCTGATCATGATTATGATCTAAATTTAGTTCATTTTAATTATGATGTTAAGGATTAATTTGAATCGTGCGTCTCTAAATAAGGAAATGATTACGACTGAAAATATCTTTTTGTCCACAAAATTCATAAATTACGACAAACATGTTTCGGCAATGAACAATGTGTTCTATGTTTTAATCTATATTTGAGACTCATTATTATGGCATAATAATTCTTTTTGAAAACGAAATTCTCAAACAAAACACTTGAACACAGACTACAACACTCAATGGTCATATACACTTCATCATCATCATCATCATAAAATTGTTAAATGTCAAAATTCATATATTTAAAAGTTGTCCAAAAAACTCATGACTGTTTTTGCATTGAAAAAGTACGGGAATATCCTCAAAAACTTTCCGGACGGCTCCAAAAAAAAAAAAAAAATTATTTATGTTCATTTCTTGATTTTTCAATGACAAACAAACAAACAACAATAACAACAACAACTGAACATAAATAATAGACAAAAAAAAATATCAAATTATCACTGAATTTTTCGATGTTTATTTTGTCAAATGATTGAAATAAAAAAATAAATAAAAATTAATAATATTAATGAATAATAATAATAATAATAATATTTATTTGATTTCAATGAATATTTAGAATCAAATGTTTACAATATTTATGTGTGTTTGTATGTATGTAAACAAATACACAGAAATGATGATGGCAGCCATAAAAAAAATTGCAATTTTCGAGGAATCAAAATCAATTCTCCATTGATTTCTCAATGATCGGTTGATTTATTCATCTTTCACACTTAAATTCAATCAGAAAATTGAATTTTGAATTGAAAACGAAAATGTAATTAGAATTTTTTTTTTAATCAATCAATTCATTGATTGAATGATGATGATGATGATTAAATGATTGATTGATGGAATGAAATGTAATGTGAAATGCAATCAAATGGAATGGATGCTTAATTAAGTATGCTTCGCACTCATTCATTCATTCAAACATCAAACACTCATCAAATCCAATTAAACACTATGCAAACAACAAATATAAACATTTATCTTCTCTCATTTTTTGATGAACATTTGTTTAATCAACATTTGTATGATCATTATTGAAATGAACGAGGAAAAAAATGAATAAATGAAATCATTTAATTATGAAATCATTTTCATGTGATTGAATTTTTTTGATTCTCTTTGAATTTTTGATTCTATCGATTTTGATTCTGTTGATTCTAAATCTTTTGAATCTGAATAGAAATTAATGGAAAATTAATGGGATTTCGAATGGAATTTGAATGCGTTCAAGCAGAAATTACCCTTAAAAAAATGAACAAATATTTGCCTGGAAAAAAAATGTACCGAAAAATGCAAACAAGCAAAAGTAATTAACAATAATTACAATAATAATGATTATGATGATTTACCTTTTGAATAATTTATTAACAAAAATGTTTTATTTCAGCAATATGTTTCAACAATATGTACTCGTGTACATTTGTTTCGAATTGTTCAAATAATAGTATTATAATAGTAACAGTAATCATGCATCAATTATTATCAACTGGCGTTAAACGCTTTTACCATTTTATACATGCGAAAAACATATTAGATTCTTGCTTGAACATCATCAATATGTGGAAATGCAAATTGGCAAATACATTCGTTCCTTTGCTTACCAACGCCACTTATGTGAAGTAAGTTGCGGGGGTAAGCTTAGCGATGAACTGCACATAATGGTACTCGATCGCAATAAATTGGTACATTTGATCGAATTTATGAAAGCGATTTTATCGTGATTGGAATTATTAATCTCCCCTATAAAAGAATGGTATAGGGGCATTAAACCACTCGTTCATCATTTCATTTCATTTCAAATACATTCGTTCAATAATCGTTGAATTGTTCGATAAGTTGTTCGTTGATAAATAATTCAAATTTGATTGAATTTTTAATGAATTTTTAAAATTATAAAATCAAAAGCTATAGAAAAATAATAATTTTAATAATTTAAATATCGAATCAAATTATTTCGAAAATATTTTCAACGATTTTCAAAAAAAAACTGGAGAATGAAAATCTATCTTCGATCTATGATCAATGAATGATCTATGATGATAATGAGATTTTGATAATCTTACACTTGCAATACTCTCAAACGAGGGCAAACATATGAAATGTTATGTTAATGTATGAAATGTTTTTTTTTGTTTCAATCTTAATAATTGATTATAATTATTCAAAATACCATTCAAAATAAATCTTAAGAGAATCAAATTTGAAGAGAAAAGGAGTCAGGATAAGGAATTTCACAGTCGATTGGATTGATTTTGGCGCCTCGGGAACTCGATTCGATTTCTCCGAAGCTCCAGCGCTTTCAATTCTTCCGATTCCTACGAATTTTGCAGTATTCAAAGACTCTGAATTCAAAGGCTCTGAATTCTAAGGCTCTGAATTTTCGGATACTGAATCCACTGATAAGATTCAAACATATTGTGAAACATATTTAGAATATATTTAAAACGGTACTTTTATATGTAATATTTTGCTTTCTTCATGGATCCATATTTGAACGAAGAAAAAATAAAAATGAAAAATAAACGAAATGAAATGAAATGAAACGAAACGATACGTTTTATGATACGATACAAAAAAATCATTTAAGTAAATATTATTATTATTTCCATAAGTATTTCACACACACACACACACACTCGCTTTCTAGCTCACTCATTCCATTCCATTAAATTCAATTGGAATTTAATTCATTTTCAATTCATTTTTATTTTTTTATTTTATTTTTTAATAAAATAAAAAAAATGAATTGAAAATGCTTTTATCTCTTGTTTCATTTAACACACACAGGCAAATACACTATATTTCATTATTATCTTAGTCATTTTCAATATTATTATTATTATTATCATTATTTCATGTAAACAACGACCAATTTGCCATGAAATTTCATGAAATTTTTCTCCCACTTTTTTTATTTTTCAAAGAATTAAATTGAGAAAAAAATATTGAAATAAAATGAAATGGAATAAAATATGAAAGTAATTTTCGGAAGTTGTCCGGATAATTCTTTCGGGTTTCCAACATTGAAATTCATCCGAATAACAGACATTGAAATCGGTCAGAACTTTTCGGACAACCACCGAATATTGAACATTTGTATTTTTTCATATTATATTAAGCATCTTTTTTCCAATGCTGATATTAACTTGATATACACATGCATTCATTCATACGAATATATTAATAAATTGAATTTAAGCTTTTTTATTCTTCTTCGAAAGCAATTTTCCGAGCGAAAAAAAAACTTGAAAACTTGAATTTTCAGTTGGAAATTTTCACTGGAAAACAAAGATGGTCCATCGATGATTTCGAAGAGGAATTATTTCAGAAAAGGAGCCCAAAAAATGGTGAATTAT
The DNA here is from genome assembly GCA_002943765.1 of Psoroptes ovis. NCBI lineage: Eukaryota > Metazoa > Arthropoda > Arachnida > Sarcoptiformes > Psoroptidae > Psoroptes > Psoroptes ovis. The sequence goes on from PQWQ01000012.1 coordinate 1,563,793, forward strand.
ATCCATGTATATGTCTTTCTGAAAATTTTCAAAAAAATCAATTAACATCATTTTATTGTTTTATTACAAGAATTAATGGAGAGAGCGAGAGAGCCAGAGCAAGATGGATTGAAAGGAAATTGATTTTCGAAATGAATTTGAAATGATTGAAACTATTTTACGATGGCTTTTTATTGTAATTTGATTCGATTATTATCATTTTATGTTCGGTTTTCCATAATTTTAACATTTTTTCGTAAACATGAATGTTTCAAGTAATAATTTCAATCAATGAAATGAATGATGAACCAATGTGGCTCGATGAATCAATTTGAATGTTCAATCGTTGAATGAGTAAATGAATATGGAATGGAATAGAGAATTAAAGGATTTCGGTTTCTTCGAATTTCTTAAATTTCTTGGAAATTCTTTGAAACTTCTCTAAGAAAAATGCTTTTAGTGGTGAATCCAAAGGGAGAGAAATGAAGATGCTTCTAAGGCTTGAAATTTTCATCCGAAAATTAATTGCCAAGCATTGCATTTGCTTGGGCTTAATATTTTCTAGAGTTTGTTTCTTAGTTTTCTAAGCATCAAAAACAGGGTTGCAGAGAAGATGCTTTGGAGATGATTTGTGGCTAGATTAGGCACTCGATCTTTCATAAGATTGAGAGATTTTGAAAGCTTTTTTTTCGGGGACTAAAAAATTTGTAGTCGTTGAAATTGATGATTGTAAGTCGATGATCACAAAGACTGAGCAATCATTGAATCGCAATCATTGGATTTTAGACTTTTTTCTTCACAAAAAAACAAATTAATAAATTGATTTCAATTTCAAATCGGTCATTGAAATTGAAATCAATTGAAATTATGGTTTTTTTGAATTGTTTTCAATCGATTTTTCTACTTTGAAAACGACTCGATTTGTTCAAGAAATAATTCTGGAGAAAAGCTTTTCTCAGAATCTTTTGTAATTTAATCTATACGAACAAACAACAACAAAAAATTTAGACCAAAATAGACCAAAAGAAAGAAACAAATTGATCGAATCAATCAATCAAAAAATTTAATTTTGAAAATAACAAAAAATAAACGAGAAAACTTTTATCAAATTTTCTTGGTTACTTTTTAGCTTAGCAAAGTATCAATTTGTGTGTGTGTGTGTGTGTGCAAATGACCACAGCCGAATATGATAATCACTGAAGAAGGCCGTAAATTGCAGTCTCTTCGGGCTTCAACGTTACTTTTGCCTGCTTATTTTGCTGCCAACATATTTCACGTTTAAACACAATCAAACATACAAACAAAACAAATACACATGTGAATATTACAGTCATATATCATAAATCATTACAATTGATTACATATTTTCAGGTTGGCAACCAAGTAATTGCGCTATTCAGTCGAAGACTTTGCAGCGAAAATCAATGGATAAAAAGCCGCAATTATTTAATTGCCGGATCCAAATACTTTGAATGAAATGAATTTATTCATAAGACAAATGCACACACACACACACACGAACATATGGGTATGTACAGTGTGGAAATGAATGAATTCATTTGCAATTTCCAATTCAATTGCTACCGAGTTGTTCCGAAATTCTGGAAAAATTTTGAAAAATGAAAAAAAATATGACAGAACCAGATTCATTTAATTCAGACCAACAAACAACAGAGAGAATCAAATGAATCAAATGTTTTAAATGTTTTGTGATTGTACCGAAAAAAAAAGAATGAAAAATGAAATAAGGTCCAATTCAAATCAATTGTTTTTTGGCTTGAAAACAAAAACAAAAACAAAGAATTGGTACAAACATTTGGCCGTACGAATCGACTGAACAATTATCATTGTATATTCGAATATTCGTTGGTCCATGTCGTTGCTGTTCGTGTTGTTTTGTTTTGATGATTATTTTTATCTTGAAACAATGGTCATTTGTTGTTGACATCGAACGATATACGGAGAAGTAAATGCGCCAGAAAGACAGAGCAAAAGTAATGAGAATAATAGTAACAATAAAAGTAATCTATTAATTAAACAAATGAATGAATGTATGGTTGTTCATTTGTTTGTTGTGATCATTTGTTTCGAATAAAAAAAAAACATTATTATTGTCCATTATTGTTCATTGACAACAATTCGGTGAACAATCAAAGATATTAAATAATGAATAATAATAAAAATAATTTCAATGAATATTTCTCGCATGAATATTTAAATATTTAAATTGCAAATAATAATCGTCAACCGTATGGTCGTTGTTTAATGAATTAAAATTTTGACCAACATTGCTTTTGGTTGGTCAAAGAACAAATGTGTTTTGAAAAGCTAAAAATCTTCACTGGTGATTCCTGGTGTTGATAATTATTGTCAATAAGCATTTGGTCTTAAGAATCAGATTTATCGCTTGTTCAAAGATTTCTTCAATTCTGTCAATGACATTCATTCTTCAATCATACGAATATTCCTATTTATTCTTTGTTTTGTGGCTAAAACCACAAAAACAAATGGACCAAAATTTTGACAGAATCGAGGAAATTAAATTCCCAATTAAAGGCAAGAAAAAAAAAAACTTGGAACAATTGAAACAATCTCGAGAGACAAAACTGAATAAGTAAAAATAAAAATAAATAAATGAAATTACTAAGAAATATTTACTCAAAATCTTTGCTACAATCAATTCTAATCGATCAAAACACTTTTCAGCGCTCATTAAACGCTTACATTAAAGTGAAGATTTGATTTTCTATTTTCATTTTCATTCAATTGTCATTTATTAAAGTGGTAACTATTAACAACCATATTGATTATTTCAACAAAAGTGAAAGACTGAAGAATCAAAATGAAAACAACAAAAAATGAAATCAAATCGATCACATGTGATGATGATGATGATGATACATAATGAGTAGCAAATAGCATTCAAAACACACACAAATAATTATGTATCAATTGTTATAAATCTATTCGATCAATCAATTAATCAATAATCAAAATCGATCGATCGATCAATCATCAATCAATTTTGGTTGATTATAAGTAAGAATAACAAATGATTTCTGTATTTCTGATTTGAAATATTGTAAATAAGAATCGTAATGTAAAAGAATCATCATCATTAAATCTTTCAAATGATGAATCAAAATATGGCTTCGAATCGGGTCCCAGAAAATTGAATCGCTTGTTTTGTTCATTCGATGAATTTAAGGTCGATAAGGTTGTTCGATAATAACCGAAAGTTTCTTTACCAAGAAACATGAACATATAAAACATTATGTTCCAATTATGTTGATATTATTTTTCCTTGGAATTTTCAATTTCAGGTATAATACTAGCAAGGTATTTATATTTACCAAGGTTTTTATACATAAATGATTTACCAAGATAAAAAAACAAACAAATGATAATAATGTTTGATGATGATGATTAGATAATGATTACTTCATTCATTTTCATTCATGTTCATTCTTTTAATATTTGCTCTCTCTGTTTTTGATCATCATTATTATTATTATTATCATCATCAGAACATATCCCGTACCATTTGTTTTTTTAGTGATTTATATTTGTAATAATGAAAATAATAATAATGTTGGTCATTATTATCATTATTGTGATTGTTATTTCGCTTAATTCCACTGAAAAACAAAAACAAAACATAAACATACGTAAAATATATTTTCATATGAATCTTCCATTTCGGAAAAATTCGGATAATTCCAGGTATTTATTTATTTATTTTTTTGTTTTCATTTCAAAATTTTCCAAATTTAAAAAATGATTCTGTTTTTGAATATAGTAATGATAATAATGATAAACAAACAAATAATACAATTATATGTGTTTGTGTTGGTCGATATGTTTGGATTTAATTTTTTTTTTTTTCATTCGTTTGTTGTTATTGATGAAAATCCTTGTTGAATACAATACAAACACAATTGAATATTGCATTTTCCAAAACATATTCAAATACAAAACCATATATAAATGCAAATATACAACCAATGAATTTGAACACACAGAGAGAGAGAGAGAGAGAGAATCAACCTAGAGAACCAACAGAGAATCAATGAAAGAATGAATGATCTTAATAATAATAATAATGATAATGATGATGATGGTCGATAATTCCCAAATGGAATTTCAGAAATAAATGTTTCCATGTTTTTTGTATTTTTGGATTTTTTTTCTCGATTTTTTGGATTTTCAATTTTTGATTCTTTAATTCTTGATTCAATTCCATTTATTTTTATTTTCATTTTCATTTTCAATTTAAATGAATGTTTTGTTTTTTTTTCGTTTCAAAAATAAGCCAAAATTTCAATTGAAATAACAAAAAACATTGAAATAAATAAATAAATAATTCTTATCGAATCAATGAAATGGACAAATGGTCAACTAGAAATGGACAAATGGAATGGTAATTCTGTTCGACCATCATCATCATCATCATCAATGATGATCATTATGTTATTATCTTGTCAATTTTTATGTTCGTGCTCTTGTTTTTGTTTCATCACCATCATGACTACTGCCATCGTCAGCCAAGCACCAAGAATATTCAAGAATCATCGATATCGATAGATTCGAATGGTCAAAAAATGGCTTTGCTTTTTGGTGAAATAATTCAACAATAATTTCATAACATTAATTAAATATTATTATTTGAATAATAATAATAATAATGATTATGATTATGATTTCGATGATGATGATTGTTGCTTAGATTATTGAATATTATTGACTTTTACAGATGTAAAAAAGAACAAGAAACATTCACGGATGAATGAATCTCTTCAAAGAAGAGAAATCATATGCATCAATGGCGATGATTGGAATCGTTGAAAGTGCTGAAACACCACCATTCGTCTACGATTGCACCATTTTCGATTCAATTCAATTCAATGTCGATATCGATGTCTGCGTTGATTTGTTTCAAATGACGATCTTGTACCCAATGACCATGGTGTTACCATGTGTGTGTGTGCCTCAACAATCGTATGAAATTTGAAACATTTGTACATTTAAAATCACATTTAAAATGTAATGTATTTAAAATGTAATTTTAAATCGATTCCGTAATCGATTTTGAAAATCGATTTTCAAAATTTTCATTTTGTAATTTGGTCAAAAAAAAATGTTTGAAATTCAAATAAATAATGAATAAATGATGAATAATGATTCAAAGTGACGATTAGTTTTTTTTGTGAAATCATTTCGTAATCATTACCGAAATCGATTGATCATTGATCGATTGATCTTCGAGCAATGAATTATCAATCAGCAATCAATCAAACAACTGAATTACAATTGATCACAGTCGAATGTAGCAATTCACGATATCAACGAATGAATAATTGATACATTATCTTCTTGTCTATTCGTTTTGGTGCAAAATGGTCATCGTAAATCGATTACGATCATAATGGTCAATGATAATGATCATGATCGAAAGCGAAATGTATCATTTTGATGAAATATATCATTTTGGTCGATGAGAATTCCGATGAAATTTCACCATGTTGTTTAGTCGAAACATTTCATCAAAAATACACAATCGATTATTGATTGAAGTGAAATTGATTTGAGTAGAAATTGATTGGCAAAGTGAAAAATACATGCACACGAATGAAGTGTTTGAAAGTGCTGTTGGCAAGTGTTATTTCAAGACGATAATGATTTACTCGAGTTGTCAACTTGTCGATTTAGAATTCGACATGGAAATGATTATGAAAATGATTGGAAGAATTGTTTGAAAAGTTTTTTAAAGTTTGTCAAAGGGTGAACACTCATCGAAAACAATAACAAAAAAATGAATTTTCAAATTTTTTCAAAGAATTTTGAAAATTTAAAGTTTGGAAATTCTTCCTACCCTTCAATGAAATCCAATTTAAACAAAAATATTTTGTCAATATATGATTATCCGAAAGAATATTTTGGCCAACATTTGCCTAAATATTGTCAAATATTTTTCCAATAATCAAATATTTACCGAAAATCGATAAACATTGACTCGTTAAAATGACTCGTTAAAGATTTAGTTAAAATTGTTTGATCATTTAAAAATTTTTTTAAAACCATTTTTCAATTCAATCAATTTGCATCAATCATTCAATGATGATTATGAAAACATTAAAACATCGGAATACATCGATGGCCACCGACACCGAAAACAAAACAACACGACCATGAATTTATTTGATGAACAACTGATGAACGAATGATCACTAAATAGATCAAATAGAATCATGTTTATCATAGTATGGCAACTCTTCAAATGGTAAATTATGTGAAAACTGAATAATTTCTCGCTTGATATTGGATACGTTAATACAATCCTATTCAATTCAAAGACGTGGAATTGCATCAACATTGAGCTGAATTGATTGCTGTTTTTTTTGCGGGCTTAAAGGACCAAATACAACTAAAGGAGCGAGCTTGAGATCGATGTAAATACAGAATTATTTTAATATATTCAACAATAATATATTTGAATTGCAAAAAAAAATCAAAATCAAAATAGATCAAAAAATGAAAAAAAAAAATTTTTGTTTTGAAATTTAAATCTTTGTGAAATCATTGAAATTGAGATTCTATCGACGAGGGATCATTCTTTGTTTACCGAATTCTGAAGAATTTGTGAAGATTTTCTCGTTTGTTTGTGTGTATGTGTGTGTGTGTCTATGTTTATTTATTTTTAAAATTGAATTATCATAATAATAATAGAAGATTGAAATGGAAAAATCAAATTTCAAAAATTTTCAAATTCTTAAATTTCGAAATTCTAAGATTCTCAAATTTTGAAAATTTGAAAATTCAGAAATTTTGAAATTCTCTGAAAATTCTCAAATTCTCAGGTTCTGGAAGTTTTAAAATTTTGAAATTTTCAAGTTTTTTTTTAGTTTGAACTTACGTAATGATTATATAAGGGGAAAAATTAAGACGATGATGATGATGGAAAGCACACAGAGAGAGAGAGGATTCAATTTGTTTATTTCTTATTTATATTTTTGAAATGATATACGATGAAAATCAATGGAATGAGAGTGAGTTTCTGTGTTTACACATGTATGTGCGAATATTAATGAATTTTCAAACTTTTGAATGATAAATCAAAACACTTAATAACAATAATCAGGTTATAAATCATTCGAATCATTAACACTTGGACTTCTTTGAAACAAATTGCTTTGAACTTTTGAGAAATGCTTGAAGCATTGAAACAATAGAAAGAAATCAATTTTGATGAAATATGAGATCATTTAAAGTTGAAATTGAATTAAAGTTGAGTTAAGTTGAATTTGAATTGGATTGAAATTGAAATTGGTTGAATTGAAACGATTGAAATTGAAACAAAAAAAAAAGAAATAATAATGATAATGATGATCGAATTGAAACAAATTGAATGGATTGGATAATTACGATGATTTCACAAACAATCTTTGATCTTTGAAATTGAGAAGAAAACGAATCAATATGTACACAAATTACCTGGAAAATTCGTTGATAATTCAATTATTGTTCGATTATTTTTTCGGGAAAATAGTCGGTTTTGTTGTAGTTGTTGTTGTTGTTGCTGAATAAGATTGAATGGTCACAAATATCAAATAACAAAATAAAATTTTGATCAAATCAATTAAAATGATGAAAAAATGAAAACATTTTTCTTTTTTTTCTTCATATTGTTTGACATTTGAATCATCATTTTGTTTTTAAAAAAAAATGTTGAATCTATGTGTTGAATATTGATTAGTAATCGATTGTATTGATTTGATTATTTTATCAAATAAAATTAATAAAATTAAATGATTAATCAATTAATTGATTATTGTTGTAATTGAATGATTGATTTTTCGATGAATTTCGATGAATTTTTTTATGAAATTTCAGTATAATCGAATTGAAATTTCATTGAATTTTTCATTTTCCCATTGGATTTTCTATCTAAAATTATCATTGAAAATTTAAAAATTAAATTTTAAAAAACGATAAAAAACGAACAATAAATAAAATGCACAGGGACTCGAAATATTCACTGACACACATAAACCGAGACACACATACCGACACACACACACACAGAATTCACAATTTCAATTCACAATTGAATGAATTTGAAGAAAAAAAAATTGAATGAATTTAATCAAAAATTGAATTCTGATAAAATTTCATTAAATTAAATTGAATTTAATTGTAAATTCAATATGATGAAATTCAATTGAATTCAATTCAGCCATTTGATCATATTATATTGAGTACATCAAAAATCGGGCTATTCAATATGTTGGTTTTGAATTAATTTCAAATTAATTCTTTGAATTGAAGAATTGAAAAATTAATTTCACAAAAAAAAATCAATTATCATTAATCGAAAATAATGGGAAAATGAAAAATTAATAAAATATCATAAATTCATGATCATTGATATGATATTGAGATACATAAAGACACATAAACACATGTCAAGATATACATTCACACACCAAGATACACACCATTTCGGTAATCAAATAGATAGATCATCATCATCAAATTGCCAAATCAATCCATGATATCATCATCATCATCATCATTGTAATTATCATTATCATCACTGTTATTGTTGTTTCGATGCCGTAAATTCATGTATCATGTCTTCTGTGCATCATTCATTCATTTATTCATTCATACATTCATTGGTATTCGTGGATCCGCTGATTCTGTATTCGTTGATTCATGGATTCGGTAATCCTGTATTCATTTGTATTCACTGATTCTTTATTCGTTGATTTTCTCCGACAAAAATTTTGAAATAAATTCTTCAAGAAGCAAAGCACAAGCAATAGAAACACACCAAACAAAAAACAGAATTCACACTATGAACATGTATTCACACGATACTTGAACACACACACACACACACAGACACATATATTCAATATTGAATACAGAATCAAAAGAATATTCAATAAAGTTAAAACATCATTCTGTGCAGAATCACACGAATCATATAAATGAATGTGTTTGATTGTTTTTTTTTTTTGAAACGCATATTCTGCATCGAAATTTTTTTTCCCACCGAAAGTTTCCATTGCAATTCATCATAAAATAACTGTGATAATGAACAAATTCGGCGAGGATTGTGTATGATTCCGTAGGATTCTGCGAGTTTTATCGAGATTCTGTGAGTTGTGTGTGAGCCTTGTATAGGATTCTACAAGAATCATTCTACAGGATTCTGAATAGGTTTCTGTATTGGTTTCACCGGAATCAAATGAGTGTTCGAGAGATTTGAATGTCTTTGGTACGCATGAACATATGAATTCGGTATGATCACATCATGATAAACGGTAAATGATGATGAACGACGTCTTCGACGACGACGACAATGATTCGGTAATACGGTAGACCTCAGAGAAACCGAAAAAACCAGAATTTCACCATTTTTTTTTCAAATGATTAAATTGGAATTGAATGGTTTGAAATTGATATTCGGTGGCAGTAGCATTGATATGATTGAAACGATAATCAAAAAGAAATTTATAGAATTTCATTCCGTTTTTCGTCGGGTCCCACCGAGCACGGCCCCGCATGAAATACGGCCATAGTAAAACGTCATAGAACACGCAGACACCGAACACTACACCAACTTGAAAATGAATCAATGAATACTAACAATGATGATGATGATGATGGATATAATAACCCTTTGTTATTTGACGCCTTTTTCGGCAGCAATTTTCGAAGCATTTCATTCAATGGTGTTACCATTGGTGAAATTGCTATTAATTGCACCCATATACACATTCGTTTGGATCGATTGTGTGCGGCAACCACAATTCATCAACGAAATGATGGTGGCTCTTGGTGCGCCTGTCGAATTCAATGATTATGATAATAATAACAATCGACGCAATGGCAGCTGGAGTTTCACTGTATTATTTCATTAAAGGTGTTGTCCAATAAATTCTTGTTGATAAATCTATGGAAACAGTCATATAAAATCGGCCAAAACTTTTCGGACGACTTAAAAATTCTCATTGTTTTTACATGAATTTTTGAATTTTCAATTTTTTTAAAAAAACAATGTTCAATGTTTTCATTTTATAATAATAATAATATTAAGTTGTCCAAAAATTTTGTCCCGCTTAATCGAATAGAGTTGTTCATGAAAATCGATAAGAACTTTCCGGACAGCTTAATATTTACATAACGAATTTGTTTGAAGAATTTTTTTTTTTGTTTGAAAATTTTCAAAAAATTCATTTCAATTCAATTCCATTCATTCATTCAATTTGTTTGTTTATTTTTCTTTTCAAAGCTGTTCTGTTTTCGATACATTTCAATGAAATTCTATGGATTATAATTTATTGGGTTGTCCCATAAGTTCTTGCCGTTTTTTAATTTTTTTTTCAATTCAAGAAACGGCAAGAACTTATGGGACAACCCAATATAAACCAAACAGAATTTCATTAGCCAAAGATTCAATACAAGAATATCATCATAAGAAGTGTTTGTTTGTTTATTCAATTTTTTCATAATTCAAATTCTGTTATTTTAGTGGTTTTGGTGGTTTTTCACTCTTATTCTTATTCTTATTCTTGTTACTGTTGTCTATTGTTGAATTTGCTTCTGAATTCTTAATTCTGGTATTTGGATTAATTGAATTTTACTTCAAAAAAAAAAAAAAAAAAAAATGAATGAATGATCAGTGATTAATGATTAATCAATGTTTCATTCATTCATTCATTCATCAAAGACAATCTAAGACTTGAAACACACTTAGACTACCATAGACTTGAAACATACTTAGACTACCATAGACTTGCTTGAACACACAAACAGAGTCACGAATAAGACTTTAATTTAATGGATAATTGAAACACTCACGGACACACACACACATTAAGACACACAACAAAAGTGTAGAAACACATTTTTTTTTGGTAAAATAATAATAAAAATGGAGAAAAAAAAACAATGAAGATTAAAGAATTTAGTAGTGAAGAGCCAGGGATTCAAGAGAATCAAGAGATGATTCATAGAATGAATATTCTTGAGAGGAAAATTCTGGTTGAAGCGTATTCTGGAGATATCGAAGTGAAATTTCTTTGGTTTTTGGTAAAAGTTTTTTTTTTTTTTTTTGTTTTGGTTAAATTTAATGAACAAAACTGGAATGAAAAATGATTTTGAACTCAAAATTGAATGAACAAAATGAATGAATGATTAAGATTCTTTATCCCTTGAAAAAACAAAAAGAGAGAGCGAGAATATTCTATATCCTAGAATATTCTGTGTCTCAGAGAATATTTTGCCCGAAAAAAAAAAGCTGGAGAGATTTTCCAAGTTTTTTTTTACTATGTTGAAGTAAAAATTTGGAAAACTTGGAAAAATTCGGAAATAAATAAGAATAAATGAAGAATTACGAGTTAATCAAAGATTGAAATTAAACACAGAAAAAATTCTGCATTAAATTCTTTTGTAGAAAATTTTGTAGAACAAATGAACACCACATATATTCACATGTATTCAAATTGAAATATACATTGAAAAAAGAAATTTCAAAAAGAATCAATAATCAATGATTCTCGAGGATTATTAATACGTAAGAATTGATTCTTAATACAAATTAATTCTAATTCTTGAACGTATATTTTTCATCATTATTATTATTTATTTATTTCTTAAGAAATTCTTGAAAATTTCTTAGCTAAAAACTGTCATTTACAACCAATAGAATTATGGAATAGAGGATTATTAATTTAAAGTTTTGTATTTTTTTTTGTGTATTTGAATCTATTCAATAATGATTCAATATTTGATATCTCAATTCAGAATGAATAAAGGAATGGATTAATGAATGAATGAAAAGATGTATAAATGAATGAATGGATTAACACACAAAAAACTTGTACAAAAATCCGATAAAATGTAAGGTTTATTTTGTAAAATAAAATTAAGTTATGATAATAAATAATGATAATACTTGAACATATTATTAAAAAAACACATGAATAATCTTTGAATAATATTACTAATAAATAAATAATACCTTTGATTTGATTTCTGTTTTCATTTTGAAACATTTTTTTTCAATTTTCATTTGGAATGAAATTGTTTCATTTTACATACATTTATGAAACAATAATTCATATATGAAACAGGTCTTTATGATGATAGAATTGTTAAATGGTCCAAGTGGAAAAACCATTGTTTCAAGCTTCAAAATTCGGAAACATGAAATGGTCAAGTGGACCAATGGACCTACCGTTTTGGACCATGTTTTTTTCGCTCATATCTGCTCATAATAAATTATGCGAATAAAATTTAATTTTAAAAAGGAAAAACTGGCTGAAAATAATGATGAAAAATTTTGTTTATAAATATTAATTTAATTACAAGGAAAAAAAACGAGATAAAATTGTAAAATAATAATTAAAATTGTAAACAAATGAATGAAACAAAATGATAATGTAAAATGTAAAATGTTTGAATAAAATTAAACATTGTAACAATGTTTCATTTATTATTCAAAGCCATTATAATGATGATGATCATCATCATCGATCCAGTATGAAAATGATGGAAACATTTGTTCTCAATTCAATGTTTGTTTCAATGATAATCGATTCGTTTTTTTTTTCAAATTTTCATTTGTTTAATTTGAATTTAAATTAATTTAATGGAGTGTTTAAAGTAAACAAAGGTAGTGAAAGGTGGTGTATACGAATTTTCTGGCCAAAATTCACCCAAAACAATTGGCCATAGTTGGTGAATTGAATTACAAAATGAAGCGATCAAACATGGGCTGCTGTTTGTATCCATAAATATCCACCAGCGAATACAAATACGGTCTACTGAAAGTCAATGAATTTCAACGATAATAATTCTAACATCATTCGATAACAGTTCGAGACAAAATTTCACGGAATAAGTCATTTTTTCCCCCATTGATTCTTGCATTTGATTCTATATATGGAATTCAAAGAAACAACAAAATCAAACTTGAATAGAATCGAATTAAATTTTTGAATTAAATATTTTGATTCAAATCGACATAATATCATCGGATATATATGGGCATCATCAATGTCAAAAACGATCCATGTCAATGGATGATACATGATTTCAATGTTAAATCAAAATGTTTTGAATTTTGAAAAGTGAATTCGTTACAAAAAAAACAAAAGAAAATAAATATTTTTAATCAAAATATCAAACCATTTTCATTATCGAAACAATCCAATCAATGGTAATAATCATAAAGATAATGATAATGATAATAAATATAATGATGATGATCATATAATTATTGAAATATCAACTAATGATATCAATAATAATAATAATAATGACGATGATGATGATGGTACTATTCGATGATGATACAATTTGATGATAATATTATTAATTTTAATGAAAAAATGAGAAATAAAAATAAATAAATAAATAAAAATTTTTGTTCTTCCTCGCATCACCATTCCCAAATTGTTACCATTAAATTGATCATCATTGAATGATCGATGAAATGATAATGGTACCAAATATTGAACAACAACGAAAAAAAAAAGATACAGAGTATTCAATTATCATCGTCAAAATATCGTCGATGAACAAATATAATGTTTTTGCCTTTATTTTCAGCTTTACAATGATTTGCTTTGTGTCGAATGAATTCAATAAAAATCAATGATTATGGTGACCAGATAATGGTGAGCAAGAACGAATCCAAACATGGCTGAAGATGATGCGAATGACATTGAAAATCTAATGTTAATGGACATGGAAATCTCCGTTACATGATTTCAGTCAATTATAATGTTTTCAAACATTGAATAATGAACATATTTATGATGTTTGATAGTATCGATTGATAGATTGAGCTGAACTAAACAATATGTTGTTTGGATGTGTCGTTGCATCACAATCGATAATGATCGAGAAACATTCGTTTGGATCATATTCAAATGGTTTCGATGGTCTCATTGATTTAATAAGATTTCATTTGGGGATTATCTCTTTTTGTTTTTTTTTTTTTTTGATTGAATTTAATTCAATCGAATTAGATTTCGTAATATTTTTTGGCAAAAATTTTTGCCAAAATTTCGAAAACTCCCCATGAGAATTCTGGTTTCACATTTTATTGAAAAATCACGTATTTTGTCATACGATTTACCATAGTCAGACTTTTTCAGATTTGGGATCGGTTGAATAATGTAAAATGAGATCTTTTGATTTATTTTCAATGTTTTTTTTTCAATCGTCTCGACGATTGTTTGGTTGTCAGTGTTGCTGCTGCTGCTGTCTTACATTGATTTGAATCAAATTAAATCAAATTGAATTCAATCGCAATCAAATCAAACATGATGAAATTCAATCATCAATTGACCCGAATTTTTTTCGATTTTTTCAAATTCTTCCATTCTTCTATGAATTATCAAATTTCAAAGATTCAATTTCATTTTCAATAATTTGTCTCTTCGGCTAATTCAATCAAACTCAATCGAACTCTTCGATTCAATCGACTCGAGTCAAATTTGATGGCGAGAAATCATCGAATCATCGGTGAAAGCGGTGCTCGTTCGGGGACCTGTGGACCATAGGGTCTATTGTTTTTTTCAAAATTTTCTTCAAATTTCAATTATTGATTCGATTAACGAAGAATTTATTTTCGAAAAAAAATTGAAATCAATAATCGGATTGTTTTGTATTAGTTTGTTAGACGTATTTGTGGTAGCATATAACCTACCATCTTGTTTCAACAATCGTCAATGATAATGGACACCTTTTCGAAACGATGATGATAATTCCGCAATCATTCGATTGATAATTCGACAATCATCAAAGAAAACGAAAAAAACCATGTTCATATATGATAATCGGTTTGTTTCCTCGAATAACTTCGAACAAGGCTGAAGGCCCATATTGTTTCAATAACGATAATAACCAATAGGCCGAGCAGTGGACCTGTATCCTGAAGAAATGTCCTGACATAACGCCTCGATATCCATGGATCCAAAGCATCACATGCATTGAAACTCGTCCATGAATTCAGCGACAATCAATTCAATGAAAAAAACACGTCGAAACATGTTACACGAATGATACATGAATCAAATGCACGGCTAATTCTTTCGACTTTGTCCATGTAAAAAAAAAACATTGAATTATCGATTTTCAAAACGGAATTTTCCACGTCGTTTCATTCAACGTACATTTCCAGTGAATGGAATCGATTTTTCAATTTATCATTTTTTTTTGTTTGCTTGTCATTCTTCATTCGTTGTCTATTTATGATAATAATACAACAACGACATTATTAAAAAACAAAATAATAATAATGATAATGACGATAATTGAAAATTAATGTACGAAATGTTAATGATGAATAATATTATATTTTACATTCAAATGTCATCATCATTATTATTATGATTATTAGTATGATTATTATTGATGACAAATTTCATTGAAATTATTGAGAAAAAAACAAAAACAAAAGCAAATAAAAAATATTAAAAAAATAACAAGCATCGAAAACAAACATATTCGTTGATGTTTTCGTCGATACATTGGATTTGAAGATGTATTTTGCCAGAATCGATGCTTCGGAATGTTTGGAAAATTTGTAGTTTCATTTAGCTTGAAATTATTGTTTTTCAATTAGCATCAATTCATTTTTGGCAACATTCTTTCCAATCATTATTGACACATTTGATATACAATTGAGTTGTCCGAAAAATTCTTGCGTTTTGAATCAATGCAAATCCGCATATAAAATCGACAAGAACTTTTCGGACAACTGAGAATGATTTTTTTCATCTATGAATCTTATTGTTGTCCAACGAATTTGTTTTTTTTTTCAGAAAATTCTCGAAATGAAATTTGATTTTTGAAAAAAACAAATTTTGAATTTCAGAAATATTCTACTGATTATTCATTCATTTTTTGTTGATTTTCGTTGATTTTTCGTTGATTCGTTGTTGTCAAACAACAACAGAATCAACGAATTTTGTTCTCATTTATATGAAACAAATTGAAAATTTATGAATTGAATGAATGCAATTGCAAATGCATGAATTCATAAAATTTTCAATTTGTTTTATACATGTGAAAAACAAAATGAAATAAAAAAAAACAATTTTCATTATTTTTTTTTCCCATCATCAATATATTTTGCTTCAGGCTCAATTCATACATTGTTGTATCAATCTTGATATTTGATTTTGATTCTTTTCCATTATCTTGCAGAATTCTCCATTATTGCCAATGAATTTATTCATCAGATTTCTTTATAGATTTATCTTTGGATTTTTCTCGAATATTGGCTGCAAGATTGGCCATTATCTGTTTGTCGGTCGGATCTGTGTAAATATCACAATATTTCGTATGCGAAAACCATGTTGTTTGATTCAAAACAAAAGATTTTGATCTAATTTCGATTCGATTCAATTCAATAAAATCCAAATCGAATGAAATCCAATCAATTTATATATTCGATAAATTAATTACTCAGCAACAATAAAACATGATAATAATTTGAAATTAAAATTACAATTTACAATATTAGACTAACTAAATTGAAAAATAATAAATTATCATTTTCAAATATCGAGGAAATAAATGATTTTCGGTAAATGAAAACATATTGATTCATTCGATTCAATTTGTTATGATTATTTCATAGAATAATAATAACAATAATTGAATGAATGTTCATGATAATAATATTAATAATTTTCAATCATTTCTTCATTTATAGTTCCACATTTACCATGGATTCAAGCGAATCAAATGAATCTAGTCAATGATAATTTGATTTGAATTTGATTTAAATAAAATAGAATTTCATTTCATATTTGATTCCAAAATCGATTACAATTTAATTACAATACAATTCTTGTTGATTATTGATTCGGGTATTCTTCTTGATAATTCTTGGTTTATTTCTTGGTTTATTTGTCGATATTCTGTCGAATGTTTCTCGGCAAATGTTTCATCAAATAATTATTTTAATGTAAGAATAATTGTACCAAAAATTTCATTTGTTTATTGTTTATTCATATTTTCAATATTTATGAACAATTGAATTAAATCAAAATGAATCAACGGATAATAATCATAATAATCATGATAATAATAATAATAATACAAATTATCATTAAATTATATTATCGTCTAACTGTTATTGCGATTATTATTATTACTGTGATTATGATTATTTTGATTATTTGTTACTTCATTATTTTGATGTTGAAGGAAATTTTCATTATTATTGCCATTATTATCCATTATTTATATTTTTTTCATATCTTAACTATGAAAATTTCAATGATAATTCATATTTTCACTTTGATTCGAATGAAATTCAATGAATATTTCCAATGATACATAATTCACAAGATCATGAACAGAAATTAGTCTGATTTAGGATAATTATTATTGGTTTTTTTTTCGTTCTTAGTCAGGCCTCTTATTCGTTCGTTAAGCTGTTTGTTCACTTGATCATTCGTTATAGTTAATACAACAAAATAAATGTTTTATTACTTTGGACACAGTTTGAGGCCGTGTGTGGCATCAATATTATTGCTTCATGTTTTTTTCGCACTGTTGTTGCCATTGTCTTCGATGTTGTCTTCCAACGTTGTTGTTCATCAGTTGTATATATCATTTTTTTTCTCAATCATTCTGTCTGATAGAATCATAATGAAAATAATTTATGATTCTATCAGACAATATTCTATCTGTTCAGAATGATTATTTTTGTTATTACACCTGCAATATTGAAATATTGCTGCTGCTGTTGCTTAAACACACATATATTTTCAAGCAAACAAAACCGAGTAGTCGTGAATTTCTTGATATATATTTTTTTGATTTTATTTATTCGATACCTTTCATATTTGTTTTTTTTTTCGCTTGATTCATTATTTATTTATTATTATGAAACATTTATTTCATTTTCACTTTAAAAGATGAAATTTACTGCGTAAATAATAAAAAAAAAATGAAAGAAATTATTAATATTTTTTTATATTGAAAGCAAAGAAACGTGAAAAAATTGTAATAAAATATGAAATTTCATAACAAATATTGATGTTTGTTGTTTGTTGTTGATGCTACATGATACATTACTATGCGTTCTATGAGATAATACAAAGATTCATTCGATTTTTTTTTCACTTACTTTATTGATTCTTTATCAATTCTTTATAATTTTCAATAATAATAACAATGATGATTCAATGGTTAAGAATTGAAAGGTTTTTTTTCGTTTGCTTATTTTGTTATCAATCAAATGGAATTTATTTTTCCCCATTATTTTTCATCATCAAATATTTCATAAAATTTTTATACGTCTACGAATTTCGGTAATAAAAAACTATTTATTTTTTCTTTTGACAACCAAATTAATCATTTTTCTCCAATTTCAATTTCAATAATCATCTGGCGCTTAGGGTATTTTTTTTTTTTGAATTCAATTTAATTCATTGAAAATAAAATTTAATTCAATTCAAATAACATCATATGATTAACCATGCAATACACAGGAATGATACACATGATGCTTGATGATTAATTTCCATTGATGAAAATTTTCCTGTAAAATTCACCTGTGAATAAACAGAAATAATGTAGAAAATTGTATTTCAATGAAGATAATAATAACGACAACAAACGTACCGAATTCAAACACGAATCGTGAATGATTGATAATTGATGATATATTTTTATTATTTTTTTAAAGTGAAACTCAAAATAAACATCACAAAAAAAAATGATTGATATTTCGGTAAATAAATGGTAAATAAACAGATATACATTTCCGTTCATTTTTTCCGTTTATTTTTGAAAGTTTCAAATGGAATTTTTAATTTAAAATATTTTGATAAAATTGAATTGTCAAAAACATTTGGAAATGTGTTTTCATTTCTTTCTCGTATCATTTCTTTTAAATACACAAACACTGTTTATTTAAATTCAAATATTTGTGGATTTAATTTTTTCACATATAAATTCAATGATCATCATCACCATCAATATTGATTCCACACATTCAAATTCATTCATTCATTCAACAACAACAAATGTTTGCTTTTGTTTTGTTTGATCTTTGAACAAATAAACAAACAAACAAACAAATGGAAGCAAAATGTCTAATGTAAAAATGATGATCAAATAAGAAGAATGTGAAATTGAAAATTATAAATTTAAAATAAATAATAATACACAAGAAATCGGATTGTTTGAGTAAATAAATAGATATGAGAATAAATCGATTAAAAATTGAATTTTTTTTTTTTTGGTTTTCTTTTCACATTTTGAAATTTCTTAAAATATAAATAAAGAAATGAAAGAATGATTAAATAAATAAACAAACAGATCAAATAATAAAAGTTTAAATAATCACATGGATATGACAGATTTGTTTTTGATGTTGATGTTTGACTGTGGTGAAAATTGACATGTTTTTAATCAAATATTTTTCGCTTGACCATTCGTGAATGTCATTGATTTGTCATTGGATGATAATGATGATCATGATTATGATAGTGGATACAGAATTGATTGTTTTTAGTGAAAAATTAATTAAAATCAATTAATTAAAATTGATTAATTAATTATTTTTGAACTTTCGATTTCGAATTTTTTTTCGATTCCAAGTTTTTTTTGATTAAATACCCGCTATCTATCGTCATTCAATGAAACTATCTATTCAAAAAAAAATTTTCGTCAAAATTTATTTGAGAATTAGAAATAATGAATGAATGATGCATAAATAAATGGAAATTCATTCGTCAATTTGTAGAAATATTTTTTATATTAATTAATTAATAAATAAATAAAATAAAATAATGAATTCATTGAATCAATGAGTGAAAATTGAAAAATGAAGAAATGAAATTAAATCAACATATTTATATAAAATTTTACAAATTGTAATTATATATATTACAAATCATGAATGATTATATAAATAATTGTAATCAAATTCATTCAATTGGAGCATCGAATTCAATTGAAGAGAAAAAAAAATTGGCCAAAAAAATGAATTAAATAAAAAATTGTTTTTGTACAGAAATGATCATCAATTTTTTCCATAATAATGTTGTTGAAATTGATGAAATTGTTGTTGTTGTTGTTGTGATTGATGCAATTGATTATGCCCATTGTTGTATGGTGATATATTCAATTGTCTATTCGTTGATGAAGATAATGAAGAGGATAATGTTGAAGATCTTAATGGACGTGTTGATGATCGATAATTATTGTTATTGTTATTAGTATTATTATTAGTATTGTTTGTATCATTATAAGTTGATGGTAAAAATGATTGCTGTTGATTTATAAATGATTGATGTTGCTGAAAATGTTGCTGTTGTGATTGTTGATTATGGTGTTGTAGATGATTGATTTGATTATGTGTTAATTGATGATGTGTTAAATTATTATTGTTATTATTATCATGATGATTATTACCGATAGTGGATAAAAGTTTTGCGTCAAAATTATTATTTATATTATTCAATTGTTGCTGCTGCTGCGGAATAAATTGTGGTGGAAGTGGCGGAGGTGGTGGTGGCGGCGGTAATGTTAATGAACCATTGATAGCATTATTATTATTTGATAAGGAACTTGAATATCCTGATGTTGATGATGATGATGATGATGACGAAGACGACGATGATGATGATGATAATGATGATGGAAAACCAGTGGTAGGTGGTAAATTGTTCGGCGTTATATTTGAAGATGATAAACTATTCAAGTGTTTACTCAAATAATGTGCATAACTATCCGGAATTTGCGGAGCGGTAGTTGCTGAAGATGTCGTTGATGATGTTGCAAATGAATTTGCATTTATCAAAGAGGTAGATAATGATAATGCTGTCGATGATACTTTCGAATCTAGCTGCTGTTGTTGATAAGATAATGATGATGATGTCTGCAATGATGAATGGATCAAAGCGGAATCTGATTGATGATCTGACATTGTTGTTGCGCATTGCTGTTGTAATGAATTGACATTAGAACTACTACGTCGTGTTTGTCTCATATTGCAATTATCGATGATACTATTATTGTTATTGCCATCAGATAAATCAATATCATTGATTTTCGACTTTGAGTTTGTAATTATGGATGTTGATGTTGTTGTAGGTGTTGTAGCTAAAATATTGTTCATAGATGTAGATGATAATGATGATGCTGAATTCAGTTGTTGCGGTGTTGATGATCCAGATTTTATCTGCGATGATAATGAAGGGGAAGTATTTGTTGTATTTATCATCGAAGTAGTGGTTGTGGCGGCGATTGTCGATGCACATATTTGATTGACCGATTTTGATTTATCATTTTCATCATTATTGTTGCCGCTATTATCACCTGAATTTTTACCGTTTATTACTGTTGTTGTCGATGTTTTAGATGGTGATGATACTGATGATTGCTTCATCGTTGACATCATCAATGTTCTTAACATTAATGACATTGTTGGATCGAATTGTTGGAAATTATTATTATCATCATCATCATTATTGTGATTATTGATATTATCATTATCACCATCATTATCGTTATTTTTATTGTCTTCATCATCATTTTTCGATAATTTCATTGTTTCTTTGATCAATTTCAATGTTGTATCATAATAATCAGCTTTTTGTTTCAATAATTTAACTTCTTTTTTTAGTTTGCTTTTTTCAACTAATAAATTATTCAATTTTTGCAACATTGACGATATATCTTTATTTTCATCTCTTGTCATCAAATAATGTGAGGAATTAATCCATTGAAACTCTAATAATTCTTCGATTGTTTTAGGTATTGATGGCAATTCAATTGTCGGTGGTGGCGGTAATGGTGAATTCGATGATTCAAACGACTTATATCCATAATATGGGATCATTGATGGACTAAATGGTATTTTTGATCTCGCTTGTTCATTGATTAATTTTAAATTAACATTTTCGAGATAATGTTGCTGAGTATTTGAAGATTTACTACAAAAAACAAAACAAAAAATTAATGATAATCGATAAACAATCCGAAACAAACCATGTTGTCAATAATTTATTATCATTAGATTCTTGACCTAACTGCATCATCATTGCATTATTATTACTAGCATTGAGACCAGTATTTATTGATAATAAATTATTGAAATTCAGAACACCATTCATTGAGGATGATGATGATAATGGATTCAAACAATTGTTCAATGGTATTGTCGATTGATGGTGACAACTTACCAAATAAAGAGATTAAATTTAATTTTTATTTTCGCAAAGTAGTAAAAATAAACTCACCATTTTGTTGGTGAAATATTATTTGAATTGGAATGTTGCTGTGTTTCATCGTTGATTTTAGAAATTCTTTGATGATTCGTTGTAACTGGTGCAATTGGCGACTTTAAGCCATTCGGTGATTTCATTTTCGTAATTGATTGATTATTTCCATTATTATTGCATTTGCTATTTTGTGATTGAGATCTATGAAAATCGTTTAAAAAACGAAAAAAATGTGTGTTGAAATTCAGTTTAAAAATCTAATCAAATCAATAAATGAATAATAGAATAGATATACCTGGAAGATTTATTCTTATTCGACACTATTATCGAAGATTTTTCATTTGTTTTCAATTTTTTCGATATTGTCGATGCTGATGATGATGATAATAATGTTGATGATTGATGATTTACTTTATTAGACTTTTGACTATGATTACGTTTAGTCTCATTTTGATTGATACGATTTTGTTTTAATTGACGATTTGATGCTGCATTTGATGCAGATATTGTGGTCGATTTTTGTGAAGAAGTTTTTTCACCTGATGTGAGATTCGTAATTGTATTATTATTTGAACTATTACGACGCTTTGAAACATTCGGTCCTAATGTGGTATCGGATTTTTTTCGCTTTTTGATTCGATAATCTTCATCATCGTCATCGTCATCATCATCGATATTTTTATTGCCTGAATTATCGTTATCTGTTTTCGTTTCCTCCTCCTCATCATCATCATCATTATCGTTATCATCGCTATCACCTGTATCACTGAGAATTAAACGTGATGATAATGGCTGACGTTTTGTTTGGCTATTCATTGCAGATGCTACTGCTGTGGCTGATGATGGAATGATACCATTTGTTGATGATGATGATGATGAATGAATTGTACTATTTGTTGTAGTTGTTGATGCCATCGTTGCTGGCATATTTACTGAAGAAGATGATGATAATGGATGCTGTTTATTGAGTCGATTTTTTATCGTGAGAGATGATTTGGATTGCTGTTGTTTGGAATCAATTTTAATCTTATTAACATTTTTATTATTCGATAATTTGGCAGAATTTTTAGTTGCAAGTGTTGAAGCTTTATTTGTTTGTTTTTTCTTCTTTTTTAAAGATTTATCATTGTTAATTGATGAATCAGAATTCGATGACATACCACCATCATCGTCATCACTAGATGAAGATTCTGATGATTCAGATTCTGATGATGATCCTTCATCCGATAATATTAATTTAGATGATTGTTGTAATGTTGAAGAATTCGATGTAGGTTTACTAGCTCGATTTGTTATTGAATTTGACATTGTTGATGTCGATGTAGACATTTGTGATTGCTGTTGTTGCGACATAATTGTATTAGATGATAAAGACGCTGTCATAGTTGTTGCTGTTAGAGCAGATGATTGAGTTGTCAATGGCCTTTTATTCATCAAAGTTTTTGCATTAGAATCATTATCATTATCAGAACTATCGGATGTCGTTGATAATGATGAACGTTTTTTGACTCTTGATTGCGGTTTACCTTTATTATTACTCGTGCTATTGTTAATGTTTGCACTATTTGTTTGAGAATTCGATAGATTTGAAGTAGATAAATTACTCGCTATAGCAGATGATGAACGTTCACTAGGAACATTTGTTGATGCTGCTACTGATTTCTTTTTATTTGGCAATTTTTCATCATCAGACGAATCATTAGATGAATCTGAATCGCTCGATGAATCATTGTCATCGCTCGAAGATGATTCGGATGATTCAGATGATCCCGACGATGATGATGATGATCCGGATGATGATCCAGAATCTGATGATTCCGATGATGAATTAGAAGAGGAAGATGATGATGATAAGGTACGTTTACGCGGAACCTGTAATGATTCACTTGGACAAATTGGCGATGTCAATATTTGCGATTTTTGTATTGACTGCTTGTTATTAGATAAGTCGGAATAATTGAATGATTTTTTCATTGAATTTGAGATCATTGCTGTAGATGATGAGGATTTATTAGAGGATTTTATTAAGTTGTTTGGATTAACAGTATTGGAATTTTTTCTTTGCTGCAAACGATTATTATTCATTGTTTCTTTTGAGGAATTTTTGATAGAATTTTTGCTACTATCAGATGATGAATTCAAACTTGTCCGTTGTTGTGATGGAGAAATCATCATAGATGATGATGCTGGTATTGGTGATGGCAAATTTAATGTCGGACGATTTGATTCATCATTTTCATTATCATTCAATAAGAATAGACAATTCGATTGTTTACGATTGGGATCTTCAGGGCGATATGGCGGTAATATTTTTATTTTCGTCCGTCTTGGATTCCTCAATTTTTCAATATGCTGTGGGCAATATGCTTTGTATTTTAAACGTGTTGCTGATGCTTCTTCACACAAATAACCTTGATATTGAGCACTATTAAATTGAAATATTAATCAGTTAGTCAAGAGAAATGTACAAAAAATAAAAATGTACCATGTAACATGAAATTTATTTGGACAATTTGGATAGTGACATGACATACAACAGCCGCTACGTGATGTTTCTTTGTCTTTACCGCTCATTTCACATAATATGCAGATGCAACCAACACGTCTTGGATCAATACGTTCCAATATGATTGGTTCCATTGTCTTAATATTTTCAAATTCAACTTCTGGTATATACAATGCACAAACAACATGACACCATCGATTATTTGATGTTGGTTTGAAAGCACCATATTTTGCTGGACATAATTCACATTTTTTTGGCTTTTTATTCATCGAACACGGTGTACAATACCATTCACCTGGTGGTATTGTTGTTAAACCATAGCATGCTTCATGTACACCAATACCACAATTATCACCATCACAATAAATTATTACATTATCTAGATAGCCTTCATCTTGACCACAAACAACACAACCACCAACCATTTCTTTTTCCGTTTCAGTTGATTTTTTCGTATTTTTTAATTGTTGTGTTATTATCGTCGATGTAGAGTGTTTTTTATCTCT
Source organism: Psoroptes ovis (assembly GCA_002943765.1). Classification (NCBI taxonomy): domain Eukaryota; kingdom Metazoa; phylum Arthropoda; class Arachnida; order Sarcoptiformes; family Psoroptidae; genus Psoroptes; species Psoroptes ovis. Next base: position 1,589,055 of record PQWQ01000012.1, read on the forward strand.
GTCTTCGTTAGAGTTTTTATTTGAAATTTTATTTGAATTTGTCAAATTATTATGAACACGACTATTATTTACAATATTTTCCGATGATGATGATGTTGATAAATTATTTTGAAAACGAGATTGATTATTACTATTCGAATGATTTATACTACTATGTTGTTGTTGATGATTATGATAATTATGATGTTGTTGTTGATGTTCAATGTCCATGATGATTCATGATTAATATTTAATAAATGAGAATTTTTTTTTTTAAATAAATGAAAAATTTGAATCAAATTTAATTGTTGCAAAATATGAATTCTATATCTTATCCTTCTTCGATTAATACATCAAAATGGTCAATCAAAGAATATTAAAATTCATTCAGAAAAACAATTACATCGTCTGTCTATGATTATGCGAAATAAACAATAAATTATATGTATCAATCATTCATAAATATTCAAAACAAAAACCTGTCAGAATTTTTCGAGCCAAATCTTTGATTGAAATTAGAATTTTCATTGAAAACTTCCGTAAATTTGATTATCGATCAATTATTGATGATGGTCAGATTTAATTATAATCAAATTTAATTGAAATTAATTTTTTTCTTGATTTTGATAAGATATAATCATACACAAACACACACATACACACAAGTTGATAAATAAATAAAAAATACAAAAACAAATATTTTTTTCTGCTGTGGAAGTAGCAAAGCTCAAAGAAAGAATTTTTTTCATGAATGGATTCGGTATTCACAATGCATTTTCAATTCATTGAATTTTTCATCGAAAACATTCGAATTCGATTCTCACTTCTGTCGTTGTCCACTACGTTTGTTTTCGATATTTTGACATCAAAGAATTATCGGAAGCAAGTTTTTTTTCTGTTGTAGAATACATCGTATGAGATAGTGGCACTAAAAATAGAAGAATTCAAAAAAAAAAAAATATGCAAAGAATTCGATCAAGAATGTATGAATGAAGAGTGATAATGGCTATGATCCAATAATTAAAATTGTAAAAAGTTTCTTTCTCTGTGATTTTAATGCTACTACTACTGCAAGCATACAGATTTCGACGCCGCTGCTGTGCTACAACTAGTACTGCTGCTTTTGAAAATGATAGAAGCATTGTTAGAACAAGGAATTCTATACATTGTAAAAATAAAAATACCGGATTTTTGTACATGTACATATGCACATGTTTGCACATGCTCAATAAAGCATGCGTTTTAATTCGTAAAAATTCGAAATTTTTTTTGGTTGTTGATTATTACACTTGTCAAATGCTCTTGGCATTGATACAGTAATAATAGAATAAATATCTGTTGATTACAACAAAATTATCGTTAATCAGATGATATTTGATTAACGAGTTACAATTTCCACCCGTGTTTTTTTTGTGTTTTCAATATACATCAACTGTATGCATCATCATTCAATCGACATAAATCAACCCACTAAAATAAATATTTCACCAAATCGATCAAAACTATTTCTCGGGAAAAATTTTGTCAATAAATGTTAAATGAATCTCATAGAAAAGTAAATTAAAAAAACAAAAATGGTGAGTAATTGTTATATGTATCACATTCAAATCTATTATCAACAATTAAAAATTATTAAATTGTTTTTTTTTTCATTTCGTTTGTTTTGCGATTCCTTGTTAATCATTTAGAATTTAGCCACTGATGAATGTATTATGACAACAAATAAAGTTTTACAATCGTTACTAAAATTATTGAAATTAGATTACAATTCAATCGAATCAGTAAACGATACTTCATCATTATTATTGTTGGTATTTCAACAATCAAAACCTTTGTTTGTTGAAGAAAAAGAAAAACAATTGGCTTCGTCATTGCTTAATCAAACGATTCCATATTTTAAATATTGTTTCGAACGTTTCAATATTAAAGCTGAACCTGAATTTTGTCAACATTATCAACAGTCTCGTTCTGGTTTGCAATATTTGATCGACGAATTTAAGTCACAAGGTTCGTGCGAAGAATTTTGTACTCTTGTTGATTTTGGTCACGTAAAAAGTGTTGAAGATTATATACGCAACTGTTCAGAAAATCCACTTGAATATCCTTTCGAGCTTGATTGTAAGCCACAAGAAAAAATAGAAATTGATCAAATTCCCAAATCTCATCGGTGGTGGTTTCAAACGATTTATCAATAGAGCCGAAAAAAATGAGTTGGAAACACAATGCAAAGAATACGTTGAAGAGTTACTATCTTTCGTTTCGTGGCAGTCAATGGGATGAATATTTAACCGGTAGTGATGAAGAAAAAATGTTGTTGCTTGCAAAAATATGTTTTGCCAATTACGGTCCTCCCACTCAAGAAGCAACCGATATTCTGGATGGATATACATCTAAACAAAAAGAATTTGCAGATAAAATATTGAAATTATTGTTGGAAGCTAATAATCAATGCAAAAAAATTTTGATCAGCATCATTTTCATTTATTGCAAAAGTATCGATTCCGATAATGAATTTGTATTACCATTGTTTTCGGTATTCACTGGCAATGATCCTGCTAAAGACATTGAAAGTCGAAAATATGTGGACACACAATTGCGTGTTTATAAAAATTTCAATGATTGGCTGTCCAGCAACAGATTGCCAAAAGTAGAATATGCATACCCAGGATATGGATTTTTCTCAAGTTCTTCGATCCCTGAATATGAATTCGATGAATCAAAAGATCCTTACATTTTATTCAGCATGTCACCTGCATGTTCTTGGTCTAGTAGATTTTTCAGTTTCACTGACAAATTAACTGGGATCACTGCATTTACTTGTGGTGTTGTAGGTATCGCAGGAATGTTTACACCACTTGCACCGATAGTTGTCATGAGCGCTGCTGTTGGTGGAAGTTCTTCAGCCGTCTATGGTACAGTTCGCGCTGTCGATCGTTTAGTTGATAAAGGAACTCATGGCGAAAGTATGAAAGACATGGAAAGCTGGACTCTTTATTTCAGCATAGCGGCTTCACCTTTACATTTTGTGAGCTCTATGACAAATGCTGCTTTGGTTCGAGGAGCAACGCAAAATAGACACATTTTTAGCAATTCTATTCGATTGTTTGCAACCATTTTGAATTTCAGTACTCTTGGAGTCGATACTGTATTACTATCATTCGGAATAGCCAATTTGATTGACAAAGCTTCTAAAAAACAGCTCACCACATTGGATGTATTACAATTTTCAATGAGCGTCTTTTTCTTTACGAACACTTTGATACAACCGAAGACAGCAGCCGCAATCATCGAGAGAGCTCAAGATCTTCATATCAATCAATATGCTGATCAAATGAGTGATCAAGATGCTCAGAAAGCTTTCAACAAATTTTTAGATCAAAACAAAGGAAGTGGATCGATAACTGACAAATCAAAAATTGTACGCACCATTAATAAAATACAAAATCCTGATAAATTGTTTGGCCAATTGAAAGACGCTACAGATGTGAGAATTGGTGGAAGAAAAGGAAATTCTCTTGTAATCAATGGTGACACAAAACAATCATTTAGAATCGGTACGAGAACGGCTCATAAAGTCGATATCAACATCTCCTCGAGGACAAATCCTGCCTCTTTGCAAAGAAATGTGAATAATTGTATTGAAAAGATCAACGATAATGGAATTTTTTCAAATTTAAATGATCGACAAAAATTTCGTACCAACAAAACGCTTGGTAATGCAGCTGGTAACAATGAAAGAATCGTACAAAAGGCTGTTGAAATTTGTGTACAAATGATTAAAATATCACCGGATGATGTCTTAAGTATGACCGAAATTTTGGTCGCAGAATTGAAAAAAAGTGAGTAATATTAAATTTCAATATTAAATCCTAATTATATTTTTTCCCCTTCAGAACTAGGTGGAAATGTTGACATCAAACACATTGGAGAATCAGAATTGAAGAAGATCGATACGCCAGAATTTCGGCGACAAATTTACGCTGATTGTCATAAAGCTTCAGAGATAAATTCTAAATCAAATAATTTGAATTTCCAAAGCGATTTAGAAGCTGTTTATCATTATCGTAAACATGGTCAAGATTTTGCCAATGTACTTCAAAATCAAAAAATTGAAGTTTATCTTACCGACGTGCCAAAAAATTTAATAAAACCTGAAAATTTGGTCTCTATTGATCACATTACGATTAATGGCAAAACTATTGTTACCTCAACTTATAATATGCCAAATAATGACATTGCTATTGTAGTGCAAGATGCTAATGGCACATCAATTAGATCAATGTACAACAAGCCGAATAGTTATCGGCCTCCAGAAGCTATTAATCCACAATTTCATGCTCAACTAATGGCTAACATTGAATATTTGGTCGCACAACAATACAATTATCGTGCAAATAATGTGCCTATTTTCATCAATTTCGATGATCCCGAACATCGATATCGATTTATTTAGTTTACAATGTTGAACGATATTGTCTTGTCTTTTATTTCTTCCATTGATTATCAAGTGATTAATTAACAAAATTGAATTTAATATTAATATAATTGAAAATTATGTTAATTTATTCCTGAGAAAAGCTTTTATATGTTAATCGTTAAATTTTATATATTAAAATTTATTCCGATTTTAATTGCACTATTTAAATGAGCATTCCAATTATCAATAATTTCATCCTTTAAAATGATATCGCATTTCAACAAGTCAATGCAATACTGGTAATAGATTAATTAATTGGAAATGGTACTCAAAGAGTTGATGATTATTTTTTCCATAACAACAGGATTGCAATTATTTTGATTAGAGAAAATTCTATTGAGAGATTATCAATTGTATTTATTATTATGTATCGAGTAAAATTTTAGATAAAAAATATTCTCGAGAATTTCAATCGAAACTTTTCAAATTTTCGCGGCTAAAAAAAATATCACATGGATATTCACATGCTCAATCAAGCTTGCGTTTTGAGCATGGAAAAAATTTGAAAAAATCCCTTTGATTACTACTGAAGTAGTGTCCGATATTTTTTGGCATTGAGACAAGTAATTTCTAGTATTTTGAAAATGAATATCAACTGTTGATTTGCAAAAAAATATTCTTTTGCCATATTTGATGATTTTACAATTTATGGCCACTAATTTTTTGTAATACACATCATGTCAATGCTGTGTATGCATCAATTAATCGAAATAATAAATATAACTTCATACTTTTCATCAAATTTGAATAATGTTCATCACTCACAGAGATTTAGTGGCTAACTAGTGGTAAGAAAACGATGTGAAACTTGTTTATTTTATTTTTTTTTTAATCAAATGTTTTGTTGATTTCAGACGCTGATGAACTCATAATGACAACAAATATTGTCCCTGAGAACCTAAATAATGTGTTACAATCATTACAAAAATTAATAAAATTAAATTATAATTCAATTGAATCATTGAATGAAACTTTATCATTATTAGTGTTGGCATTTCAACAATCAAAACCTTTGTTTTATGATGAAAATGAAAAACAATTGGCATCATCATTGCTGAATCAAACGATTCCATATTTCAAATATTGTTTCGAACATTTCAATATTAAACCTGAGTGGGAAATCCTTGAAAGTTATCGACAATATCGCTCTGGTTTGCAATATTTAATCGATGAATTTCAGCCACAAGGTTCGTGTGAAGAATTTTCTTCTATTGTTGATTGTGATCACTTTAAAAGATTTGAAGATTACATACACAATCGTTTAGAGATCCCAGATAAAGATCGTATGAGAATTCATCTCAAATCGTACACAGATAGAAATCCTGAGATAGGTATCGATCACATTCCTTTATCTCATTGGTGGTGGTTTATGACACGTGATGAATTGAACAAAAAAATTGAAAATGAAATTAAGAGTAAAAAAATGAGTTGGAAACACAATGCAAAGAATACGTTGAAAAGTTACTATCTTACATTTCGTGGCAGTCAATGGGATCAATATTTAACCGGTAGTGATGAAGAAAAAAAGTTGTTGCTTGCAAAAATATGTATTGCTAATTACGGTCCTCCCACTCAAGAAGCAACCAAACTTCTGGATGGATATACATCTGAACAAAAAGAATTTGCAAATAAAATATTGAAATTATTGTTGAAAGCTAATAATCAGCGTCAAAAAATTTTGATCAGCATAATTTTCATTTATTGCAAAAGTATCGATTCCGATAATGAATTTGTAATGCCATTATTTTCTGTATTCACTGGCAATGATCCAGCAAAAGACATTGAATGCCGAAAATATGTGGATACACAATTACGTGTTTATAAAAATTTCAATGATTGGCTGTCTAACAACAGATTGCCAAAAGTAGAATACGCATATCCAGGATATGGATTTTTCTCATGTTCTTCGATACCTGAATATGAATTCGATGAATCAAAAGATCCTAACATCAAATTTGACAAGTCACCCGCTTGTTCATCCACTAAAAAATTCTTTAGTTTCGCTGACAAACTCACTGGGATCACTGCAAACGCAAGTAGTGTTATCGGTATTATCGGGATGTTTACCCAACTTGCACCCATAATTGTAGCGGGTTCTGCTATCGGTGGAAGTTCTTCAGCCGTTTACAATGCAGTTCGGGCTGCCAGTCGTTTAATCGATAAAAAAATACATGGTGAAAGCCTAAAAGATAGAGAGAGCTTAACCCTTTATTTCAGCATAGCTCAATTTTATTTCAGAAAATTTAAAAATTTTAAAAGAAACAAAAAATGTTAAAGATGCGTTGTATTTACTTTGAAATAAATTAAATTTGTATAATCAAGATTGATTAATTCAGCAAATTGTCGATGTATAATATCTATAATTTTGCCTTTACAACGATATAATTCAATTTTTAATTTGCCAGCATTATTGTTATGATAGTTTTCCAATTTTTTCAAAAAATCATTCAATTGATCATTACGAAAATGTAGATATTGCCAATAGTAGAATTTTTGATAAAAATATTCTCTTAATTTAGTCAATTTAATTTGATCATCATTATTATTACGATAACTATTATTATAATTAATATTATCGAATAATCTCATCAATATTTCATATAATAATTTCCATGCTTTTAATGAATTGAAATTATGATTATAATCAAGATAATTGCAACATATTTCAATACAATTAATCATCATTTCATCATTATTATTATGATTTTCATTATTAATTATCAAATGTAAATAATTGATGACATATTTAGAATCTGGACATAATTGTATTATATTTTTTAAACAATTATATTTTATATCATAATAATCATCATTATTGTTGTTGAAATTATTATCAATGATCATATTATTATTATTATTATCAATAAATTTCACAATAAATTCATACAAATAAACATAACCATTAAGATTATTCGGATCGATTTCAGTATATTTTCGAAGCATTTCATATGATTCTTTAAAATTTTTTCGATCATAATTAATCAATAATTCCAACATGATCAATGGTAAAATGTCTAAATTGATTTTATTCGATAAAATTTCGTTATCATTACCGACTGAAAGTTCTTGTTCTTGTTGCCGTAAGTGAATCAAATAATCAATAATATTGGTGAAATTTGTTTTCAATTTTTCAATTCGTATTAAATTGGCATTCATTTTCGATAATGATGATGATGAATGTTTGGATTTTTTATTATAATTACATTTAAATTCATAAAAATCAAAATATTCATTATAAATACTGAATATTATTCTCAACATTTTACATGATCTTGTTAACATATTATATCTTGTTTTTTTATCACCATGTTTTTGTAATCTTCGATCATATTCTTTAACCAATCTTTCATGAAATAATTTATATTCATTCAATAATTTTAGATTGTTTCGATTAAAATCACAAATTTTTATGAAAAATTGCACCAATTCAATTAATGTTTCATAACGTTCATCTAATAAGTATATTAATTTCCATATAAATTTAGTGATATAATCCAATTTTTCGTTTGTCATCACATGTCTTCGTACATTATCATCACCATTATAATTGATATATAATGAAAATAGAAAATTTTTCATCAATAAATTTGTAGATAATCGCCGATCAACGATGAATGAATGTTGTAATTGTATTAATGAATTCCATTTATGTTTTAAATAAAGATGATTATGTAATTTTAATAATTTATCTTTAAAATTTATTCGCTGTTTAAATCTATCATAATTTAGATTTTCATTTATACACCAAATATATTTATAATTATTGGCTTTATTTGGATATTTTTTCATAGTATCGAAATTGCCAACCTCTTCATTCGTAAAACTATCATTATTATTATCATTATTTGAATTATTATCATTTTGATGATCATCAGATTCATGTTTAATTTTCAATTTCTTTGTAGATGTTCGTTTCAAATTTTTTCGATTTAAATTTTGATCATTTGAATCGTTGAAACAGACATCATTAGTCACCGATTGATTATCTTTATTCGAAAACATTTTATCATTTATTTCATCATCTAATTTGATCATATTGAAAATTCGAAAAGGGTATAAAAATACAAATAATTCGAAAATATTCACATTTTATTATAAATAATTGTTAACAACAACTAGATGGCAAGAATGTATTAGGCTGTCCGAAAAGTTCATTTCGCTTAATCAATAAAGTTGCTCATAAAAATTTCTGCCAGAACTTTCCGGACAACCTAATACATCGTTTGTATACATCAATAAATTAGGCAGCTATTATTACCTTTGAAATCTATTACAACCCGATAGGATTCAGTCTGTAAAACTTTTTCTCAAAAAAACGAGATGGCTCTCGAATGAAAAAATTGAAAAAAATTAAATATTCATGGCGCCAATTTTTATTATTCGTTAGAATTACTTGACTTGGTTTCTAAATTTTAACACGTTGACTGCCCAACGCATTTTTCTATGTTTTCCGTTGGCGCCCAGATGGATATCTCGAGATGCGCTCAACGGATTTTCATGAAACTAGCGTCAATGAAAAGCGCAGACTTGAAAATGATCATTTATCTATTTTTCTCAGAAAGGGTTATTTTTGGCTATAACTATCCTTTGAAAAGATAAAAATTTTCAATTCTGATTTTGTTTTATTTTTCATACTTATTCAATCATTATTTAGTGATTTTCGTTAGAAAAATTCATCAGGATTTTCACCCAAGATAATTTTAAAATTTTATCACGTGACAGCCTGCCGGTCACCCCCATGGCGGTCAACGTGTTAATATGATTTTAATTTATTTTAAAATAAGGAATTTGGCACTATTGTAATTTTTGAAAAAATTTGACAAAGAAATTTTTCAGAAGGTTTTTGGAAAAAAAATTTTATATTTTTGCTTTTTTTCATTCATAATCATCAGAATCATTAGCGTCATCAGTATAATCACTGTCACCATCGTCATCGTTTTCATCATCTTCGTCATTTTCATCACGGTGGTCATTGTCGTCGCCAATTTCATCCTTATATTCGTCGTAGTCATTATCACTGTTGTCATTTTCACTATGATCGATAGAGAAAAAATCTTTCTCTAAAAATTTATAGCGGAAGAAATTGAGTGCTAAACGATTTTGACAATAGTCCAATATTGATGATGATGAATTTTTTTTGTATCTTTCATAGCGGAACGAATATTGAAGAAATCGATGAAAAGGTTTGTACTGCGGAGAAGAATCGAGGCATAATTCTGGTTTAGACAATTGTTTAATATCGATTGATTCATCAATTTGTTTATCATAGCCGCATATTGATGATATGGCGACATTGAAGTTAAGATGCAAATGATGATTATCATTGAACACGATTTCTATCGGGATTCCAGTATTAATGATTTCTTTAAAATCATCAACAATCGGTTTGAATACATCGTTGATTGTGTAATTATATTTTTCCATTTTGTGTTTATTAATGAAAGCCAACAAATAAATATTTTTACGACTCAATCGATATTTTGTAGGTATATTCAAACACGTCATATATAATGCAATAAAGCCATTCTTTGATATGGATAGATTGAAAATTCTTAGGTCATCAATGACCAATTCAATTCGAATTTTGCCAAGATTTTCATCAGATTTTATTATTTTTTTATCATGTTCAAGATGCTCATTTTGGCTCTCAAGAATTTCATTCACCAATTGCTTGATGATATATTTATTTTTCAATATCAATTCCAGTATTTTACTGGGTCTAACCCAGGCAAATTTGAAATTTCCATCTAGTTCATTTTTGCTTGGCCAGCTTTCAAACACTAATTTAAATAAATAAATGAATCAGTTATTAAAAATTAACAAATATTAGGGAACAAAAGTCACCTGGGGCGATATATGTTGGCAAATTTCGAATAAATTGTTCCAAAATTTTTTTATTTTTATAAACATTTATCAATTCTTGAAAATTTTGGGATTTTTCATCATCATTTTTATTAATAGAATTCAAAGCACGAAGAAAATCTGGAATCATCATAGTGATGGTTTTCAGTAATGTTCCATGATTAAACCCTGGGGTTAATGTTTCCATCATGAGATTTATATTGCTTTCTTTTATTTTCTTCGGTAAATTTTCAAATATTGAAAATTCTTCGATTGGTTTTCGATTATTATCATCATGAGCAACTAATTGAATGTTTATAAATAGAAATTTAAATTTTAATAAAAATTAAATGAATTCAAATCATGTCGGATGACTTACAGCCCCAATTGTCAACATTTTGTAACGCTTGATATGTGTGTTCATCTATATGATTAACATCACAATTTTTAATTTCTTTACCGACATCTTTACCATCATCATTAAGACCTGTATTTGAGAAATTGTCATTATTATCATTTGAATCTTTTGATATATTAAGATGATCATATTTACGTTTTTTACTCATTATCTTTGTTGATGTCTGCATCAAATTTGTTTGATCTGAATCATTTGAATCGACCGCAATCGTATCGTTATTCTTCAATTGATTATCTTCGTTCGATGACATTTTCATTTATCAGATTATAAAATCAAATTGAAAATGGAAATAAAAAATTTAAATGCTAGAAAATATTCACATTTAAATAGTTGTAAATACACGAAGAAAAACAGCGGCTTAAAGAATGTATTGAAAATAATTAGTAAAATTTGTATGGCTAACAGTCGTAACTGTTACAATTCATTCCATTATGCATGCCAGCCCATTTTCCATTCGGCGCGCTGCTATAGCATTGTGCATAAGAGAATCCCATCAGTTTTCGGAGAAGCAAAGGTAAATTTTTTTTTGTAGGTCCTACTACAGATTGAGGTGTTAACAAAATCGTAATTTGAAAATTATTGCGCATGAATGGGTAGTGCTTAATTCAAAAATTGATTAAAAAAAAAAAAAAAATGAGGAGTCGATTGGCTTGGCACTATTTCTACCTACCAAGTATAACCTAAAATACGTAAATTTCAAAGAGTTTCCTATAATAACATAGAGTGATGCGGCCCCTGGAAAAAAATCGGAATAAAAGTTATCGCATCATGTTTTTGGTCAATAGAGATGAAAAAAAGTCAATGACGGTCACCAACAATTCTTGACCCTTCCGGTCCAAAAAGGGGGTCAAAAGTCAATAATTGCTATATCTCGGCCGTTTTAAGAGGTGAACTCTCAATTTTTTCAATAATTAAAGATTATCTAGTTATTAATCATTCGTGAAAATATCATTGCTTAACATGATCGGCAAACCGAAATATATCCATTTGAAGTTACCATTGTCATTATCATATGGGCTGCCAGTTGACGTGTACACGTCAAAACTGAAGTGCTCGGTGATTCGCTCAACAACTGTTTAAATAGTCGCTTAGAGCACAAGCACTTCTATGTTCATCATCAATTGATGACCATTTAAGCCCGAGCATAATCATTTAATGACATTTCGGCAACCACAGGACATAAACCACCATTTAACAGCCACCCTATATTATCTAAAATATATATCTAAAGAAATATTTACAAGAAAAAATATTTAAAAAAAAAATTAAGAAAGAAAAATATTTACAAAGAAAAATCACTCTTCGATATCACTTTCGTTATCATCAAAAACCATTGGACCGCTATGATCGAAGATGTTTGTCAGAGCCTCGGCTGGGAGGAATCTCCGGTTTTCGTACTTGCCAAAACTCAGATAAAAAATCAGAGCTGCGACATGTGAACACGAACCAATGGTTCGGTTCCCGTTGGCACAAGTACAATAATGGCCTAATATTGAATCAAGGTCATGGCCATTCGGTAGATATTTTACATAAACCCGGTAGGTCTTTGAATTGATATGCCTCGATCGAACCACCCATCGAATCAAAGACATATCACCCACCATTTTTTCTATCAGCAATTGATCATTGTCAGATAGCATTTCTCCCAGGTATGTTATCGATTGTGATAGTTGATATGACCCAGTGAAAAATATTATCAATTGTTCTAGCGATAATTGCGGAAAATCTGCAAGATCATTGCTCCCCATGCTGATGAATATGTTCTTTTTATAATTGAGATTATTATCTAGAACATATTGACCAAGATCGTTGTTGGTTAAATTCATTTTAAACATTCGCAGCACAATTACATCAACATTGTCCTTATCGCTCGTGAATCGCTTACAAAAATTGTTCACCAGATAGCAAGCGATTCTGCAATACGTCGATGCTTTCGGCAGCGATTGATTCAGAAATTGGTGATGTAGAAGCTTATATTTTTGAGCTATGACTCCATGCACTGCTTCTACTGGCCAACGGATTTTGGTAACAAAGCGTGACTGATTGGATTCAGTTGTTGTTAACTGATTCCGTTGGCCTTTCAATGCTGGCATCATTACCTGATAACCAGACTGTTCCAAAAAAGACCGAACATCACGAAATCCTCGATCCAAAACAAAAATATCTCCTGTTAAAAGTAGCATAGAATTAATTGAGAACATTCAAAAAAATATGTATATTTGAACACTTACCTTTTCTTAAGAGTCGGGGCAATCCATTTGGGTTTTCGAGGATTCTTCTTAAAATAGTTGCATCATTGTCGCGTGCATAATACGGTCCGTATAGGTCTATGACGAAGCCATCAGTCGTGCATACCGTAAATGGTTTGCACAGGCTTGTCATTTTTTGACCCGAATAGGACTTGCGTTGATAAATGTTGTTTGACGACTTTTGATGGCGTAAATAAGTGCCATCACAAATGATCACCAATCTTCCATCAACATTATCGCACAATTTGCGCACCATCAATGATGTATGTTCATTGATCAGGCAATCTCGGTCCAGATTACCAGATCCAAATGACGTTGACAATATATCTGTTTCGAATGCATTCAATATTGCATCGATCTGATTCATGATATTGTTTTCAGTCATGTTCTTGTCAAACATCGTTGCAACTATTTTATTTGGTAGACCGGTCTTTAATTTTATCAAAAATGCAATCATTGCATTTTTAATTGATCTCTTGGGCGTGTTCCTCATCGATTTGATTTTGGAACAGAGGCCGTCAATTTGGTCCATTGTGTGACCTAGACAAAAAAAATTCATTTGAATCATATATTCAACATACTAAAAAGCCAAATAATGATAATTACCTGTCAAATCATAGATGTTATCATCGTTGATTCGCTCTCTGTGTGCCACATCTGAACCATGAAGAAGGTAGAAGTAATCTTCGCTTTCTATTAACGTCGAAAGTTGATGTATTTCGATTTTATACATGTCTTTTCGATATAAAACATTGTGAACCAAATGACCTGGGCAGCAGCGGTTTCCCTTAGGAATTATTAGTTTACGCTGTTTAAAAACTTGTAAACGTGCTTCGGGTGGTACGAGTCTCAAACTCGTCTCACTTCCACAAATGAAACAATACCTGTGTGTCGAAATGCATCGTACATGCGGGACTTCAATCAAATCGTCATCTTTTTCTTCATAAATGTATGATTCATCTGAAGTTATTGAAGATTGTGATTTGATTGGAGATGAAAAATCCGATTCGCTATATGGTGTTGATATCGGATCACTTGGTGTTATTTCTGCCATTGATGTTGATGGCTGTGGGTCTCTTGATGCTGGTGGCTGTGAGTCACTTGAAGCTGATGGCTGTGGGTCTCTTGATGCTGGTGGCTGTGAGTCACTTGAAGCTGATGGCTGTGGGTCTCTTGATGTTGATGGCTGTGGGTCTCTTGATGCTGGTGGCTGTGAGTCACTTGAAGCTGATGGCTGTGGGTCTCTTGATGTTGATGGCTGTGGGTCTCTTGATGCTGGTGGCTGTGAGTCACTTGAAGCTGATGGCTGTGGGTCACTTGAAGCTGATGTTTCAGATTCTTGTTTTCTTCGAAGTGAGTGAATTTTAGATACCTTCGAGTAACATGAGGAACAAACAAAATCATTGATTTTAATCGTTTTGCCCGTTGCTATGCGGACTTTTTCGATATATTCTTCATCTTTGACATGTTTATTATATCTATTAATTTTATATTGTAATAGTTTTTTGCAGATAGCACAATGCTTTCCGCGAATCGATATTTTTTGTTCGGACATTTTGACAAATTGCAACAATGTGTTGGAATCGTGAAATGGATGAAATGTGTTTGTTTTTATGCTTATTTATACAATATTTCACAGGTCCTTCGACTTGGTTAGGCTTAATTTGTTAGACTCAGCCCATCGATAATTTCGGTATTGAAAAGACCAAATTGTAAGTAAATGCAAAAGAGTGAGAATGATTCATTGAAAAGGGAATAATTAAAATGATGAAGCGACATGGTCAGGTAAAAATCGAAATATAATATTATATTAGAAAAATATGAAAATGGAGAAACATGTGTAATGATACTTCAATTTTCTATCAAGTTCAATGATTCTGCATAGCGATAGAGCGGTTCGGTTTTTAATTATAAAATACTTTATTTGTCGAATTTGACGAAATCAGCTAATATTCGATGTGTATCGTGTCATTTCATAAAATCTAATGTGTTTTGATTGTGTGTTTGTAGGGAATATGTATAATAATGTCACAAGCCTCGCACCTGTGTGAAAAGTCAATTCTATTAGGCTCGGCCCATGGAGACGATTGTTTGTGTCTTTGATACCGACCCAATAGCTATGCAAAAATTATCTATCTATTATTTACCTATCAAGGTATTAGCTTGAGGTCTTAGCCATATGTTAATCCTTTCTAGCGCCAGTTCCATTATCTTGTCTGACGCTGCTATAATCTTTCTCTTTGACAATTCATTTGCCGCTATTTCACTAATTCCTTCTGGCACCAGTTCAACAATTTCTTTGTCCATTTTGCCTACCGACTCATTCCTCATTGTCTCACAGCAAATATGGAAAAATAAAGGAGAATTATAGAAAATCATGAGATTTAAATAATAGAAATAATTAAAGTATTTAATCAAAAGAAAAAGAATTCTCGAAAATTCTCATTATACTTTCAATATATGCCCAAGGGTTTATCCCACGATTGTCGAAGAAAATCTTCAGGTCCTTGATGGCCTAGGAATGTGATTGTTTGATCACAGTTTTTATGTTTATTTAAGACAAACTCAAATAGGAAAATGAAAAGTTGATGATCATTGTGTAGTCCTTTAGGCGAGGCCTCTAATCCTTTGGTCATTAGCTCTGTATGTCGTTTTCGGCAATTTCCTTTAATCATCTTTGTCTTTAATGTTTTATGACAATCATTTTTACGATTTTTGATAGCAAACCTTTGAAGACCAAGTGGGAAGAGGAAAAGTTGAACCAACAATAGCCAAAATATCATAGACTTACAAATACTTGTATTAAATACGACTATTTAAACAGTTGTTGAGCGAATCACCGAGCACTTCAGTTTTGACGTGTACACGTCAACTGGCAGCCCATATGATAATGACAATGGTAACTTCAAATGGATATATTTCGGTTTGCCGATCATGTTAAGCAATGATATTTTCACGAATGATTAATAACTAGATAATCTTTAATTATTGAAAAAATTGAGAGTTCACCTCTTAAAACGGCCGAGATATAGCAATTATTGACTTTTGACCCCCTTTTTGGACCGGAAGGGTCAAGAATTGTTGGTGACCGTCATTGACTTTTTTTCATCTCTATTGACCAAAAACATGATGCGATAACTTTTATTCCGATTTTTTTCCAGGGGCCGTTATTCTAGGTAACTCTTTCAAATTGCTAATTTTAAATTAATTTGATTGATTGAATAATTATTTAATCGATCTAATCATTTGCTTTCAATATAATGTAATGAAAAAACAATGAAAATAAGGCATCGATTTCAGATTTTATGTGTGTTTTTGATAAGGGGAAAAATCATAAAACTGATATTAGATGACATAATTTATCTTGATATATATGTCATAGAAAAGTAATAAAAAATTCAATTTTTAGATATCGATTTACAAAATTCAAAATTATTGAATAAAATTTAAACATGAAGAAAAATAAACAAATCATCAAACAAAAATAGATCATTCATCGGCGAAAAGTAAACAAGAAAATCTTAACTACAATGACCATTAAGAAACATTTAAAGGACACATATGTCAACAATCAGAGGGTACAGTTTGATGAATTAGAAATGGGTCATCAAAGAAAATCGAACCAAATGGGGTAAATGTCAATATCAAGATCAGATTGATTTTATTACTGCCCAAAAATAGGACAAGGTCGCCAGAAATCTTTAATTATTTTTATGACACAAACACTTACACAAAACATGCAAATAAACGATCCAACATTTATTTTCTTTACAGCAGTCATTCTCAACCAGTGTTCCGCGGCACTTTAGTGTTTCGCCAGATTTCAAAAGTGTGCCGCCAAATTTCGTAAATCTAACTCATTCCTTTACTATTCCTTAACTTGGTGTGCCGCAAGATTTTGGGAATAAAGGCTTTTCCTTTTTTCAGTGTGCCGCGGCGAAAATAAGGTTGAGAATGACTGCTTTACAGTCTGATTTTGGCCGTCAAGTTGTGAACACATTTTGATTTGGTAAGATAGATTTTTCACTTTTTTATGATATATAAAAGCAATAATTTGAATAAATAGTCCAGGCGACTTGCTTGAAATTGTTGAATGTTATTGATTTTGGTAATCAAAATGTTTGTCAAAATAATTTTATCTAAACAAATTCCATGATGATAATGAAGTCTATGATACTAATTAATTAACATCATTAACATGATGGAATTTCATTTTAATTAACAATTTCAATTAGGTCACAAAAACCATTAATGAAAGTCAAATTATTCATTAAAATATTATGTTTAAACATTCCCAGACAAAAGCAAACATATTTCTGCATCATTTCAATATTTGTCATTAATCTTTAAACCATTCATTCTCAACCTTTTTTTCGCCGTGGTACACTGAAAAAAGGAAAAGCCTTTATTACCAAAATCTTACGGCACACCAAGTAAAGGAATGAGTTAGATTTACGAAATTTGGCGACACACTTTTGGAATCTGGCGGAACACTAAAGTGCCGCGGAACACTGGTTGAGAATGACTGCTTAAAACATTATTCAAAAATCGATTTTTGTCAAGACATGTTGATGTTTGCATTAAATTCGACTAGAATCTAATCGTTATCCTTTAATTGATTATCTTCATTAGATGACATTTTTTATTTATGAAATTTTATTATCAAATCGAAAATTGTAAATTTGAAATTTAGAAAACCTTAAAAAAAAAAATTCGTCATTTCCTTTATGAATTGAACCCTTATTTTGCTTGCTTGAAAGCATGTTTTTGTTTACATTTAAATTCTGAAAAAGCGTTCGAAAATTTTGTCATTTCGAAAATCCTTTGACCCAAAACTTATAATTTTATCAAATTTAACTCCAATTTTATTCATCTTTGCTGATATATTTCGATTGGAAAACAAAAATGGCATTTCGATTAATGAATGCTGATGAATCATCATCGGCAACAGCAAACGCAATCGGACAAAAATCACCTGAACAAATGCAAAAAGAATCCAGAAATAAATTATTTAAAAATTTCCTCTATTTTGGCTTCATCATAGCCGGCTTACGTATAGCATCCAATGTGTTTAATGATAATCAACCGATTGTTAAAATTACATAAATAATGTCCAGATCTATCCTGTTATACTCATTGTTTATCATGATAAAATGTAGTCCAAAAGATTAATTATTATTAATCAAAGTAAATTATTGTAAATTGATTAAATTTTCAATTATATTAATATTTCAATAAAAAGTGATATTTTTTCATTTTGTTCTAAGAATTTCTGGAATTAATATTCAATTTTTGTAATTCTCGTAGATTTTCATGTTTTATATTTGTATGCGATTTTCATTGAGGAAAAAAATATTTCAAAATGACAAAGCTCAGATGGCACTAATTTGTTAGATGTTTATATGGTGATTTTGTCAATCAATAAATTTTTAGATGCAGAAATTCTTGAAAATGAATCAAATTTTAATCATAATTTTAACGATAATATGGAATTCAATGACCATTGCCATCACAATGTTTAGTTTGATGACAATTTACAATGGAAAATTGTGTAAAATTTTACCCGAATACATTCAATCATTCATATTGTTTGGTAAATTTAAATCATTAAAACAAATTGATAAAGATTGTAATAACAATAGATTTACTAAACATGATTCAATTTTGATCGTAAAATTAATCAAATCAATTCAATCATTAGAAGTGCCAAAGCATTATTTTCGCCATTTTTATCTATTTTCATCGCTAATCAACATAATGTTATCAATCAAAATGTTTTATAATTTCCATGAAACATCAAGAAAAACTTTGATATTATTTCAATTAATTCAAAGTTTACGTCGATTATTCGAAACCAATTACGTATCAATATATTCAAATGCCAAGATCAACATTGTACACTATTTGATGGCTTTGTTTTTCTATTCAACACTTGGCTATTTAACTTATATGGATTGTTTCATCAGCAATCATTTTGATCATCATCAATCTACAAAGACATTGCCACAAGATACAATCGCCATAATTATATTCATAATCAGTTCACTGCTACAATATCAATCACACGTTACACTACGTAATCTTCGTATCGTCACTAATCAAAATAAAGAAATTATTATTCGTAAAAATGAATATCATCTACCAGAATCAGGCATGTTTCGTTATTGTCTGTGTCCACATTATTTAGCTGAAATTATCATTTACATTTGTTTATGGTTTGAATCAAGTCAAACATTATTGTGGACAACAATGCTTATATTTGTCATAATGAATCAATTAATTTTATCCATATTAACATTTAATTGGTATAAAACAAAATTTGGCGATCAAATGACATCGAAAAATTTGAAAGCATTGATTCCATTTGTATTTTGATTAATTCAAATTTATTATAAATTCTTATTGAATCTAGAATTGATAATTTATTTAAAATTTTAAATTATTTAAAATATCTTCATCATTCAACCATAATTGAATTACGAGCAATCATTGCTTTGTTTTCCATATGTTTACTCCAATCAATTTGTTTCATTTGTTTAATTGAACGAATTAAAACATCTTTTGCTTTTGTTGATAATTCTCTCAATGTTTTTGTTACTAAATCAACTGATACAGACAGTTCTTCACTATGCCAACAATCATAATCAGTAATTAATGCTAATGTTGCATATATTAATCCTAATTCATTGGCTAATTGTACTTCAGGTACCATAGTCATATTGACTAAATCAGCACCCCATGATTGATACAGACGTGATTCGGCTAATGTTGAAAATCTTGGTCCTTCAATACAGACAGCTGTCAAGTTTTTATGAGAAACATAGCCGGCTTCGTTTGCACTTTTATAAAGAATATCTTGTAATATTCGATCGAATGGTTGTGATTGTGGAATGTGTGCAACTTTATAGAATGATCGGCCACCACGTACATTTGTACGATCAATATATTGATCCATCACACCCAGATGACCAGGAGCAATAGATTCTTTCAATGAACCACATGCTGATGTTGTCAAAATATGGGTGCAACCTAATTGTTTCAATGTCCATAAATTTGCACGATAATTTACATTCGATGGACTGATATCATGATTACGACCATGTCGACCCATAATGTATACATTAACATCATCAATTTTCCCGTGAACAATTTCGGAATCCGAAGCAAAACCATACGGTGTTTCATCGACTCGAATCATTTGAACATCAGTCAATATTGTTGAATCTTGATCAAGACCGGTGCCACCGATTATACCAATGGTTAATTTGGATGATTTCATTTTTATTTGTCGAATAAAAGTTGACAACACCAAAAGAATTGGAAAACACGCTGGAAAATATAACTTGACAATGAAATATCAAACAATTGAATCGTTTCCACCCTGTCTATCCTTTTAAATGAACATTGAACTCTGTTCAAACAATGAAGATAACGATGTTATCAGCAATGTGCGCGCGGTTATCATCAAAAAGAGACTAAAAATCAGCACTCACAATCGATTACATCGATTTTGCTCAAAGCAATTTTCATGATTTAAATCTCGAAAAATTTTATTTCAAATTAAATTAAATTTAATTTTGATTAATTAATCAATAATTGTGATTGTTGAAAATTACAATCATCATAAATGAATGCAATAAAATCGATGGCCATCAATCCGATCGATGATGATGATGTCATTGGATTAAGCCTTAAATCTAGGAAAAATTTTACCGAACCATTCGTTAAATCAATCGGTATCGATAGAATTATCCAATAATTATTTATATTTGTTAGTGACATTTTATTATTCCAATTATTTTGATAATGATATATTAATCGATCATTGCTATTACGTTGCCTCAATGACCAATATGATATCGCCGGGCCATATGTAAGTGATTTTATTATTAAACAACCATTTGTAAAGTTATATGATTGATAATATTTACTCGATATTCTTGCACCATTATTATTATCATTATTAAGATTACGTACTAATTTCGCATCAAATACAAACATACCATATGATGATAATGATTCAATTTCATCAATCAAATAGAATGGCATTGTATTTGGTTGTGTTCGATAGCCACAAGTTTGATTCAAATTATCAAATGAACAATATGAATAATAGATACCATTTTGTTGATTTAAATATATTGGATTATATAATTGTTGTTGATGCTGTTGATGATAGTGATGATGATAATAATGATAATAATTAGAATTTAATCCAAAAATTTGATTAATAATAATAGCACAGAAAATCAAAGATAATCTTAGCAACATTTTGAAATAAATCAATCAACTAATCATCAATCGAATGATAATCATCAAATGAATCAAGATTATCGTGATTTTTAATCTTTTAAACTGACCATCAACCATCACCAATATTCATTTCCCATGTGCCAAAACAACAATAAATGAATCATCAATCAATGACTAATGATTGATGAAATCATCTCATTATTTATCATAAACAATAATGTTCATCCATTTATGGTGAAGAAGAGAAAAAAAATTTGAAAACAAAATAAATAACCGACGGAAATCATTGATTTTCAAAAATAAAATGAAAAAAAGAATTAAAAACTGTAACAAAAATTTCTTATGAATTTTATTCACTATAAATACCAAGCAACTTTCCACGTATATATTTGTGTGTTATGAAAAGGAGAGAAGGTTAGCACTCCCCTGGATGAGGACGGAATTAAAAAGACACACATGTCTTAAGTATACATTGAACCTTATGGTTCCGTGTATCAGATTTTTTTATAAGTTTTTTTTTTAGTTATACTTCAATTTAACCCTTAGCGGACGGATTTAATTTGAACGTTAATCAATTTATTCATTCAATCAATTTATTAAATGAATCAATGAATTTATCATGAAAAACCAGAAAAAAAACGAAAAAAAATTGGTAATAAGATTCAAGAAATTCATTTATAGTAGGGATCCAATAATTGTTACATAATGATTCATAATGACAACAATATAAAATAATGCATTCAGTGTTTACATCGATTTTGTTTTAGGACAAGATGGTTTAGGAAAAACAAAATAACACATGTTTCTTAATGAGAGGGTAAATATAGATGGCGATAACAATTTCATGATGATCTATATCAGTGTATTGATGTTGGAATATCGGGAATTTAAAGACAAAAAAATTGGTCAGCTTTAACGACGATTCTATTAATGGTGATTTATGAATTTATGTATAAAATATTTGACAACAACGATTCAATAATAAACATGATCTTCATTTCAAAGGCCACCAAACGATATAATCAATCAATAATCAATGATCATTATTTACCACGACTTCTGGTTGTCATTCTGGTTACCATTGTTGGCATTGTTGATGATCTTGTTTTTCTTACAGGCTGTTTCAGGGAGATAGAAAAAATGGAATTAAAAATCAAAGGGTTATAATTTTGTTAATTCGTGCAACGATAATAATAATAATAACAATAAATGAATTAATGGTAAACAAAAGGAAATTAATCAAATAAATCAAATTTTAATCTTTTTGAAAACATGCATTAAATATTTATTCAAATAATAACAACTAAGAATTATTATTATAAACTAATCATTTAAAATATGACTAACCGAATTTCTTAATGCTTTTGATTTATTATTCGATATTGGTGGCTCTTTCGAACGTTTATCATTTTTCAAAGATTTTTCATTCGTTTTGGTCATTTCTATTGTTGTATCGGATTCCATTACAATTCCATTACCGCCACCATCTTCAGCATTAGCGTCTTCATTTTCATTGTTTGCATCATCTTGATGATGATTATTATCATCATCATTATTATTATTATCATTCGCATCATGAAAAACATCATTATCATCATCATCATCATCAATATGTTCTTGTTTCATTTGTAACAATTTTTGTTGAAATGTTGACTGATGATCATGATCAACATTATTTTCTTGTTGCTGATTTTCATCATTATTTTCATTATTATCATCAATGTTTTCACTACTATCACCACCACCATTTTCTTGTTGTATAATCAATGATCTTGATCGTTCATCATCATCTTCGATATTATTTGGTGGTAGAATTATGATAGTATGTTTGTTACTATTTGCAGTATTATTATTATTATTATTATTATCATCATCTTCCACATAATCATCATTCGTATCATCATCATATTGTTCATTTTCATCACCACCAATAAATAAATCAGGATGACAACGTAATCGATGACGATTAACATGACTTGATTTAACAAAACGTTTATTACAATTAGGATATGTACATTCATAATTTTTTTCGCCAGTATGCGTTTTACGATGATTAGTCACATAAGCCATTGTAACGGCACGATAATTACAACTAGGCCAATCACATGCAAATGGTTTAATATCGGCATGTCCCATAATATGTTTTTTAAGATGACATTGTTGCAAAAATCTTTTATTACAGCCAGGCCATTCACAAACATGTTTTTTAGCATTTTCATGTATAGCACGTTTATGATCAGTTAATGCACCTTTCAAACGAAATGTCCAACCACAACCAGGATAATCACATTTGAATGGTTTTTCACCCGTATGTGTTAACATGTGTGATTTTAATCCAGGTTTTTGACTAAAATTCAACGTTGAATAGATATTTAAATATCAAAATCTTTGTTCAACTGTTTAATTAAATAACTTACCTGAATGCTGAATTACATCCAGGCCAATCACAAACATATGGCCGTTCGCCAGTATGTGATCGAACATGTAATTTCAATTGATGTGTTTGCGAAAAACGCATCGAACATGATGGCCAATTACATGCATACGGTTTTTCACCTGTATGCGTTTTTTTATGATCCCATAAATTCGAACGATATTTTGCAACATATTTACATCCCTGAAATGGACATGGAAATTTTCTCAAATGACTATCATCGAATTTCGGTTCTACTACTCTTCCTTTTTTAACTTTTGATGTTGGTGTATATGCTTCGGGATAATATTCTTCATCATCATCATCATTATTATTGTTTTCATTTTCATTGTTATTATCATTTTCAACATTATTAACATTTTCATTATTGTTGTCATCATTATTTTCATTATTAACTTCTGTAGTTTCAGCAGCAGCAGCAGCTGCTGATAATGATTCTTGTTCTTCTCTTATTAATGATTCTTCATCATCGATCGCTCTATCTACTTCATCTAATTCTTCTGATTGTACTTGAAATGCTGTTATGACATCACCTTCACGTACAAATCTATATGTTGGTGATATTGTTTGACGTGATCGCTTGTTATTCGTTGATGTAGTAACAGGTGTTTCGATTGATTGCGATAAACCCTCATAAATGAATTCGGATTTAATATTTGGTACAACCATACGCTTAGATCTTGTTGATGCTAATGTTGTTATCGGTGATTTAGTAGTTTCCGCTAATGGATTTTTACGTTTTCTTCCACGTTTTGATGGAGGATTTAACAGCAGCGTGCTGTCAATGATTTCACTTTTGATTATTTGTTGCTGTTGCATATCATTACCGAAATCATTAGACAAAATATTCGGATCACCATCAATGATAGCCATCGCATTATCTTGATCATTTTCATTCAACTGACCATCAGTACCATCTTCTTGGTTAATTACACGATAAACGATTTGACCATCATTTTCAGCCAATTGTAATACTTCTATATTATCCAATGATAATGGCTGTCCATCTTCACCAAGTATCAAATATTTTGCTGGATTTCCATCATCATTTTCCAATGTTATTTCATGCATTTCATCATCCATTATTTCTTCTTTTATTTCGGGTAATTTTGTTTCCTCTTCTTCAGCAGCTGTTTGATGTCTAAAATCGTAATAATGGAAAAGAAAAGAAATCAACATCGAAATCGAGATTATTTAGAACAAAAATACATACTCATCATTATAATGTGATTTCATTGAATCCATATTATCATAACGAATACCACAAATACGGCACATGTACATTTTTACTTTGACTTCGACCATTTCGGCCATAAAATTTTGATCTGATAAAAATCGAAAATCAAACAAAAGACATAAACATCAATCAATTGAAATACCTTTCGTATCATTATCCATATCATCATCAACATGAGCCATGATTATGATTATTTATATTAGTTTTTTAGGGTATTTACAATCTAAATAATGGGAAACTTGACAAAAAATAATCGATTCATTAGAAATTGATTGTCCATTTTTGTTTTGAATTTGGAAAATTCTGAAATATTTCAAAATTTTCAGAATTTTTAAAATTTAAATTTTTCAATGATCAATTCAGAAATTAAATGTCTTCATCATGTAACCATAAACAAAGTTACGACGACGACTTTATTTATGGATGGCAAAGAATTTTTGAAAAAAATTCAAATTATTTCAATTTAATAATCAACAATTTGCTGCCTCTTTGGATGGCCGCTAATAAATTTTGTTATGGGTAAAAATAATCGAAAAAAACATTTCGGGAACCATACATACACACAATTACATTTGAATTTTAATTCACTTTGATTTCGATGAATTTAATGGAAAATTTTTAAAATTTTTTATAAAAAATTTATAAAAATAAATTCTTGATTAAAATATACATACATTTATAACAATTTAAATTGAAAATTTATTAAAATTGCTTTCAATTTATCAAAAATGTACCATTCATCAATCAGTAAGGCAAAAAAAAAAACGAAAAAAACAAAAATAAACGAAGCGCCGTTTTCTATTTATTGCCCCAATAGAAATTAGGCAAAAAAAACACGATTACAACAGATACGAATGGTTACCTTAAAGAAGTTGAAAAAAAATTCAATTTTTACTTTTCATATTTTGACTCATTTCTTTTTGTTGTTTGTTTGGTGCGTTTTTTTTTTTCGTTTCTTCATCTGGCTATGCTTCCAAAACAGAACAAGTGAAAAAAAAAATTCCCTCATGCCACAATCGTCATTGCCATTCATAGAGGACATATATTAAGTGGTAGTGGTAATTTTTGTTTGTTGAGGGAAAAGAGGTGTTTTGATGATTGCAAAATATTGAAACGGTACCGCCATCTGTTGTCGAAGATTTGATTTAATGTTTGAATAAAAAATTCTTCGAAATTAAAAATTAATTAATTAATTAACTTACAATTAATGCTTCAATGATTTATTGATTAATTTGCATTTATTATTGGAAATATTTATATCAATCAGTATTTTTGGCTTATTTACAAATAATACTGATTGGTTTATGATAATGCTGTGAAAATAGACGAAAATAGTGGAGAGAATTGAAGATTACTTTAGAATTAAATTTACATCAGATTGTTATCATCAAAATTTGTTGATGGTAAATCAACAAAATGTATGACGAAATGGTTCAGTGATAATGACCTTGAATCTTCAGATGGTGATGATTTTGAAGAGGTATTAGAAACCAGATTCAGGCTTATATTCATATTGATATAATAGAGACTGAATTGGCAAAGTTACAAGGGAAAAATATAAAATAACCCGGAAGTTTTTTTTTGATGTTGTTGTTGCTTATGGAATAAGATAACAATAAGAATAATTTTTCGATTTGTTTCCATTCGTATGGTTTTAAGATGATAATATTCTTAACTTGTCAAACTTTACTGTTTGTTGTTGTTAGTTATTATTGTCAACAACAACAACAACAACAATGGCAACAATGACAACAAGCACAACGAATTGTGATATTTAAAAAAATGTATCATTTTGAAATGAAGAAAAGATGGGAAAAAAAATCTACGAAAGATAACAAAGATTATTTTCATTTGAAATTCATTCATGCTTTTGACATCATCATCACATTGATCACAAGGTATAGTTGATGATAAATAATATTAAAATGGCAAAATTTGGTTTCGGAAATATAACTAGTTTATTATTTAATTTTTTAACAATATCGAATATAATTTATAATAAACAAAGTTATTATGATCAATTAATATCACGTAATAATTGGAATGCATATTATGATTATATTGTTGTTGGTGGTGGTACTAGCGGTATTGTTGTTGCTAATCGTTTAAGTGAAGATAATAATATATCAGTACTATTGATTGAAGCTGGTGGTTCTGAAACGGTTACATCACAAACACCTGGTTTAAGTGAAACATTAATAGGTACGGCTATGGATTGGAAATTATTGACCATAACACAAAATCATTCATGTATGGCAATGAATTCTAATCAATGTCATCTGCCTGTTGGTCGTGTTCTTGGCGGTACATCATCAATTAATCGTATGTATTATTTACGTGGTAATCCGATTGATTTTGATTTATGGGAATCTAAATATGGTATGTTATTTTTGGTTCATGCTCATTTGCAATCATTGATTTTTTAATTTTGTTATTATCAAGGACTGAAATCATGGACATGGAGAGATGTGTTTCCATATATGATACGTAATGAAAATCAACAAGATCCAAATCGTTCGAAATCTGGAATTTATGGCCAAAATGGTCCAATACATTTACAATCATTACAATCTACAGCGAAATCATCTAATGATCAATCATCTTCGCCTGAAGAATCAGTTGACAAAATTTTACAAACATTCCTATTAGCATCGAAAAAATCTGGTTACAATATTATTGATTTGAATTCTGGCATATCAAATGGTACATCTAGATTACAATCAATGATCAATCACGGACGACGACAATCAATGTCAACAGTATTTTTGGAGCCAAATCATAAAAATCGTCCAAATTTACATATTTTAGCCAATTCAATGGTGACAAAAATTTTATTCGAGAATGATCGGGCGATCGGTGTACGCTTTCAACGTGATTGGCAACAATACAGTGTGTTTGCAAGACAAGAAGTGATAATTAGTGCTGGAGCAATACATTCTCCACAATTATTAATGTTATCTGGCATAGGTCCTCGTGACGAATTGAATCGCCATCAAATACCGGTAAAAGTTGATTTGCCTGGTGTTGGTGAAAATTTTCACGATCATATTGGATCATTAGGTTTATATTTTACCGTAGATAATTTACCTGAACCTGGTATTACTAAACAACATTTAAAACAATATTTCTATTACGGTAAAGGTCCATTATCAGAATCACCATATGTTGCAACAATATTTCGAAATGGTAATGGTAATGATTATGATCAACAACAACATCAGTCGCACACAACTCAATCATCACCAGATTCAATGTTATTGACATATGTAAATGGCTTGACAAGTCGTGAATTATCACCAGAATTAAGTGAACAACAAA
The DNA here is from genome assembly GCA_002943765.1 of Psoroptes ovis. Classification (NCBI taxonomy): domain Eukaryota; kingdom Metazoa; phylum Arthropoda; class Arachnida; order Sarcoptiformes; family Psoroptidae; genus Psoroptes; species Psoroptes ovis. Next base: position 1,617,261 of record PQWQ01000012.1, read on the forward strand.
TGAATCTGAAACGATCATCATGGAATCAATATTATGGTGATAAACTAAAATCAACAGCCGGTAAATTACAATTTACAATATTACCAATTGTATTGAAACCTAAAAGTCGTGGACAAATACGGCTGAAATCATCGAATGCATTCGATCCACCATTGATTGATCCAAAATATTTTGAACATCCAGATGATTTACGACAAATTACGCTTACAATGCGTGAAGCGCTACGTATTGTTCGTAAAAAAATATTCAATCAATTAGGCACCAAATGGTATCAATCCGTAATACCTGGCTGTGAATTTGAATATCAAAAATTTCAATCTGAAGCATTGATGATCGAAGAAAACAATGATGATAATGACAATGATGTAAATATTGATGATTTAGATTTGAATGAATTATCAAATAATTCAATTATTGAACAATTAATCAAGTCAACAATGAATGATTTGAATCAAAACCATCATGATCAACAAAAACAACAACAACAGCAGCTAAACCACCAACCTCAGCCACAACAACATGAATCATCAACTGCAAAAATTATGGCTGAAACATCATCCAGTTTGACAAGTGTTGGACATCATAATTTGCCATTTAATTTTTTAACATCTTTGGTGGGTAAATTATTTAGCAAATCATCTTCGTTATTACTACGAAGACGATCATCATCATCATCGAACTTTCGGCGACGTATTTGGGGCCGTTCATTGATTAATTCAACATCATATTTTTATGATCAATATTGGCATTTGAATCCTGAACAATATAAAAATCATCCATTAGTGACGAAAACATTATATGGTGGCATTGATAATCATAGTTTTATTGATGGTTTTTCATCATCATCATCCATATCTAATCGAAATCAACAAGATAATTCGATTGGAATAACAGTGTTCAATAGTCATAGTGGTGGACAACATCAATCATTGCGTCATAAACAAACAACACAGCAGCAGAAATCAGAATCAACATCACAACAATTACCATATGATGTTGAACCAATTGTATTGACTGGTTATTTCCAATCACCACCCAAAATCGTTACAGATGGATTGTCGCCTTCATCAACGACAACTACGACTACCACCACAACAACAACAACAACACAAAGGCCAACATCTGCTCAAATTCAACCAATTGATCATGATAATCGAAATTATTATAGTAATTATTATAATCATTATTATCATCATCAATCAAAATTAACGACAAAACCACCGACATTTCAACAAAAACAAACAAACAAATCGAATATTGATGCATTAGATCAATATTTACGATGTATGGCTAAAATGATGACAATGCCAATCGGTGATTATGTTGGTACATGTCGTATGGGCATAAAAAATGATCGCCATTATGGTGGTGCTGTTGTTGATGAACGTTTTCGTGTTTATGGAGTCAAATCATTACGTGTTATTGATTGTTCTGTTGTACCAGAAATAACCACAGGTAGTATGGAATCGGTAGCCATAATGCTTGGTGAACGTGGTGCTGAATTTATTCGTGAAGATCGTAGATTTAAAAGAAATTAAACTTGAAATCAAACAAAAAAATAAGAGAAAATTTTGGGGGACAAAAAAAAATTCGAATCTATGAAATCTTCGGGCAATCATCTTTTACATATCCACAAATACATTATCATCAAAGGTCATCACAAATTGAATCAATGACAATGACCATTATTATATGAAGAAATTCAATTATCTTTTGATTTGTATTATATCAGAAAAAAATGAAAAAAATTTAAAGAAATTTCAAGAAAAATTCAGCATTAATGGATCGTATTTATTGATATTTTACCTTTTTTGGATCATCACTTGAATCATTACCATCATTATCTCATTATCAATCACATTTATTGTTAATCATTATTTATTATCATCGTTAATGTATTACCATTATCATCATCATCATCATCATCATTATCATTATTACGGGAAAATTGATTCGAAAACGAAAAAAAAAAATGAAAAAAAAATTGAGTTTAATGTCTTTTTATTGAACTTTATTTCTATATGAAATTGAATTTTTCTTTCACTCACTAAAAAAATAAAGATTTATTTTAACAATTTAATTGTATTTGTATTTGATTGCTTTTTCTTTTTTAAATTTCTTTAAAATCTTTGGAATCCCATCATTTGATCATAAATTCAAAGTTTAATTGATTCATTTATCTTTAATTCGATACAACAAAATAATATTTTGATTTTGATTAGATTTCGAATTTTCAAAGATTTTTTTTTGATTTTGATTTTCAAAGTATTTTGGTTGTCCAGAAAGTTTTGGCCGGTTTTGAAGCGGCGTTTACATTGGATAATACTAATAGATTTATTGGACAACCCATTGAATATAATTCATCGAAAGATCTTTTTGGTAATTTTCAGTTTTTTGGCCAAAAAAATGAAAATTACGAATAATTATCAAAACAATTATGAGAATGATACGAATTGTCATCAATTGTCAATTGTCCATTGTTCTTTTTTTAAATTTTTGATTCTTATTCAAGATTATCATCGCTACCACCATCATCATTTTCATTATTACCATCGTAGATAAATTAACGAGTTTTCTTTGTTAGTTTGTCAACAAAAAAAAATTGTCAATTTTAAAAGATGACAAATAACAAATTATCAAAAAAAAAAACGAAAAAAAATCGTTAAGTGAAACTGGTTATCCTTGACAATGATCATTTTGTTGTTGATAATTACTTAATTAACATATCATTTGGTTCAAAGAATTGCCAGATTTCTGTCAAAGAATCATTTGAGATGGTGTGTAATTGGAAATGGAATTCCATTTCCAATGTTTATTCGGCTGCAAAGATGAATTATCATCGAAATTGGTCGAAAAAAAGAATCTTCTTATCACCAAAAAATGCAATAACTTTGATATGACATTAGAAACACCGACCAACGATCATCGTATCCACTGAACTATGGATGATGATAAACTTGTTTTTTTTTTTTTTAAATTTTATGAAAAATTAAAGATAAAAATTCGGGAGAAAATGAAAAATAATCATCCGAAATGGATGATTATTTCAAAAAAAAAATAAATTTCAAAATTTCGTATACATTTTTGAAGATTAGATTTGATTGAAGATTTGAAAAAGAAGAAATGAACAAAATGGCTGATGTACACTTGTACAAACATCGATACACAAATGTGTACATCATCCATACACACACAACACACACACACACACAGACCACCATCAATTGTCGATACACAATTATTATCATCATTGAAAACTAAATGATAATGATGATGATTATGACATTTATCATAATGATATCGTATCATCTGGCAAACATGAACAGAGAAAAATTTATTTTCTCTTTTTTTTCTATGAATTCAAATGAAATTGAAATTGAAAATTTCAATTTCGTTGATGTTTGATCATTGACTATTTAAATCGAAAATATGTTTTCAGAATAGATTCATTTGATGTATATTTTCGGTTGTGGTTCTTCAAAGATATTCAAAAAAAAATTGAAAATGAAATCATTACTTACGATTCAATGTTTGTTGTTAGCTTCGATCGCAGTCAATGGACAACGTTCGACAACAAATTCATCGGAATTATTTGATTCAATTAATCGTGATTTAGAAGAATTAAAATCATCGATATCGAAATCACTGCAATCACCACGTTTTAATTCATCATCATATACATTTAGTACTGATGTAAATTCATCATCATCATCAGATTTTGATACAGATGATCATACACATTTTATTGCCGATTTAGAACAAGATCGTCCATTTGTTCGTTGTTCAGCACCGACTGATGGTGATTCATTATGGAAATTTTCCATTCCATATCTAAGAGAATCGGATGGACTTTTACGTTTTAATCAATTTCGTGGTAAACCATTGCTTTTGGTTAATGTTGCTACATTTTGTGAATCAACAATCGAATATCCAATTTATAATGAATTGAAAGATAAATATGGTGATGATTTGGTGATCATTGGTTTTCCATCGAACAATTTTTTGAATGTAAGTTTTTGTTTATGCATTTAATTGTTAATTTACGATCATTAATGATTGATGAATTTTCATTTTGAAATAAAAACAGCAAGAACCAACCGACAATGCAACCGAAATCTATAATGCAATCAAATATGTACGTCCTGGTAATGGTTTCGAACCAAAATTTCCATTAACACAACGTATCGATGTTAATGGTGCTAATCAACATATGATTTATAAATTTTTAAAACGTTGTTGTCCATCAACACGTGTACGTTTTAATCCAAATGAAGAAAAATTGCTCTATAAACCAAAAAATAGTCGAGATGTTCGATGGAATTTTGAAAAATTCTTAATACACCCGGTTACTGGTTACCCGGTTAAACGTTATGATCAAAAATATTTACCAGATCGTATCATTCCCGATATTGATCGATTATTGGCTGAAGTGAAAAAATCAAATTCAGCAGCTAATCAGTTTGAAACACCTGTTAATTCACGAAAATAGACATATCAATGCACAAAATGCATCTTATGCTTGATTTTGATTTTTTTGATTTCATTTTATTGATCAAAATAACAATTTTTATATCATTTTTGCATATAAATGGCACAACAAAACAAAAAATTTTCCATATATCTCTCATTTAATACTTGTATCTTTTCTATTTTTTTTAACGAAGATAATTCGATATATCTTCTATTTTTAAAATATTAATCATATAAATTCAACATAAATAATCATACGATTTGGATCATATTTCATACTTAATGATGTTATATTTTTTTTGTTTTTATCAGAAAAAAAAACTTGGGTTACAAAAATGAAAAATAGACAAATTATCAATTTTTGATTATGAATAAAATTCAATTATCATTAAAGAATTACCACGCCATGATATATGGATTATATGATATATCATATAAACATATTTTATAAAAATTAGCTTCGAAAATAGAATTCAACATCCCTGAATTGATTTTTCATTTTATTGAATTATGTGATGATGATGATGATGTCGCCGATGACCAATCGATTAAACCGCCACCACCACCACCACCACCACCACCAAAAGCTGACGGATCGAATGCAGCACGTAATGCTTGTGATGATGATGATATGATTGGTGTTGTTGGTGTTGCTATTGTAGAGGCTACTGTTGTCGATGATAATGATAATGATGATGCTGTTGTTGTTGTCGTTATCGATAATGAATTCGATAATGATGACATAGATGTCGATGATGATGATGATGTCGGTGTCATACCTGTATGAGTTAATTTATGTTTTTTAAGGTTACCTTTCAAATCGGAAATATAACTACAACCAATGAAATCACATTGATATATTAATACACCTGAATGTATACGTTTATGTATATTTAATCTTCTTGGTTTTTCTGTTTGATATGAACAACCAGGGTGATCACATTGATAATAAACGATACGTTTCGATGATGATGATGATGAATGGTGATTACTATTCGAATGATGATTATGATGACTATTATTTTGATTTTGTGATTGCGTTTGCTGTTGCGATGTATTGAGTGAATAAGATGATGGCAAAGGTTGATTAAATGAAAACGCTGGCGTACCAGTACTAGGCAAACAACGATTCAATGATGATTGATTATTATGATTCGTAAGATTATTTTGAGTATGATGACCATTACTGAGCACAATCGAATCAGGTAAATAGATTAAATGTGATTTAAATTGTTGCTGAGGTGGTTGTAGATAATTGCCATTTTTATTGTTATTGATATAATCATCAATGTCATCATCATCATCATCTTCATCGTCTTGGTTATCATCATCATCATCATCATGGCCATTATTTATAACAATACCAGAGTGTTGATCATTTATCATATGATTCTGGTGATGATTATTATTGTTATTAAGACTATTGTGATGATGATAATGATGACCATTCAGATTTTGTAATTTTTTCGGTAAAAATGTTTGTAAATGTTGATCATTACCGGTATGTTGTTGATATAATTTAAGCGAATCATAACGTTGATTCCAATCATAAAGATCAGCGTTATATGATGATATTAATTTTTGTAATTGTTCTATTTGATGTTTTACATCATTATTATTATGGTTTGTTAATGATTTATCATTATTATTATTAATTAATTGTTTATTTGTTTTCAGTGATAATAAATTTTCTAAACATTTTATATGTTCTTTCGATAAACGTTTAATATTTTCCAATATATAAACAAGATGTTGTAATGATATTGCTATGTCTTTGATTTTATTAATTTCTCTTTCATAACGACGACATTTACGGCAATAATTTATCGCCGATATTATCGAATGATGATCATTCATATGATTGTTTGAATTTAAAGATGTTAATGTTGCTGTCGATGTTGTCGTTGTGGTGGTCATTGTTGATGATGATAGAAAAGATGTTCGCTGAAAATTCATTGTTTTGTTGTATGATTCATGATCATATTCAATCAATCAAAAATCAAAATGAAAATCGATAAACTGTGAAAACAAAAGAAAATTTTTCAAATAATTAAGAATCGAAGAATAAAAATCGATAAATCGAAATAAACTTACATAATTAAGAATCAATTAAAAATTTAAATTAAAATTTGAACTTGATTTAATTTAAGTTAAATTAAATAACAAAATAACAACTTGTTTACAATATTTCAACATAAATTTTTTTTTTTATTATTTGTTCGATGTTTATTAGATTTGATATGTAAACAACAACAACAATCAAAAATAATGAAAAACATTGATGATTGGTGGCTGGTTGATGGCGGTTATCATCAGCCATTATCAGCCATCATTTTAATTCAGAATTGATCATTGGAAGTAGTGGTCGATTATGTTTTATTAATATTTGAAAATCAAAAACAATATTTACAAAAATTATTCAATTTTTCTGGGAGCAACTCCCCAAAAGCTTTTTGAATATTGAAAAATAAAAATACAATTGTATCTATATGTATCGGTATAATATCCATACAACATCATAATAATAATAATAAATAATAATTGAAAGAACAGACTGATGGTTAAAATAATAGAAAAATATAACACAGTTATTTTCAATATATTGAAAAATTTAAAACTAAAAAAAAATATCGAAATTAGTAGCTTGAAGTATCGATAGATGGCGCCTTGTTTTGCGTAGTTCAATTTTTCTATTTTTTTAAAATTTTTCAAAATTTTGATTTTTTTTTTTTTGATTAATTTGATTTTAATTAATTTTTCCATAATTAATTTGATTCGCAATCAAAGAATGGCGAGAAATTCCATGATAATTTATCATCCATTAAAATCATGATGGATGAACATCAACACACATATGTTCCATTCGTATATGTGTTCAGCAAACAAAAGTTTGATTTTTTATTATCCATAAATCATAGATATACCAAAGGTGTGTATGTAACCTTTATATTTGATTGACATGTGAAAACATATTCGAGAGAACGTTTTTTGTATATTTCATATTTGTACAAATCAAAAGAAATATTATTATGATGTAATAGTCTGAATAAATAAATAAACAACTAAAATGAAAATCTTTAAGGCTTCAAAGACAGTAAACTGAATCATTAAGATTCCGAAGACAATAGAAGACTTCAATAGAATATCAGCATCACCATCACCATCACGACCACGACACACCAACACAGATATTGTTCGCTATGAATGAATCGAAAATATGAAAAATTATCAACGAAATATTATGTAATAATCATTAATATGTGAAATATTGAAAGCATCTAAAATTGGCAGCAAACAAACAAACAAACAGATCCAAATCCAACAAAGTGAAAAATGAATTTGACAAATCATTTGTCAATCTTGAATACCGAAGAGACTGAATCGAATGATTCATTGTCATTTAATGAATTCAATTAATGAATTTATTTTGTTTATTTATTTTAATTAATCATAAATTAATTAATCATAAATTAATTAATTATTCCACGTTTCAAATGAACAATAAGAGTGGACACATTTGTAAAAAAATGAATATTTATGTATGTATTTTCGTTGATATTTTTTGTTGTCAAATTTGAATGGGAAAAAAATTGAATGAATGAATGAATCAATGAATAAATGTAGGATTGAATTAGTCATAGGATCGTTTTTTTGTTAATATGGGGACACATTAACATTAATAATAATGAATTATTACAACAAAAAATAAGCAAAGGGGAGAAAATGAATAAAAGTAATTCAGTGTATTTTGTGTTTCAATCAGTGTTTGGTGTTGGTTTGGTGTTGTGTGTGCGTATTCACAAGAAATGATGGAAATTTGGGAAAAATTAGAAATAAAATGACACAAAATCGCTTCGTTTTGTTCAATATAATTCGATCGATCGAAAAATCAATCGATGTGTACTGCTGCTGGTGGTGGTCGTGGTAAAGGTGATGATAATTTATTGATAATATTTCTATAATTAAATATAATAATACATTTGGATGATAATACAATTGGGGTTGTCCGAAAAGTTCGGCTGATTCGAATCATTGATTTCGAATTCGAAAAATGGCCAGAACTTTTCGGACAACTTAATACATTGAGTTGTGAATGAATGGAGATTCGATGATGATAATGATAATGATAATGATGAAAAGGCAGAAAAAATTTGAAATTTTGAAAAATTTCGCAATTTAAGATACATGAAATTCATATGATAAATGATTTAAGCTCATATTTGTATTATTATTATTATTATTTGAAAAATGATGAATCAATCTTGAACCACGTCAAACGATGATAATGATAATGTCTATGGTTCGATATCAATTTGATTAATTAATAATGAATACATTTGAATTAATTTATTTGTTTATTTATGATTGATTTCTATCGGATGACAATGATTATTATTATCAGCATTATTGTTAATTGTTATTTCAATCATCGGTAATGATGTTGTTGCTGTTATTGTTGGATGATGTATAATTGTGGTCGTCGTTGATGATGATGATGATGATTTTATCATTGTATTTGAATCATTCAATAAAAATGGATTATCCATTGTTGTTGTGGATATTGTAGATGATGAATGTGTTTCTATTGTGGCCAATGGAATTGTTTTCATTATTGTTGTTTCTGTTGGTGTCAATAAATCATTGGTATTATCAACTGTAATACGATGATCTTTGAGTTGTGATGATTTTGTTGTTGTTGATGCTGTCGATGCTGATGATAATGTATTTAAACGTTGCATCGATGATGAACGTATATTTGAATAATAATTATTATCATTATAATTCCATTGATTAATAATATAATCATCGATTGATAAATTTAATTTTTTCGATGGTGTCGATGGTGGTGAATGAGTATCGGCATTTAATTTTTTATTATTATTCATATTATTAATATTATCATTATCATAATTATTCGAGGTTGTTCTCGTGCACATATGATTATGTAAATTGACCAATATTGGCCGATCACCGGATGATATCATTGATGATGACATTGAACTTTCTGATGTAAATTTTTTCGATTGTTGTTGATTATGTCTTAATGAATTCGATATAATATCAATGAATGATTTACGATCAGGAAATATATCCGATGATAAACGTTTATGTTTTGTTGTATTTATTGTTGTTGTTGGATAAAGTAAATTTTGTTTCGGTATTTGATTTTCTTTATTATTATTATTATTATTATCATGATTATCATTATTTTGATGACATTTTTCCATTTTAGAATCATTAATGCTGTGATTATTTATTTCACCATTAATAATTGTATCACAGAAATTTTCTCCTAAACCAGAATCACAACAAACATTATTATTGATCATTGTTGATGATGACAATGGCAGTGTTGTTGATGTCGATGTTGCAGGTATTGTTTGTTTTTCCGCATCATCAACTATTGAATGTAATTGTTTTTGATGATTATGTGCATGATCCAGATGATCATCTAATGAACTGATCGATGATAATGTCATCGATGATGATTTCGAATCACTTGTTTCTGAACGTAATTTTGTTCTTTTAGCTAAATCATTATGATGATTATTATCAACACTCTCATCATCATCTTCGACATCTTCTTCTTCTTCAAGATCTGATGTTTGATTGTTATTTTCATTTATTTGTTCTTGTTTAAGATCATTATTTGTTGTTAATAATAATGAATTATTATTATCAACAACAACAGTAACATCATTATCATTATCCATTGATAACCATGGATGTTGTAAACATTCATCACAAGTTAATCGTTTTCTAAATGGAAAAAAAAATTGAAAAAAATCATTAGTTAATCCATTAAATCTATTACATCTATTGACATACTTTGGATCTCTAATCAATAATTTTGAAATAAAATCTTTAGCTAAATCACTGATATTTGAGAATAATTTTTCCGGAAATTCGAGATCACTGCTAGTTATATTCGAATATGTTTGCTGTTTATCATCACCACCGAATGGACTATGTCCACTTAATAATACATATGTGACAATACCGAGGCTCCTAAAATACAAAATCAATAGAAAACCATTAGATAATCGGAAAAAAAAATCAAAAACTCCATCGAAAAACATACCAAATATCAGATGCCAATGTGATTGGTTCGTATTGAAGTATTTCGGGCGCTGTAAATCAACAGAGACAAATTAATTAAAATCGAGAGAACCTCAAATCAAACAACAAAAAAAAACTTACGCATATAATCAACGGTGCCCATAATTTCACGTACTTCACATTGATCATCGATTAAACGTGATATACCGAAATCACATAATTTAACATTACCATTTGGTAGTGAATCGGTTAGTAAAATGTTTTGTGGCTAAAAATAAGTTTTGAAATAAATAAAACAAGAAAAATTAATCCACTTTTCCAAGAAAATCGAATCAAATCAAATTGAATTAAGACATTCAAAGATTTTTCAAAAATATTAAAAATTTGATAACACAAGTAGCACACACACACACACATAAGCAACGGGGAAAGTCAAAGATAAAATCAAAAAGAAAAAAAATAAAAAATAAATTCGTTTTTATCTTTGAAATAATCGAATTGATTCGAAATAATTTAAATAAAAATTTAATTTCAAAAATTTCAAAAATCAAGATCACGGAGATTCGTAGATTGAAATCATCAGGGGAAAGGAATGACCAAAAATATTCAAAAAAAAAGCAAAATTGAATTTTTATCTTTAAAAATTACTTTCAAATATTTCGAAAATCGAGAGCAAACTACTTTCAAATCAACGTTATCATATAACTGTGTGGCTTATCTGTCCATCAATGGTAAACAGTTGGAGAAAAACATGCTGCGCTACTTATTAACCATGCACAATTTAGACATCAAGGTCAGCGAGAGAGAGAGTTTATGGTCGTCAAACGGTAAACCATTTTTTTTCTCCGAAGTAAATTGCTTATTTTGGTGACATTGATTCATATGATTTTGATCATCATCAAACCACATTATTGTTATCATCTTCCAAATCCAATTCGAATCAAATTAAATTAAAAGTAATTCAGTTTTTTTTATTATTATAGCTGTACTTCAAGAGAAATTAACCTGAATTTTTGCCTAGTTTCAACAGGTTGAAACCTTTAAAGATTGTTTATTTCGAAAATTGGAGCAACATTTTTTTTTGTTTGCTTGAAAAATGATAACAATTTTCTTCGAGAAATTATTATCATCATCAGTTATAAATAACTGTATTATGTATTGAAATCGAAATGGTTCGAATATTTGGTTCAAAATCAATGATAATAATTTTCTCTGATAATCAAGTAAGACACACCATACACACCACCACTCTCAAAATTATCATTAATCATTTTTGAGGTTAATTAAAAATTGGAATGTTCAATGTAATATTGAAATGAAGATAAATCAAATAAATCAAATCAAAAAAAAAATTCCATACCTTTATATCTAAATGTGCAATCTGTTTTTGATGTAGAAATTGTATACCTTCAATTATTTGTCGAACAATACGACAACATTGCCGTTCATCGATTGTTTCTTCATCGTCGAGAACTTTTTGCAGTTCACCACCTTCAGCTCTGTTAAGAGAAAATATTGATTTTAAAAAAAAAATGATCAATGATTTCAAAGGAATAAACAATCGATTAATACTTACAATTCTAATACTAGCGTAAAATCTAACCGGGTTTCATATACTTCATATAACCGAACAATACGTTCAGAATTTAATGATTCTAATAGTACACGTATTTCATGAAGAATTTCATCCGTAACATCACCATGTCTTGGTCGACGACGTTTGATGATTTTGGCTGCATATTGTTGACCATTTTGTCGATGTTTTATCCGGCGGACACATGCAAATTTACCCCTATTTATTGATTAAAAAAAAGGAAAATCATAATTAAAAATCAATCATCAATCAATATAAACATGATTTAATGTCCATGATTTAATAATTTCATAATAATCACATAATTGTCTTGATATTTCCATTTATACATGAATAACCCTGTATTCATTTTATTCAATTTGATTTGATGATTCATTCACAATGATTTGTAACACAGATTGAATGGAAAAGTGGTTTTACAAATTCAAAACAAAACAATTGAAAGTCATTGAATTTTCAAAAAAAAAAAAAAATAAACAATTAAACAAATAACTAAATGATTATGATGATTCGAAGAAAAATCAATGTCAAATTAATGAATCATTAAAGTAAATTTGAAACTAAAACGATTATGATTATGATGATGATCATCATCATTATCAATGGTGGTTCAATGTTTACAAACTATCATTAAATCATGTTCACATCACATCATCATCATCATCATCCATACATTAATCCACTCATTCAATCTTGTGAATCCATAAATTATTATTTACCTGTGTTTGCCTATGTATTATTATTATTATCATCACTGTTATTTGACGTGTAGGTGTCACAGCTGATTTTGATGAATAATTTTTTTTGTGAATAAAATTTTCCATTCAAATCAACCAAATCAATATTGATGTATACATGTTGAATACATCAATCCATACGCACGCAGATATGCAACAGGTGAACATATGAAAAGGTCTATTTTAAATTCAAAATTTTCAAATAATTTCCATGTCGGAGGCATTATTTGAAACGCATTATTCATTCATTCACCACCGCCAACGCATGGAAAACATAGTGAGACGGGCCACACACATATTAAGACATATTCAGATTAATTTTTCTTTCTTTCTCGGATAAAATCAATTAATTATCAGTTTGAGAATTAATATCGGTGGTCGGACATCATTCAAATCAACTGGAAAAATTTCATTTCATTCATTTTCACTTTGTGTGTGTAATTAATAAATTAATTGTTTTCAAAAGATTGATTCATTTGAAATTCGTTTTACGTTTTGACAAGTTATATGAATATGTATGAATCAGTCAAATAATAAATGAATCTGAAATTTTACCAAGAAAAAATTTCAAATTTCCAATTTTAGCAGATCTTAGGTTGGTCATCATGATCATCATCATCGTGTTTAAAACGGCCAATCGAGTCGGCAAGTCGATTGGTTAGTCTTTAAGCAAACTTAAAGCCAGGCTGCATGGTCCCCATGAGAGATGGAGAGATCTCTTATGGCGTACCACCGACCTCCAGCACCACCACCACCGTCAACATCAACAAGAACAATGATCAAACGATGACCAAGCCCTGTTTGAAACGAAAATTCAAAATTCATTCATTTTGAATTCAATGATTATGATCATCATTATCAATATTTGGTCAAATGTTATCAGCTGATGTTTGCTGATAATTGCGATGTTTATATCTGCCAATCTCTGTTTGAGTTTATAAATATAAATATGAATAAATATTCATATTTAACACTTTCAAAAATTTACCAAATAAACAATTGAACCAAAAAATTATCTTTGGCTTTCAATCACTCACTCTCTCTCTTTATTTGGATCTTACACAAAGCTGACCATTGGAAATCTTTGTGTAAACATCTTCAAAACCAGACACAAACAGTTAAAAACATATTGAATCAGATGGACACCAACACACACACACACACACAATAGTCCATTGTGTTTCGATTGATGGAAACATTAAACAAACAAATGAAAAAATAAGGGTTAAATGCTTGTTTTTTTTGGGTTATGAATAATAATGAAAAAACAATGGACAGCTGCTGCTGCTGCGTATCCATATATTTCAATATCGAAAGTATGCGGAGTAATTGAATTAATGGGATTTTCAATGGATGAACAAAATAAATGAACCAAATGAATAATCGATTGAAAGCCATTGAAAATTGAGGCAAAAACACCAAACGTTTGAAGTATTCATCAATTTTGGAGCAAGAAATCGCTCTCATTTAACCCATTAGCTTCACAGGCGCCTGTCAGGCGGTCAAGAAATCATGGTGTTCAATGAATAACGGGTATGACCAATCGGTTAATTGATTAAGGAGAAAAATTTCGAAAAATTGCTCATGAAAGGGTTGAGCACACCCGACGAACAATACATAGTACAATCAAATGAAATGTCGAATACTCAAAGATATTCAAAGGGTTTGAAAATCAAAGGTTTTCCAAAACCAAAGGTTTTCAAAATTTGAAAGGTGCTTCGCAGCCACAAAGTCTCAAATTATACTGCTTATGATGCTCGGTGCGCTTTAAAAATTGCACAAATTTCACTAAATAAAATTTGTAATTTAATGAACTTTGATTATTCAGATTGCGTAATCAAGGTGTTACAACAATAATTTATTTTATGTTTACATTTTTTCTTTTTAATCCAAAATTCCACTATTTATGGATTATTCAAGACATTTTCTAAGCATCTTTACGGCTGAAAAAAAAATGCGAGATAAATAAATAAATAAACAAACTGACAAACAAAGTCATTACGAAACATGAAGAAATATCGTAACATTAAATATCGTCGCAAGGTTAGTGAACAAACAAATAAACGCGTACAAACACGTGTTAGACGTGCACAATCGGGGACACATACACACACAGAAATAGGAAATTACAAAATTGATAAAGCAGCAAAAAGACAAGACAAATTATTCCTGATTGATCAATGAAAAATCAATCAATCAATGGTTAATTGATTGAATTGAATCAATCGATAAGATCAAATGGTTTCAAGATTCGAGGTAAAACGTCTTAAAATTCCGATCGCTCGACAGGCGCCGAGCGATCACCGATTGATTCAATGCTTATTGCAGTGTCCAAAGATTGCGGCAAATCAAATCAAAGAAAAAAATTGATGAATTTTGTGGTCCAAAAGGTCCACAAATCATAATGATTTGATGGAAAAATTAATCATTTCTTTAATTATGTTTCTAGGAATTTTAGATTTGATTTCATTTTGCCATTTTCGTTGGCTTTACATCACTTTTAAATTAAGATATCAAGTTTACTCGTTGCTGCTGCTGTTGTTTCAGTTCTCAATAAGATATGAAATATCAAACATGAAACATGATCAAACATAAGAAAATCAATGGAAAATAAATTAAAATCTAAAACAATGAAAATGACTGAATAAACACACAATTGACTTTTTCAAATTTAAGACTTAACAATTGACAACTGAAGTATTAAGCCTTCAAGCCTTCGAAAAGGGGCTAAAACATTTGCAAAAAAAACAATGGCCCCTGTTTGTGAATAAATGGAAACAATTGGCCCAACAATAAAATGGAAATAGCACTGAAAACTTGCAGGCCCTAGTGGCTTTTAGAGTGATTTTTAGTGCGTAATCAGTGGTTCAAGCGATAAACTTGGATTTGAAATCGAATTTTAATCAAATTTGATTTGAAAATTGGCTGAAAATCAATTTTGAAATTTTGAAAATTTCAAAATTTTCGAAATTCAAAAATTAATTAATTGAAATTCAGTTCAATTTATTGAATTACAAATCATCAGATTACAAATCACAAACAAACACACGAAACGCATGACACGAGCACAAACATAAACAAACTCGTTATAGTCTGATAACATCACCGTAATCATCATCATCATCTACCGCGTTCCACAAATCGCTAATCAATCGAAACTTGCTCAAAGTATTACAATCACAAGATAATGAATTGAATTGAATTAATTTAAAATCTCGAAATTTAAGATTTAAGAACTCAAAATCGAATCGAATCAAAATCTTGATATCTTCAGGCATTTCTTCTATTTCTTAGATGTTTGAATGGATTTCAAAGATTTAATTTATGATTTACTCTTGATTTTACTTCAGTGGATTTACGTTATCATTTGATTAATTGTATGTGGATTTGTGTATGAGGATTTTCAAGGTTTTGTTCAATTTGTTTATTTGCTTTCATTTAATTAAAATAATTTCATTTCGATGCAAATTTTTCGAATGGGGATTTTTGCATTTTTGAAAATTTTGAATACATACACAAAATAATGAATGCTTAGCAAATGTCGGATGTTCTGTTGTTTGTTATTTCAAAATTTACTCATAGTATTATTCAGATTAACATATATTTAAAATTTTGAATAATCTAAGGTGGATTTAATTTAAATTATTCGATTTGATTCAGTGTCCGAAAAGTTTGTGCGCATTTTCAATGGGAATTCACCATACGTTCACATTGATTTAAGGCGCAAGAACTTTTCGGACAGCCAAATACAAACAAATAAATGTAAATGAAAACAAAACATAGCAAAATGAAAACCAGGAATTATAGTCTTTGTCGCATACATTTTTGTTGTTTGTCATAATACATTTTATACATTTTTTTCGATTTGTTTACTTGTATAAATATGAACATGTTCACATTTTCCCACGATTAGAAATTATCTTTTGAGGCGAGATTTTGCTTTGTTTATTTTACATTTCAATATATGTTATGGAAATTTGTGTTTATCATTTGAATGCTTTTCACAACGTGTAAAATTGTAAAAGCAAACAATAATAATGGTCAAAAGTATATACGATCATTTGAAACAATTTTAAAGCAAACAATCAACAATAATGATGATAATAATAAACACATTACCGAGAAATGGATGAATGGATTGTCTGAAATTTCAAATGAATTCATTCCAAAATAAATTCATCAAAATTATCAGCAAGCCGGGTCATCAAACAAGTGGATGGAAGTGAAATGAAAATTAAAAATGAATTTGAATCACAAGCATATTTTTTGAACAATTAAGAACATTGTACAAGCTGTACAAATGAATCTGCAAATGAACGTTATGAAACCATTTGAAATTATAATTAATTATTCATGTAAAACAATGATAAATAAACATCAATTAATAATTATGACGACGATGGAAAGTGTATTTCAAGTGTATAATTTCACTTGAAATACAAAAATAATTATCATGTTTGAATCGTCCAAAAATTTGTTGGTGACAATTTCAATTCAAAATATACATAGAAATTCCATTGAAAATCAATCTAATCGACCGGAAAAATGGAAACTCCAACAAATTACCAATTCATCACACAACAATGTGACATTAATATCATCGATATCGATGATAATTTGATAAGTGTCAATCAATCAATCAATCAATCAATCACCAACAGCAGCAGCAGCAGCTCAAATCACATGGATAGATTGACAGCAGCAATCATCGATATCAGATAATGCGATGCATTGAATTTGCATAAATTTTGAAAATCAAAACGTGGAAAAATCAACATACAAAGACACTGAAATGCATTGGGACCTCTCTATGAACAAGCACAACGTTCACGAACATTTCAAATGATCAAATGATCAAACAAACAAACTAATCCAATGATGGACAATCAAGAATATCGTCGCTGTCATTGTAGATGTTGGCCTAATTTTTTTAGATTTAAATCAAGATTAATTCAAAATTAGATAAACAAATCAAGCTTAGATTTGAATTCAAATTCGAATTTAAATTAAAATTTAAATTCAAATTTTTCATTTGCTCGTTTGTTTGTTTACATTGCAACAATTTGGGGCTAATTTGTTTCAACAATACAAGGTTCGTATGCTACAACAACAACAGTTGTACAATGATGTATGTACAACAATTTGAAATGAATACACTGAAATTGACATTTTAAAAATTTTAAAAAAATTAAATCGTATTCAATTTGCATTAATTTTCAAAGATAGAGGGAGACAGACAGATGTATAGTCAATGACAATTGAAAATTATGGCAGAAAATTTTGAAAATTTCAAAATTTTCAAAACAAGAAAAAAATTCAAAGGGTTTAACCTTTTGCGCTCGACAGGCGCATGTAAGGCGCCGCGATTCTGAAGGGTTTCTATGATGAATCAAAATGTGCGTCGAGCACGCAGAAGATTTTGAGGATTTCTTTGATTTTTTATGGATTCAAACATCATCATAATTCGGAGAACACAACAGAACATTTGTGATAATAATTATCATCATCATCATCATCATACTTTATGACCATTATTCATTGTTGTATCTGTTTGAAACAAAAACTAATTATTGCAACGGCAAAATTAAAGCAAAATTCAATGGAAAGCAATAAATGCTTTAACAGGTAGCACGGCATGGCTGAATAATGATGATAAACAATTACAAATCAAATTACAAAGATTAAAGCATTTAATCCTGGAAAAGATGCTTAACACTCATAAACAACTCTCAAGCATTTTCAAGACCAGTGATTCTCAACAAGTGTCCCGCGGCACTATTGTTGTGTTGCGTGAAATTTCTGAATTGTGCCGCAACAAAAAAATGAGAATCCCTGTTCAAGACTCCATCAGCATCATTGAATAACGGAGCAACCATTTGAAGCCTTTTCAGAGTGGAAAAAGCATTTAAATCAAATTTATTTTTTTATTATTTTTTGAAAGGTTTGGTTAAAAGGTTTAAGCTTTGCTTTACCTCTAAACCATATGTTTACCGCATGTTGCGTGAGTGTGTGTGTGTCATGATTGATTGATGGATTATAACAAAGGGGAAATTGTTTGTAAAAAAATTCATTCAAAAACCATTAAAAACAATTAAACCCTTTGTACTCGAGAGGCGCCAGATGGGCACCACTTTCATCAGTATTAACGACGCAACAGCAAAGATATTGTCGAGTGCAACGAACAAGCGATTACTTAGAACTTTTCAATGATAATTGCGTAGCTCTCTGGTACCATGGTATTTTCTAACATAAGACTAAATGGGGAAAGGCAAAGAGGGCTATACATGTGTGTAATGCCTTATATTGAAAAACATATAATTTAATAATGAACTTGATTATTTGCGTGTATTTGCATCCATCCAAACAGAACAACAATAATAAACGATGTGAATTTAATTGAATACTAACCGACTGTAGACTGACTGACCAACCAACTAACTATGACTGATCATTATTATTATTACGACTAAGACCATTGAATTACCATAATTATTATCATGTTGAATGACCATTGTTTTCTTACGAATTTACCTTGAAAAATTTGACCAAGGAAATGATTTGAACAAACGAACAAAAAAAATCTTCGAATTAAAATGACCAAGAAAAGAATTGACCATGAAATGACTGATGGATTTGCGAACCAATCTCAAATTCTAAATTTTGGATTAAAGCAAATAAAGGTATTAACCCTAACAACCCTGAAAACCTGAACTGAAATTTAAAATTGAGATCTTGAATAATTGATTTTCGAAGAATTGAATTTCGATCAATGGGTGAAGGATGTGAAAGGTGATTCGAAAATTTCAAGAAAAAAATTCCGAGAAAAATAATTTCCAAGAAGAAAAACTTCGAAAGAAATGATTAAAAATAAAATAAAGGTGACCATCACATATCACCCGAAATAGCCGCAATTCCAAAAATATCCTTCGACCTTCGATGAGTATAAAAAATAGTAACTAGGCCATCATTGATAATTTAAATATCATTTGAATATCAAATCATATCATATCATATATATGACATGATTTGATCGCATATTCAACGTCACCAATTAAAACACAAGCACAAATTAATTTCAATAATAAAAAAAATATTCAAATTTTACACACACACAGATACACAATCAACAAGTAATCAAAGGATTATGACAATTAATTCAGAAAAGGATCACCGGATACCTCATAAAAGAACTATGACCAGCACCCTGACAATCATCGAGTCGATCTCACTTGAATCACTAGCTTTCGAGTAAATTCACTTTTATCATACTTTTACAAAATTATTAATGATAATAAATCAAGGAATAATTATAATTATAATCAACGGGTGTTAAATATTAATTTATGTATTTGATTTCATTCAGCGATATTCGTATTCGTATTCATATTCACATACGGTTACTTAATTGATTTAATGCTTAATTTTACAAAAAATATCAAATTAAATCGAATCAAATCAAATCAAAATCCACTTAAGATGAGTTTTTCGTTTCATTTCATTTTTTACACCATTTCTTAAAAAAGTTAATAAATCTTACGTATCTTACAAGCAATTTTATGAACAAGCAATCAAAATGGCCATCATCATCATCATTATCATCATATGATCACTATTTGATCATTATCATCATATGTATTCAACGCGATAACAGATGATGATGATGACAGTTATGAAATTTTTTAATTTGCATTTTCAAATCAAGTAATGTAAATGATGTAAAAATAAATAATTTTCAAAATCAAGGTAAATCATCATTATCATCATCTCCGCAATCATCATCATCATCCAGTACATCATTAGTGATGTATACTGTCATGTAAGTCTCTTTGAATAAACAACATTATAAATGAGCTTAGGCTGTCCACAAAGTTTTGGTCATTTCAATCATTTCAAACACCAGTGGCAATGATGAATGTGCATGATGGTAAAGCTTGCGCAGACTTTGCGGACAACCTCATTGTTTACCTGAAAAGACACTTAATTTTCTACAAAACCTGAACATAAATAAAATGATTCGATGCTAAAAATAAAAGTGTTTTTTCACTGATTTTTTTTTCAAATGAAATAAAAGTCGAATCGGATGAGTAGGATATGATTTCAATTTCAAAAATTGTAAATTACAAAAATTGTAAAATTAAAAATTGAAATTTAAAAAAAAATTTCTATTTACAGAAATATAAATAAATAAATAAATAAATCAGAGAGAGATAAAAACAAAATCATTATGAATTGAATCAGTAATTTTCTTATTTTTTTTAAAGAAAATTTAAATACCAAAAAAATCTATTAGGTTGTCCGAAAAGTTCTGGCCGATTTTTCAAATTTCATTAATCGAATGATTTCAAAAAAAAAAACTTTTCGGACAACAACCGTAATGACTTTTGACAGAAAATTTCATATTTTCATTTCAATTCAAAAACACAGTGTTTGATTTACCTGAGCGAATTCTTTCGTTTTTTTATTTTTAACCTTTATTTATTTTGACTTTGAATACATACACCTGACACATACACACACACTCACACAACATAATGATGACCAGTAAGTGTTGTTGATCATTGAATAAAAATAAAATTTCAATTTTCAAAATTTTAATTTCATTCCGTTTTTGATGATAATCATCAAAAAATGAGCGATTTTATTGAAATTTTATTGAAAGAAATAAACCTTAAAATAACCTTTTTTTGAAAAACAAATAAAAATAAAACAAAAATAAATAAAATCTGGATCATTCGTTTTATTATCATCGATGACATAGTCCTGCTGAATGTCATCCAAAAAAATGTGAAAAAGTATGTCGACTTTGATGAACTACTACTGGTCATCGAATGTGGAGTATGTCGACTTGATTTACGCCATGATCATCGAATCTGGAGTATCTGGATGATCATTGTGATCATCATCATTGAATCTTATTGTACAGTTCCAATTTTAACCCAAAAAATGAATCAATTCCAAACTATTCAAAATCTCATCGGATTTATTTTTTTTTTTCGCATTTGATCATCTGATTAGTGATTTTCACATCAGAAATTCAATGAATTTAAATATTCGAAAAACCTTAACCTCGAAATTTTCAATTTTCGAACAATTCCATCTTCATCTATGGACAATGGACGTTCAATGCTTCAATCATCGAAATAGAACAGTTGAATGCTGTCAATGAATCAATGAATATTTAAATGTAATCGATACCTGATCATCTTTGAATCTTCCACAAAAAAAATACTCGTAATTTCATTCAAAATTACCAATTCAAAATAATGGAATTCAAATTTAATGAAAATCAAATTCAGAAATTACACTGAAGATTACACCCGAGAAAAATATTATAATAATACTAACCCTGAAATATGTGAATCATCATTTTTTATGTGAATTTGATTTGCGTTTTGAACAATTGAGAAATGAATGAATAAATAAATTTACATTTTAAAACATGTGTGATAATCATATATGATAATAATAAACAGTTATTTGTTTGCGCGATTTTTGTGATGATGATCGAGGTCAATCGGGCCGGTTATTTTCCAAATTTGATTTGGAAAATAATTCGATGTTATTGAATTATAATAACATTGAATTGATCAGCAGCAGCAACAACACCGGCAACAACGAGCGCAACGATAATAATTCGTAGAAAAACACTATTTATCTTCAAGGTATTCGAATTTTTCTCAAATTAAATAAAATATTGGAAATCACATCTTTGCACTCGACAGGCGCCCGAGGAGCGCCCAGGTTACACATGGTTTTCACGTAATTATAAGGTAATCGTCGAGTGTACGAGTGATTTCGGTGCAAGTGACCGAATAATAAATCAAAATTTTGAACGGGAAAAAAACTACAACAACGAAGACGAAGGAAAAGATGAATGAATAATTACATAACATTCAATAAATATGCATTATGCATGATCTTCATCCGATGTTCATTGCCAATCTCATTGATCATTGGTAAACATCGCATATCGCCAGAAACAAGCGATTGGAATGAACGAAAAATCAGATTAGGACTTGTCCGAAAAATTCTTTCTTGCTTAACAGTTTGAAATCAATGGAAATGTCCATTGGAAATCGGAACAAACTTTTCGGACAGCCGAAATGAAAATGGAAATTTCTTTTTCCATTTCTTGGCATTTTCTCACCGTATCATTTTTCATGACAAGAAAATGTCTTAATTTAAAAGCACACTGACAACACACACCAAAGCCAAATACAATTTTGAATTTCAAATTTTTCAAAGTTTTTTTTGGTATTCATTTCAAATTTTCAAGTACAATGATATGATAATTGAATATATACCAATCGGTATAATTATAACTCAATAATTTCACTGTGATTGGCATGTATTATTACACATAATAATTACCGTTATTGGCTTCTTCTTAAGCTTAAAATCACAATGATTGATAACAATTTGTTCGAAAAAATAATCATGACAAAATATATTAGGTTGTCCCATAAGTTCTTGCCGTTTTTTAAATTTTTTTTTCGTTCAAAAAACGGCAAGAACTTATGGGACAACTTAATACTTTGAGATACACTAAGAAATAGATCAAAATTTCTTGAGGAAATTTCTACGAAAAATTACGAAGAATCTTCGTAAATTGTTCCATTTTAAAATTGACTTTGATGGATTGAATCAATTAGTTTGATTGACTTAATTGCGCAGCATTTTTTTTCCCCACGAATTCCTCTGTTGTGGGTGAATCAAATATCAGGGCAAAAATCTAATCAAACACAGTAAACACACTCACACATACAGTCAACAAACAAATAGTGTACACACACACACACACACAGAGTAAACCAAACACCCTTTAAAAACACCACTTTACATCCTCTCTAACTACTCATTGATCATATTGATGATAAATGAGAGTTTTAAAACATATTTGTTCAAACAAAGAATTTCAAGTTTCTTAAAAAAAAATCAAAATTCAAATCAAATTCTTCAACCTTTAAACCTAAGCAAAACTTCCGTAGTCATTTGCCAAATTTTCAAAAAATTTGATAAGAATATTAATCAAAATAATTTTGATTCATATTTTGACAACTTATATGAATAATGAATAACAGCAGAAGTAATTTGAGTGATTTGTCAAACACATCAAATCGACAACAAAACACCAATCAATCAATTTTACCAAGGTTCAATCACACACACATGACTTTCATCCTTGCTTTAGCTACATCCTGCCTTGTGTTGCCTGCTGGTGAATGAATGGCATTTCGATCAGTCATTGATTGGCGATTGTTCATTGGTAAACAGGAAAACAAACATTTTCGTATGTGGTAAACGACCTCAATCCTTTGGACACCGAATAAAACGGAAAAAATTCTTATGAATTATTGATTCAACTCAGCTAATCAACTCTACTGATACCATTATCATCAATGACTGTGAAATATTGAAGTGTCATTTGTCTTTAGTTTGTCTTCGATCAAAGCAAAGCAATCAATGATATCAGCGAAATAAAAAAAAGGAATTCAAGGGTGTGACAGTCGAGGTATTCAGCAGTGATAATGAATACACCATTAAATTAACCGTGAAACATCGGTATTTTTAATTTGTTTTCAAAATTTCATTTGATTCATATTACAAACACAATCACGGTAAATCAATAGCAAATGATAATGAAAAAAACCTTAAATACAAACATACTTTTAACACTTAATAACATGTTTAGTGTTCAATGCTTTCTGGACATTTGTCCAATGTTTGACCTCTTTGTTCGAAACACCATTCACACATTGAATGCATCTGCGTCGAAATTATCTTTGGTAGTTTGTTTGCTTGTTGAAATTATCATTATCTTCGAAATGAAGATAAATTTAAGAGGCAAAAACATTGAAAATTTAATTAAAATTTGACAAATTGTTCTCTGACATCTTTACGGTAAATTTTCAACAGACATACAGTCAAAATGAAGACAAAACGATGATTGAGACATCAAGATAATGGATATTGAATGTTTGAATACTCGAATTGGAATGAAAGGATTGAAATAGCAGCAATCGAAGCATCAAATTGCAGACATTTCAAAGTAATCGATCATAGTTTGTAATGACAAATGACCAAAAACAATGGTCATTTATGCAAAATTTTATTTCAGGATTATCATCTCTAATAAAACATCGATAACCAAACCAGAGACAAACATCGACAACCAAATAATCGATTAAACAATTTAAATTACCATAAAATCAAATTAAATTTAACAAAATTCATACATCGATAATCAAATGTTTTGAATCAAATCGATTAATGGTAACTTGAATCGAATCAAAAATTCAAATGAAAATCAAAAATTGAAATCCGAATCCAAATTCATTCGATCAAATCTAAACGATATACATACACACATATGCACAGAGAATATACGTGACTAATTGTATTTGAATTCAATTTATATTTCATTTAATCGATGATGATGAAGATCATTGAATTTTCATCAAAATCATACATAAACAAAAGCCAAACACAAACACACACCCAATGATATCTCGCTGACAGATCGCCATGCGAAACCATTTTCGGACAATCCAAAAAACAGCTGAATAATCAAAATGAATCAAAAATCAAAAGATGAGCCAAACTGTAAAATTTCTTTGATAAATTTCACATAATTCAAAAACCATTCACCCACCCACACAATCAAAATGAATAGAAATAGAATCAAATCATATTAAATCAAATCGAATGGCCTCTACTATTATGATTCATATATTCATAGATTACATTCCTTTCTATTTCATATTACTTCATACTTGAAATACATCAATACACGATTACGCATCCAAATCCCCAAATACAAAGACTAAAACACACATATAAACACACACAAAAACTGATTGTATTTGGAGCATTTGGAGCATCCAAAAGCATCAGAGCGTTTGAAGCATCTGAAAGCATCAAATCAAACGAAAAACAAACGTGTGGCCACCATTGATAATGATAATAATTAATTGTTTTTATTTTGTTTCATTGGAGCTTAATAATTATAACTGTGTGTAATTATTTGTTCCAAAATTAGTTCAAAAACAAAGAAATCTTTCGAATGTTTTAAATCTTAAAACAAAAATCTTTTAACCCTTAGCACTCGAGGCATTTACAGCGCAAGCGAGCCAGCAGCTCGACAATTTTTCACACTAATGTAAAATGGTGACTGAGAGGCGCCTATCGAGTTGCTGCATTATATCTTATGGTGAGTGATGCTCACCGCTCGAGTTTTAAGGGTTAAATCAAAAATTTCTCACAAATGGAATTGAGATTAAACCATCAATATTTGAACTTTAAGACTCTGAATTTAGAATCATAAGAAATTCATTTCTCAAAAAAACAACCAAAGATCAAGATACGAATCATCAGAGCTTTTCATGGAGCATTACACAAGCGATTCGGGCAAGCAATTCATTAATGAATTGGCGTGACTCATGATGATGATGATGATGATTTCATTTGATCTTCATCAAAAATAATGAAAAACATTTGGAAATGTGAAAATTTCCAAATTTAACTCAAAAATTGTGAAATGAATGAATGAATCTGTATCGAATGATCTTGGCCAAAGCCAAAGCCAAAGCCAAGCCATCGTTACATCACAACCACCAACAACAACACCACCGAAAACCGCCTACATTCAATTGTTTAATCTAAAAAAATGAAATGAATTCATTTTATATTTAGACACTTTTCGCTTTGCTTTGTTTTAGTTTTTGCTTTTGTTTTAATCAAAAATTGAATGAAATAATAAATAAATAAATCATTTCATTTTCATTTTTATTCATTCATTTTCATTCATTCAATGAATGAATGAATGAATGAATAAATTTTTCAAAATAATTTTTTAGCTCAAGAAAACATTACTCAAGACTATCACCTCATCAATTTCGATGAAATTGTGCCGAACCGAGCCACCAAAAATATTAGAAATTGAAACTTTTACATAACTGAAACAGTAATTGATTCATTGATATGATGCAACAGGTGTGTGAAGATAATTTCAAGTGTTCCAAGGGTTTCATCGAAAGGTTTTCGCAGAAGCTTCAAAAGTTCGTAAATTTTTGAATCAAATTAAATGACAAAATAAATCAAAGATATGAAAAATCAATTATTTTAATTAAAATTGAAATTTTAATTAATCTTTTCAATTTGAATGCCATATGATTCGAGTGAATGCGAATGCATGTGTATCAGTGTATTGTTAATCATGTGTATAAATGTGTTTAAAAATTCAAATTCAATCATTTTAAGATGGATTCTTTGGCTGCATTCGATGATTGAATTTCACTTTCAATCAGGGAATTTTCAACGATAACTATAGAAAAAATTCAAAACAAATCAAATCAAATCAAATCAAAACAAAATAAAAGAAACGAAAACAAAAACAAATGATTGGCGCTCCGAGCGGAGCACACACCCTTTTGAAAGGAATTTCATTGAAAAAAATTTTGATAATCTCTTCAATAATCAACGAATCGTTGTAATTTAATGAAAAATTCATTGATTAACTTTGATTAATTAAGCGAAATATTTTCAATTAATCTCTTATGAATTTACAAATATTAAACACTGAAATGAACATTGAAATACACAAGTGGAATAATAACAACACGACAAGAGATAATTAGAATGGAATTCAATCAAATTCAAATGAATAAATTGGATTAATTTGAATTGTTAATTATTTTCAAACATTAAATCGAATCAACACAAACAAAATCAGCGAAATTCCTTTCTCATTTTCAATCTGGGTTTTACCCCTGAAATGATTATTGATTCAATTATGAATTCAAAAATCAATTATAATTTCAAGTCGATCATTCATAGATTTTCATAAATCCAGAAGGAAGGATTCAGAGAAAATAGCACCAACCAATCTCACCAACATATGATTGATATTCACAGCCAACATTTGATTGATATTCGACCACATTCACCAATACATGTAGACACATACAAACACACATATAGACACACCAAACGCTTGATATTATTAATATTTTCATTATTTTTGTTTGAAATGAAAAAATACTGAAAATTTGCACCAATTAAATACATGCAAATGCAAATACAAACAACAAAAATAGATAACAATGGTAATGATGATGATGGCAAAACGCAAATTCATTGATTGGAATTTTCATTCGATGTATTTATACAAGGTTATTCATGAGAATAATGAATAAATCAATGTAAGTAAATGGATAAAAGTTAATGATAATTGTCTTTGTCTTCAAATATTTTTTCAAATAATGAAAAATTCATAAATTAAAGCATATGTTTCAGCCAATTCAGTCTTATTGTCTCAGTAATTTCAGAAATTTCCTTCAAAAATCGACTGAAAATAATTTAGATCAATTTTCTTTGGCGCAAAATTATTAAAGGAAATTTCATAGGAAAAAAAACACATGTCGAATGGCGCCATATTTATTTTCGCAGACAAATCAGATCAAATACTCAGATCAGACAAATAATGAGGAATAATTGAAATTTGACACATCATTTTCATTGATAGAAATCAACAGAAATCATTCATCGAAATTGACCATATGATGATGCCAAATTTCAAATGCACCAAATGTCGATTTTTAATTTACAAAATTTTCAATTTCAATTTGAACTAAATATGTCAAATGACACGCGACTTGTATTCGATTAAATGTGTTGTTAAAACACATAGAAATTCAATGATCATAAACACACAAAGATATGAACAGATGTCCATATGATTGGACTCACTTAAACAAACTAACACATGACAGACACCATGTCAAATAGGAAACATTTCATTTTTCGATTTTTGAAATTTGATCAAATGGAAAACACGTGTGTTTGTTGACCATTTTGGAAATAGTAAATGCATTCGATTCAATACGTTTCATTCATTCAATCAATGGGCAAACACATTTTGTGTGATATTCATGATCGGTCAATCGCTATTATGACCGACAGAGATTTTGAATTTTGAACATAAAAAGAAATGAAATATAGTTTCAATCAAAAACAGATGGTCAAATATCAGACTTGGACACACTTATTCGGATTCGTATACATGGATTGATTCGTAATTGATTGAAAATACAAAAGAAAATACAAAAAATAATTGAAATGATCGGAAACATACCTTGCAAACACTTCCCGTTCGATAAAATAATAATCTTCAATCGATTTATTACGATGTATCATTTGTTCTAATTGTTCATCATTGATTGATGAATTTTTTCCAATCAATAATCCTTGTTTTGGCTGCATTTTGAATGTTATTTAAAATGTGTGAATTCGATAATGGTAAATCGATGAATCGATGGAGTTTTAGACGAAAATTATTAGAATTTCTACGAAATAATAATAACAATAATTCAATAATAAATCAATATATATTCCAAATTGTGCTAATTCGCAAATAACCCAATAAATATACTGCTCGTTTGTTGTTGTTTCTTGATATTTATTCAATCATTGAATTATAAACCTTATTTTAGGTCAAAAATGAAAAAATAAATAAAACGAAAATTATTAGAAAATTAGTGAAAAATGAATTGGAATAGAACTGAATTGGCAACTGAATGCAAATACAAATGGAATGCTCGTACTAATGTTCTTAATATGTTGTACATAAAACATTCCTCATGCATTCATATTATATTCAAAGATTTAATTTCAAAAATTTTTAAGCTTAAATGACATTAAACGCATAATTCATAAACGGATGAACGAGAATTTGTCGTTAAGCGAAAAATTCTTTATAAAATTGACAGCGATACTGTTTGAAAAATGTATGTTCTCAATTTACATACACAGAAAATGAAATGAAATGACTAAAATAAGTAATTCTCTGTAAGATTCTTAAGAATCTTTCATGTCTAAACACTTGTCAAAATATGATTCTTTGCGGTCTTATAATTCCTTTTACTCTTATAATTATTTGAATTCTTATAATTCGTTGTGATTCTTATAATTCTTACTTAAATCAAGCAAAAAAAAAAACAATTAAAATCATTCATTTTTCGGTAGACAAAATATGTGTGTGTGTATGTGTGTGTGTGTGTGTAGGAATATTAAAAATTCTTTCGGGATTATTTAAATAGAAATTATTTATTTTCTATTTGAAATTCTATTGTTTGATATACGGATAATTTGATGGCATTATTTGCATCGCATAATTTACATTGTTCAATTGAAATGGATTAATTTTTGTTTATGTTTAATTGAAATGTATTAATTTATTTTTTTGTTTGTTTTGTTTTGTTTTTGAAAATGTGTTTATCATTTGTGATGGCTGCAATGAAATGCAATTTGAAAGGGAGATGAAATGGATTGAAATGTAAATTTGAATGGAATGAAATATTATCAATTTTAAAATAAATTTTGAATGAATTAATTTAAATTTTGACAATAAAAAAGCTTTCAAATTTAAAATTTAAATTAAAACCAAACAAACAATTAAATTCAAAAAAACAATTGTCAAAAAAAAAAAAAAAAAATACAATTTTCAATTATAAATATCGCTGGTATCATTGTTATTATTATCATTATTTCAATTATTTAAAATATAAAAAAAAAACATAAATCAATCAACGCTTTGACATTATTTGACTTTTGGAAAAATTTTCAATTTTTCAAAATGTAAATAAACATTTAAAACACATTCAAAAACTAATGCTCACACACAGACAAACACCACAAGCATTACACAGTACACACGTATATATTCACGTATATTTACGGCATGTACACATACAAATCAATTAACAGCAATTAATTACCATCAGTAAAACAATGACACTCGATGGAAATTCAATGAATGGTCATTAGAAAACGAAAGTGACCAGAAATGCTGCGAAAATTAATGGTGAAATATCAATTTTGTCAAATTGCGAATCCCCTGAAATTGCATTAATTGGAAAATTCAAATGAAAATCCATTGAAAATCTATGGAAAATCTATGAAAATCAGGCAGTAAAATCACAAAAATTCAAAGAAATTTCCATTGAAAATCATTTAAAATTTTCGGAAGTAAACTTTTACAAACAAAAAAAGCATTAATATGTGAAATAGTACATGATTCGCAAAAATAGACCTTGCAAATAGATTGATTCATGGATGATATGAATGCATTGTGACGATGCTACCAATCTAGTAATCGCTACGAGTGCTATGTTTGTTGACGTTGTTGATGCATTTACTCGAATGATATTTGATATGATGAATCATTATACATATCCGCAATAGATTAAATCAAAATTTGTGGATATATTTTTCATAATAGTCGTAATCCTAATAGTTGTAATAATGATAATAATAATAATAATAATAATGATAATCTCTGTAAATAAATTAATGGATTAAAATTGTTTGTATTTGTATTATTATTATTATTATTATTATTATATTAGTTTGTCCAGAAAGTTCTTGGCGATTTTCTCAAGGCAACTCTATTGATTAAGCGTCATGAACTTTTCGGACAACCTAATAATTAATATGTAATATGTAAAAATTCATATTAATAATATCATAATTATAATATCATAATAATAATGATAATAATTTCAAATTAAAAATGAATAAAATGTTATTGAAATTTTTCTGATCAATTTTTTCGTATTCATTTACATAGGATAAAACATGAATACGTACATTTATTCATATTTAAACATACGTACAAATAGAGGTAGTACTACAAGGTACAAACAAATTCATTCGTTTGTTTGTCCAGGAAGAAGGTAAAATGAAAACATGAAAAATGAAAAATGTATGCATAGTAAGTTTATATGTCGATACATACAAATGTAAATATGTAAATGTGTAACATGTAAATGGAAAAAATTCATTTAAAAATAATCAATGAAAATGGCCGCTAGAAATATTCAAAAGGAAAAATATTTGATCAATTGATCCATCAAAAAAAAAACAAATGATTAAATCAGCAGCAGAAATGATCAATGTTTTGCGTATACACATTGATAATATACAATAATTGATCAATTTTATCATTTACATTAATGGATCAATCGATATTTAGGATATTTACTTTGGATTTCATTACTTTTAGCATTTGAAACATTTCAATATTTAAATAATGAAAATCATGTTTTGAGAATCAAGATTTTAAATCAAAATTTTCAAAATGTAAAAACATGATACGGATACAATCGATTGTTTCAATCGTTGTTTTCCGGCTTTGATTGACAAAATTATTGAATTTGAACCAAAATTTGATTGAAAAATCGGATAATCAATTGAATAATCGATTCAATTCGAAAGACCTTTGACATTTTTGTGGATAAATTTGACCCACAAAATAAAAAAAAATTAATTTGACTAATCAAAGATTACGAATTTGGTCAATCAAAGATGAATTATCAAATTATCGGAAATATTTTCGATTTAAAACGCGTGGGATTTAAGATTTGAGATTTTTTGGATTTTCATACTTTAAAATGATTAAATAATCAAAATAAAGGTCACCAATGTGAATCGAATAAATATTCAATGAATATCGGGAAAAATTGTAAATCATCATCGTTAAAGGTCACGATGAGTAACCACCATCGTCACCACGACAACCACCACCGATGATGATGATGGTGGTCACATGAAATTTACATGTGAATCTTCTTATTTTTTTTGTGCAAATCATCGTTTTTGATCAAATTTTGATCGTCTGAAATTCAATGAATTCATTGATTC
The DNA here is from genome assembly GCA_002943765.1 of Psoroptes ovis. Taxonomy (NCBI): domain Eukaryota; kingdom Metazoa; phylum Arthropoda; class Arachnida; order Sarcoptiformes; family Psoroptidae; genus Psoroptes; species Psoroptes ovis. The sequence goes on from PQWQ01000012.1 coordinate 1,649,820, forward strand.
ATTCATTTCGTATGAATTAATTCCATTCATGGATTCACAGAACATATATTCAGCCACTGTCTGGCTGAATTACATCTGAAGATTGATTAATATATAATAAATACAGAGGAAACATTAATTTTTTTCATCTCCGCTCAACGAATTCATTCATTGACAAATCAAGGGCTATTACCTTACATAAAAAAAAATCTATGAGAAAAATTATTAAATTTGACATCGAATGTCAATAATATCAGAAGGAAGAGTCAGAGAGAGAGAGAGGAATGAAATGAAATTATATTTCGATATCTTCGAATACAACAACTAAAATTACATAATGTGTAATTTAAAACTTGATGTATTAGGTTGTCCGGAAAGTTTTGGCCGATTTTCAGAACCGACTCTATTGATTAAGCGGAATAAACTATTCGGACAACCTAATACATTCATGTATACAGACACACATGCAAACGAAAATACAGCCATCGATATTATATATGTGTGCTTGAAATGACATTTCAAAATAACATTAATTTTTAGAGATGAAAAACTGATGAAATGAAATAAAATTCGTGGGCAGTAAAGGTCAAATATCATTTTGAAAAATAAAATTTGAAAAATTACTGGAAATGTCCAAAAAGTTTTCAATGAAATCAATAAGGATTTTCTATGAGAAAATCGTCAAAAACTTTTTGGACAACTTGAATTTTCTAAAATAAATAAATCAAAATAAAAAAAAGAAATATTTATGATAATCTTGACATATAGATATCGAAATAGATAGAATCTTGATTCATGATTTTATTATTGAAAATTTGATTAAATTCAAAATGATTTTTTATGATGATTTTGAATTGAAAACTTAAAATTTCAAAGGATTCAATTTCACACATGTATCATCAAAGCACTGAATCAACAAGTGTTCACGTTTCGCATACGAATATATCAATGATAATTCATGGTAAATAGTAAGTGAATAAGTGGATAGTAGTAGTGATAATTACAATAATCGATTATCACTTCCTATTTTTTCTTAATCCTTTAATCCTTTTACCTACTTGAAAGTCTTCAAATTCAAATTAATTTTTAATTAAAAAAAATTGTTGTTTTTGTTCAAAAAATTGAATGAATCAAGATTCAAAATGGATTAATTGGATTCAAAATGAGTTTTCGAACGTTTGAATGATGAATTTTTGAATGATCGCTGATCGAATGATCCAAAGCGAAATTCAATTAGATTTAAAATTTGAAATTCATCATAATCACATGATTTATCATCTGATCATTTGATGATAATTTTCTGTGATAATTTTCGCTTTGTTTTTCATCATTTTGCTCTGAAAAATCAATTGAGATTAATTCCTTGAATTAAAATCAATTCCTTAAAGGAGTTAGAAATATTGAGAGAGAAGAAATATCGGTCATAAAATGTAAATTTATAAATTTTGATGATAAAAATGATATTAAAATCGAATCAAAATCAAAATTGTTAAAACCCTTCAAGGTATTTGCATTCGGTGTGTGCACATCTAACAAATAGACAAACACACACACTCACACAAATAGACAAAGGTTCAAGATTCAGAGACCTGTTCATATTCAAAAAAACATGTTATACACAGGGTAAATGCTCAGATTTACACACAAAATACAAACAATCACACAATTGAAATGAATACAAACATCAACCATGAATGAATGAATCAATGAATAAGATGAAACAAAACGAAATAATCATTAAAATCCAATAATTTCTTGCCCGAACATTAATTTTAAATTATCATTATAATTACAATTTTGATTATTATTATTATTATTTGTAATCGTTATCATTATATTTCAATGTAGGTAGAAACTATCGGTTTATATTGCTTCTCTGGTTGCAGTTTCTCATTTGTTGATGATGTTCGAGGGTATTTTTCAATTTTTTATCTTTTGAAATTTAAATACAAGTCTTGTTGTTGTTGCTAATGCTATTAACTGTTATCAATGGTGTACATTGGCTGATTGATTTGCTTGAATCATTCAAAATACTGATAATGATCGACTGTTGTTACTGCTGCTGCTGATGTTGATGATGATAATGGTAAAAATGATAATCATTTTTCACATTTTAGGGTAGACAATGGTAGATACATGTATAATTTTGATTTATTTCGTTTCATTTTATTCTATTTCATTGAATTCAAAGATTTTTATTACACAAAGACTGGGATTTTATTTATTTGATTTATTTCAAGGGCTCAAAGAGTTATGAAGGTGAGAATAGAAGATGGAAGCTGAAAACAGAGGAAAACAGATTGCAAACAGCAGCAGCAGCAGCTGAAGACATTGGGTATTATTGAACAAGGTATTATTATCCTTTTTTATTGATTACATCTCTCTCTCTCTTCGATTCAATCGCAATTGACCTTGATCCTATTTTTATTTATTTATTTTTTTTGAAAATTTCGATAAATTTTGAAAAATTTTAAAATTTTTTCTTCTATTTCTAAGAAATAAAATAACATTGAAATTAAATATACCTTTCAATCGGTTATTATTTGATAATAATAACATGATAGCATAATGATAATCGAAAAAAAAAATGGGCAAAATCAATCATAATACGATGAATCGATCTCACAAAAAATCAAAGTGAGAAATTATGGGAAGAAATTGAAGAATTAAAAAAATGGACAAAAAACAATCCAAGTAATTTTTGGGTTCATTGAATTTCAAAGGGTTTAATGAATTTTCTTAGCGAGAAGAAATGCGAAAATTACAAAGGGAAAAATTTTGTTGGTTAAAAATTAATTAAAATCAATTTTTCAACAAGCGAAAAGATGCTCAAAAATACTGAAATTATATTTATTACAAGATTATAGATTATTTATATACAAACAAACACACAGAGATTATTTATACATTTGTTTCCATCACACCATACATAATACAGAAACAATTAAAAATTCAATTTTTTATATAAAAGAAATTTTGTTTCTTATCAAAAAATAGCATCAAAATACCAAATAAATGTGAATTTCCATGTGAATTTTTTCACATATCAAACAAAAAACAATTTGTGTACAATTTTTCATACACACAAACAAAATTCACATTGATTCAATCAACAATGAACAAACGAATCAAACAAAACAAACAAGCGGAAGCAAATATTTGACTTTAAATATTCAACTTTGCGTTTCATATCGAATCAAATCAAATGTTTGTTTATTAATTCGTTTATTTATTTATTTATTTGCGTTCAAATTCATTTTAAAAAAAATACGAAAAACAATTCGAGACCAAAGGGGCACATACCTCTGCTTTCTCACAACATTTTTGTTGTTGAATTATTCCACTAAACTTATTGCATTATTCCAAAAGGCTAATTAAATTAAACTAAAATACCTTAAGATGCCATTAATATCAGCGATTTATTATCATCGAAGAAGAAGAAGAAGAAGAAGAAGAATTTTCAATGATAAAAATCATTATTTAATTTGATAACAATCAAATTAAGTCTAGTGTAATAATAATGGGTTAATAAATCAATCATGATTCGTAATGATTTTAAATGCTTTAGCTTTATTATTATTACTATTATTGTATTTAAAAACAGACTGAAATTGCATTAAACAAAATTTGTAACGTAAAATTATTATTATAAATTAATATTACAATGGATAGATTCACTTAATGAAATAGATTTTTGAAGAAAAAAAAAATGTAAATAAATAAATGAATGAATGGAAATATAAAACAATAAACTAATGATAAACAACAATAATTTGTAAACATATTTGAAGCTTCCGTGTTTGATTTTATCTTTGATTCGGAAAAAATTAAATAAATAAATGAAGAAAAATTACTTAAAGACAAACACAAACAAAGTAAAATACAAAAAAAAGAATATTAATTTGTTTTTCTTTTGGCTCGAATCAAAAATCAAGATAATGAATTTCTCAGGCGTTTAGCTTTCAATACAGCTCTGTGAAACGATTTGTGTGAATTTGTATGAAAAATACATTCAGTCTGTCGTAGAATGTGTGTTCATTGATCACAAACAGAAACATGATTCTTCGATTCTTTCAGAATGACTCTGCTCGAGGGTGAACCATCACCATACAACAAACACATTTGCCATAAATTCTTCTCACAATAAATTCTTCAAACAATCAAATATATCATCAGATACATAGTAACACTCCAAATATTATCATCATCATCGTAGAAATGACAAAAGATGATAATAAATCTACGAGACACACCAAGACAAAGCAATGAAATAACGCAACTTTGAAATGGTCAAAAAAAAACTTGAAATTTGCCCATAATTAAATCACAGTTGCTGCTGATAAATCTGTAAGATTTCCCAATGTAATTGGGTAAATTTTTTGTCCAAATAAACACAGATAAATCTCTGTGTATGTTCAAAGATTTATTTTTGACCATTATTTTCTACGATTTCATTCCTTCAAATGACCATTTCATATCAAATTGAACAGCAGCAGCGAGTAATGGCAACAATTAAAATTGAAAAATTGAAAAAATTAGAAAAAATTTCCAATTGGAAAAATACATAAATAAATCAAATGTGAAAGGGTCAATTTTTCATTTTTTTTTCTCTCTGAATTTCAAACCCAAAAAAAGAATTGTATTTGATAGGTCAGTCAGTCAGTTAGTCAGTCATATGTTCTATTGGTCAAAAATTATATTTTTTAAATATCATTGTCGAAAGTCACGAAAAAATTGGTCAGAAATGGAAAAATTTAAAAATTTTCAAAATTTATCACTGATAATGATGATGATGATGGAAAATAATTATGATTATCGGAAAATAATGAAATAATGAATAAAAATGAAAAATAAAAGATAATTGTTCAGATTGTTCAATGGGGCCATTATTTTCAAATGATATTCAACAATGTTCTATACGATTCAAGCAAAATATTTGAAAATGAATTTTACTGTTTGTAAATTGAATGACATGAATTTTGTATCAGAAATATTTGAAAATAATTAAACAAACAAGCCAACAAATACAAATACAAAGCCATTTTCATGTCAAATTGATAAGAGCTGAATCAAAATGAAATAAAACGAAATAAAAAGATTGTCATTCATCATCAACATCAAACATTTTTTATTTTGATTCATTTTAGTGGTCACATAATTACTGTTGATTATAATGATCATCATTTTTTGAAATAATTATCATTGTCATTATTATTTAACATTGTACAGTTTGGTGCTGGCATAGCTGTACATATACAGACACAAAAACACACAAATAAACACAGGGACACACATGTCATCATTAGTCAAATCAGCTGCCGCTGCCGCTGCCGTTGCTGCTGTAACGGTGGTTTCAAGTTCAAATGTGATTCAAGTTGAGTGGATTTCATTTGTTCATTCGCAAAATTTTAAGGTAAAAAATTGAAAAATTCGTAGGTGGATTTCTTATCTTTATCGGTCATGTGTGTGTGGACACAAGACATGGCCAGAGATAAAAAATAGACTAAATTCCATAATTCACGTTTGAAAAATTTGAAAAAATGGAAATAAATTTAAATTTCAATCAAAAAATTCAAATCAAAATTTATCATATTTGGACACACACACAAACACAAATACACAAATACTAAATAATATTTCAAATGATATATTTCGTATATGAAATAATAAAATAAAATTTATTATCATTATCATTGTTAAATGCATAATGAATGCATTTTTATATAATCATTTATTATTATCATTATCATTATTATTTTATTGTTATCATCTGTTTTTAATCAATAAATGAATGAATACAAAATGAAATAATGATAAAATACAAATGAATACAAAATGAAATGATAACGAAAACTACAAAGGTCAAGTTTATGGTTTTTGTGTTTGGTGAGTGTGTGTTTACATGAATTCTATGATTTTGAAATGAATGTTTTCAGATTGAAAATGAAGCAAAATTCAAAATCAAGCAAAATGAAGCAAAAAAACTCAATGAAATGATCAAGATTTCTAAAGATTTCTAAAGATTTCTAAAGATTTCTAAAGATTTCAAGACTTCAAACATTCATTCATAGAAATAAATATTTGAAAACCTTATGAGCAAAATGAAACAATCAAACAAGGATTCACACAAGGAACAAAACTACAAAACAAACGTAAAACAAATCAAATCAAATGATAAAGATTATAAGAATAATCATTAACAAATCATAAACAAAATGATAAACATTTTTTTATTATTCGTTTGTTTGTTAGTGTGTTTGTTGCGTATGTACAACAAAGGTATATCAAAACAAATTTTACAAACGAAATTATTAGGTTGTCCCATAAATTCTTGCCGTTTTTTGCAATTTTTTTCATTTGAAAAACGGCAAGAACTTATCGGACAACCTAATACAATGATTTTTGATCATCAAAATATTTTTTAAAAAAAATGTATTTGATTTAATGTGTGTGTGTGATTTCCATGTCATTTTCGTGTGTATTCAAGTTTTGTTTTTATGAATGAATTCAAATGCAATGAAAAATACACATTTTTCATGCATTTTCAATTTTTAAGCCAGTCATTCATTCATTCATTTATTTAATCTTGAATAAATGAACATTTATTTTACACGTTTTTGTAATTTGTTATCATTATTGTTATTTGTTATTGTTGTTGTTCATATATTTAAGAAATTATGCAAAAAAAGAAACAAATAAATATTGTGTTGTCCCATAAGTTCTTGCCAGTCATATCGTAGAAAATCATTGGAAAATCGGCAAGAACTTATGAGACAACCTAATAAATGAAAATTTTCATTTAAATCAATGTTTTTTTTTGTGTTGAATCAACAACAACAATGACAACAACATTAAGTGTGTTTCAAACTAAGAGTGTTAAAAAATGATTTGATGATGATCATCATCATCATCATTATCATTATAAAATGATTCAAATACAAATAATATGAATAATAAAAGTATAAATAATAATAATAATAATGATCACGATCCGGTTTTTGGCTGTTTATATAATCATTATTATCATTATGATTATTGCTTTTATTGTTATTATTATTATTTCTATTAAAATAATAATTACAATTTTTCACATTTATCATTTTAGATTTATTAAGATTGTCCGCAAAGTCATCACGCTTAATCAGATAGAATTGCTAATGAAAATCAGCCAGAACTTTACGGACAACCTAAATACTTGAATTATCATTTTATGATTATTGTTTTTTTTTCATATGTTCTTTCATTCATTATTTCCAAAGGTATTTTATTCATTCATTCATTTTTTTTATTATTTTTATTAATATTATTTGTACAAGGTACAAATAAATAAATAAATAATAATAATTATGAATGATATAAATGATAACAAAACACAATGAATGATAGCAAATTGAAATCATATGAATTGAATAAAGAAATGTGATTCAAAAATCACGTTCTTCAATTGGATTTTTCAAAAGTGGAAAAATTTTCATTTTCTTCAAGATACACCGGGAAAAAAAACTTACATTTTCTCTGTGTTCATGAAAATCAAATCATATTGAATATTGACTGGAAAATTCATATTCATTTCGAAGAAATTAATCAATCAAAGAAATTATTGAATTGAATTGAGGAAATTAACAAATGACAAATGATAAAAATCGTGAAAAATAATCAAAATTGATCAAAATATACAAATTGATAATTGATTAATTGTTGAAATCAATTAATTGATTAATCGAGCGTTTGATTAATTAATTTGTAAATTTCAATTTGTCATCACCAATCACAAGTATTTAAATACCGATTTGGAAAAATCGGTAATGGATTGGATCAAAGTCTAATGGAAAATCTAAAAACAAAGAAAATCAAATCAAATAATGCAGCATTGCATTAGCAGCTTAGCATTAGCCATAGTTCCTGGGAGCATAATACAACAACAACAACAACAATAGGCAAATCTACCATTTCATTTTTCGTAAAATCATTTTGTTTTTAAAAAAATATTTGTACGTACGTACACGCCAACACACGCAAAATACACGCAAACACAATGATGATGATGATGTCAATTTATTATCATGGTTACAACCTATTAAACTATGCTCAACAATTATTGCCATTGCAACAATGAAACTAAAACAAAAGCGAAAATCAAAAAAAATTCAAAATCATTATCAATCTAAGCGATTAGATACTAAACTAAGCGATTAATCACACAGAGATTAAACAAAAAAAAACAAATCTGAAAACACTTAAAAACAAAAAGATTATGATTAAACAAATCTCGTGGCAGATTGGATCAAATGTTTATTTTATGGATTTTAAATCGAATTTTGCCTGGGATATTTGGATAAACATTTTGATTTTCAATGAGTTTTCAATTCGTTTGTTGATCTAACTGCTGCGTCATACAATATTTTGTCATTACGTCAGAAATTAGAGGAAAAATAAATAAATAAATAACGGAACAACAACAACAACAGTCGATTAATATTATAATTAAAATTTCAAAATTCAATGATAATAATAATAATAATAATGATAATGATAATATAAACAAATTTAACCTTGAAATATCTTAAAAATCTAATTTTCAAAATAACAATTTAATTATAATTTCTATTTATTTATTCATTCATTCTTTTCCTTAGAATGTAAAAAGAAAATGAAATAAATATAAAATGAAATGAAATAATAACAACAACAGAAAATCCCATGATAATGATAAATGATTTTTTTTCTAATATGTTTGTGTATCTGATGTGTATGTATTTTCAAACACACTGATCCACATCTGTCGATCATAATAATCATGACGATAATAATAATAATAATAACCATAACAATAATAACAATGATGAATTGGTAGAAAAAAAATACAATTATCAATTGACATGAAATTACACAAAAAAAAAAAAATTATAATGATGCATCTTATTTAATGGGTTGTCCCATAAATTCTTGCCGTTTTTTAAATTTTTTTTTCATTCGAAAAACGGCAAGAACTTATAGGACAACCTAATATTTTGTTACTGCAACTAACTATGAACAATCAATGATAAAAAGGATGCTTGAAACATCTAAATAAATAAATAAATATTCATATATTCATACATTTATATATTGATTCATGACATTTGATCAATCTTTTTCTTCATTCATTCATTTTTCCATTCATCTTTTATTTGAAACTTTTACATTTCAATAATGGAGATATGGACAAACAATAAACATTTTTAAACACACAGAAACACAATGGCAACTATGAAAAATTATCAATCAATGGTTCAACAACAACAATAATATTGAAAATAAGGGATTGTTTGTTTGAATAACAACAAAATTATTATTATTATTATTATTCAATCACCATGTATCCGGTTTTTCTTCTCTATGTTTGTTTCAATTCATTTGAATAAATCAATTTTTTGATAATGAAAAATACAAAAAAAAAAAAAATGGAAAAAATGGATAAAAATGTCAAGAATCACATAGAAATAAATGGAAATATTGAATAAATGAATGGACAAAAATGCTTTTTCTTGGAAAAAATGAAAATTTTTCAAGATAAATGATAAAAATATGACAAAATTGGTTAAATACATACCTTTCTTTGGTTTTAAGGTTGAAGATTTTCAGGGTTCAAATGACTGATTGAAGAAAAGGAGAAAATTTTGTCTGATTGACAACAAACACAAATCAGTTTTGAGTTTTGAATTGAATTCAATTTTTTCTTTTTTCGGTTCGGTTCGGCATTAACCCTTTTATATATGAATAAATTCACAAGAAAAATGATTTTTCGCTTCGCAGATAAACGTTGAATATTCGTCGATATAATTCGTTGAATTGAAATTGGAAAAAAAACCAAAAGTTCAACGAAATTTAAACGTTTCAAGCGTTGATTTTACTGATGATGATATTTCACTTAGTTTTCACTGGTGAAATCATGAATTATTCAATCCAAGATTCAAGATAATTTTTCATTTCAATCAAATGTCGTTATATTTAAGAAAATTGAATTTTTTGAATCAAAAATCAGTGAAATTGAAAAATTGAAAATTGAATTTAAATTCAATTCTCACATAAATAAATATTTTGCTGTTGTTCACTCGCCGTTGTGCAATTCGATTTTGAATTTCAAAATTCTTATTAATTCTTGCACTGTAAGAATTTCTTGTTTGATTTGATGAAATGTATTTTATATTCGATGCTTCTGCTTCTGCTTTCAGGAAAAAATTTCCGAAAATGTAATTAAAGAAAATAAGAATTTAAATCAAAATTCTTCTTCATTTCATTTCACATTTCTTTATTTGTTTATTCAGTTAAATTCATTCAAATTTATTTGAATTTGTTCATTTAAATTCATTGAATTTATGTTCTTATTATTCACTAAAAAAAAAAATTCTTTTCACTTGTGAAAATATAAATAAATATTCATTCATATAAATAAGTTTGCTGTTGTTAGTTTAAGCTTAGCTAGAATTGATGAAATTTCAATTTTTTTTTGAAAAAAATTTATTTATTTACAATTCTAAAAATAGAAATATATTTTCTTTGAAGATGTTATTCGAAGAATTTTGAATTTTCGGTTGAAATGTTTATAAGAAATTCTTGTTTATGAATCTCGTTGGTAAAACTCGGTACAAAGTGTGAGTTTTTTGAAGAATTTCGACAAAACAAAAAAAAAAAACAAATGCAATAAAAGTTATTCGGTGGAAGACATTCATTGAATGAATTCATAGAAACAAAATAAAATACACCGAAAATATCACACATTAAATTGAATTTTTCATTCAAAAAATCTTCAAAAATCAATCTTAAATCAAAAAAAAAATTCACATCTATGACAAACACATCTTTGATAATGACTGTTTGCTTTTATCAAAATAATTTTTGTCAAATTTTCAATGTTGCCGGCACACTGTTGATGCTTTGATTGATTGAGGATGATGGAAATTTTTCTTTCCCCAAAAACTTTTGATTAAATCATTGATTTAATAATAATAATAACAAACAAATTCAATTTCATTTCATTTTTTTTCACATTTCATCATTTGAAAAAACGAAATTTTTTGATTGTCATTCATTCAATTATTATTATTGATCATACAATTTTTCAAGTTTTATGATGGAAAAATATTTCATTTTTCAAGCAATAATAATAATGACAAATATTTTTAAATTAAACAAAAACATTTCATTGTTTTTTCATTTGTTTTGTTTTACATTTCATTTAAATGATACAAACAAACAAATACTAAAAATGGATTCGATGATGATACTTTTGATGGCTTTGTTTTGGTCGAAAAATTTTTGCAAAAAAACGGTTGAAATCAGCACAAAAAACAATGAAAACACTGCAAAATGAGTGAAACAAATTAATAATTTCAATTCAATTATTGTCACAAATTTCAGTTGATTTTGAGTCAAATTTGGTTGATTTACATTTGAGTTGATTCAATTTTGGTTGAAATTAATTGAAAATTTCCAATTAAAACCTAAAAAACCAAAATATAAAACAATGATGATAACATTTTTGGGGAAAAAATTCAAAATTTTTTGATGATAAAAAATCACATTTTTTTCAAAAAAATCTATTCAAAAATTGTTCAAAAAATTTTCAACGAATAATTTGCTGATAATCAAATGTGTGGTGGTGGTCGTGGTTTGCACACACATCCGATTTTGATTAAAAATTATCAGTTTTTTTTCTTCAAAAAATCTTCAATAATTTCAATGATGATAATAAACAAACAACAGCACAGCACATACGTTTCAATACATATGTTTCAATAAAATTTCAATTTTTTTTTCAATTTTTATTTCAGTTGTAATCGTTTGCTGTTGTTGATTGTGGCTGTTGTTTGCATGGCTGATTGAGACTGATGCTTGTTCGGTTGTTTGTTCACATTTGATTCGAAATTATTCAAAAAAATATTTAAGAAAATACACAAACATTGAATCGTTGATCGTTGATTGAATCGTTGTCTGTCGATGTTGCGGTTGTTGTTTCTGTTGTTGTTGTTGCTGTTCATTCATTAGTTCTGGCATCACGAATAATACATACACTTTTACTGTTTGTTTTGTTTTTCACAATTTTTGTAATGAAATGTTTTCACATATGAATTAATATTGTTTATCGGACCTTTTTCACAATCTGAGCTGGATGCATCTTGGACTTTACCATACGATCGTTTGTTTCTCTCACTTTGTCTCTTCTTCATTCATCCATTGATAAATTCATTCAGTTTCTCTGCTGTTCAGCAGTTTCTCTGTCACGCAATTTGCATTTTTAGATACTTACAGTTGAAATCTGTTAGCAGCAGTTGAAAATTCATTTGTTTATGTGGAAAAATCCAATTGAAAATTGTTGCGCGCGTTATTGTTTCATTGCTGGCTGTTTTCAGCTGTCTTTTAAAACACATTGAACATTGACGATTACTCTGTATACAATGTATTTCAAAGTGTACACAATTGAAATACGCTTACAAACAGCAGATTGAAGCGGTGTACAGATTGAATGATTTCAAACCGATGAATTTTCAAAAAGCGTTGATTCAAAGGTTTCTGTTCTGTTTTTTCTCGTTTATGGCTGTTTCACAAAACACATAAACACAAACAATAAACGTGTGTTGTTTGACCTACCATCTCTTCATCTGCATCATTATCATCATCATTATCGTCGTCGTCGTCGTTTTCTCTTTTTCTGTTTTTGTTGTTTATCTTTGCGCATATCTTTCTATCGCCGTGCTTCTACTCTTCGAATGTTTTTTTCCGTTCTCTTTTTTCGAACGTTTTTCTCTTCCCCAGAAATTTTCCGTGGTAGTGGTACTGATGAAACAGAGGAGAATTGAGGAAAATTGAGAAATTTGTGAAAAAAAAATTGCCGCACAGCAAAACTGCTAGCAGCAGCTGTTGGCGGCGCCAAATTTAAATTTTTTTTTTCAATTTTTTTTTTGTTGGTTGATTTTTTGCTTTATTTTTAGTTCTCAAAATTTTCAAAAGTTGAGACTTTTGGCTAAGAATAAAACTGTTGTAGACATTCGAACCATGATGGTGATGGTGATGATGATCATGATGACCTTGGCCAACGGCGCTGCCGAACACACCATGAGAATTTTCACATTTAATTTCGTAGGAAATGAAAATGAAGTTTCTGAGAACCAAAAATTTTTGTAAACAGACAAACACACAGTTCATAGACAAAGATGACCAGAAAATTTGTTTTTTATTCAAATTTGTTCTGATGAGAAAATAAAGAAAACAATGAATTATTCATTTAAATGATTCATTTGGCAACAATTGAAATTCAATGACCTTTCACCTAAGTTTTGATGCTTGTAAAAAAGCAAAAAACAAAAGGTAAAAATTTATGAGAATCAACATTTCATTCGGTGATACTTTGAGGTGACAATTAATGACATTTCGGGTGACACAGCAGAAACTTAGAGGCGAAAATATTCTCCGATGCTCGAATCCCCATACCTATTACACCAGTCATTCTCAACCGGTGTTCCGCGGCACTTTAGTGTTCCGCCAGATTCCAAAAAAGTGCCGCCAAATTCCGGAAATCTAACTCATTCCTTTACTATTCCCTTACTTGGTGTGCCGCAAGATTTTGGAATAAAGGCTTTTCCTTTTTTCAGTGTGCCGCGGCGAAAAAAAGGTTGAGAATGACTGTATTACACCTTTGACAATTCTTTCACCTCTGTTTGCGCATGATGGTAATAAATATCGACCGAAAGTATTTAATTGTAATGACACGGATGTGGTTTTAATTACAATTTTTTTTAATTAAAATAATTGCAATAATTAATCACTAATTACATGTGATTATGATTACACGGTTTTCACGATTTACGGCTGTTTTTAATAATGATCAAAAATTAATTAAATTTTAACCCTAAATTCCTAATGATTTCATGATCATTAGCTCATTAAATAAAACAATTAACAATTAATCAGGCATAGATCTCTTGACAATCGAATCTCCATGGTAACCTTTTTCGATGACCCTCTTGGATTATGATTTAGTTTAGCTTTGATTAGTCATTCTTTAGACAGGTGAAATCCGAATTCCAATCAATCAATGATGATCGACCATTAGGCTATCCTAACCTCTAAAAATACCCAAACATCTTAAGTACCATCTAGCATCTCAAATGATTTGATGATCAACAAAAATTTGAACGTCTTCCTAAGATGATTTTAATAATTTCATAATTTTTCCACTAAAACAATCAATGATCATCTTCATTATCATTATTTTGATTGAAATTTTGATCAAGATCAATGATCTTTGATGGTAAATTTCGAACAAAGATTGGCTTGATCTATCCTCATCAAATTAAAAGAGGTCAAATCATCTATGAGTATTTTGACCTTTATTTACCTTTTCAAAGCACAAAGGTTAACAAATTTCATTTTCTTTTTTTGTTCGTGTTCTGGGTTGTCCAGGCATTGATTATGTAATAACAATGCTTGAACAAAACATTTGATTCGGCCACTCATTCGATTGTTGACCATCCTCCGGTGAACATCACCGAGAATCATCGAATCACCTGTCCGCATTAAATTATACTTGTCAAATATTATGATGTTCAATTCGACATACAGTCAACAACAACAGGTATCAATCAATCAATTTATATGAAAACATTGGTAAATTGACCAACGATAAAGCCACTGGTCAAAGGTCAGATCATTTTGTTTTAGTTTCGATCACTTTTGTTTTGGCTTTTTAGTACGAAAATTCAAAATAAAAGTGAATACATCTATCTCACGGTTGATTATAACCGGTCAGAAGCATCTTCACATCTATGGCCAATGATCAAACTCAACCAATAAACACATTAACACCACCATCAATAATATCGCACCACCACAAGTGGTCATAGATCATAATGCAATTTACACTTCGCCACTTAGACTTATGGAAATTCGCAAAAACTTCCACCTTCTCAACTCATGCACATTGAGATTATCGCTCAACTCAACCAGAAGATAATCAGGTTTGTGCCATCATCATTTGGCGCCAACATACAACTGACCATCGGTCGATGGTCGATGAGGTCATATTAGTTCATCAAGTAATTGCTGCTGAGCAAGGTGATGGTGGCGGTTGAGGTGGTAATGTTGATGGTGGTGGAAAACGCCTGCAGCAGCAGCAGGAAGCTTCGAGGGAAATTCAGATCCTGTTGGGTAAATTTTTTTTTTCATCAGGCAAAAACCCTGGATAACCAACATTCAAAATTTGGAAGCAAACATAGATAACAATGTCCGATGTTTGATTAGTTTTAATTAATTAATTTCTGAAATTAATTTTTTTCAATTAAAAATTTTTAATTAAAAAAATTTTAATTAATTTCCCAGACAATTGTGATTAGAAAATAATTGGAAAAAATTTGGAAAATTCATCAAAAATGTTTCATTGATAAAATGACCAGTTTATTGAAATATTAGGTTGTCCAAAAAGTTTTTGCCGCCTAAATCCTTAGAAAATAATTGGAAAATCGGCAAGAACTTTTTGGACAACCTAATAGTAATGATTTCCTGTCGAATTCAGACGATTTCGGCCAGTAGGGATTTGGGCCAGAAGGGTCAATCGATCAATTTCTCCGAGGATTTCACGGCGAATTTCAACCCGATTTCCCTTGAAGATTGTCCAGCATTTGTCACGCTAATTGCCCGTCATACTACCGTAACCCAGTGGCAACCACTGTCCACCGATTGATGCCTTCTGTAAAGCGTTAAATGATTCAATTATTATTTTCCAAAAATAACTTATTTTTATCAATTTTTTTTTTGAAATCTAATATTTGTCAAAATCATTAACATCATTTGTATAAATAATCATTCGATTATTATCATTATCACAAAGAAACTTGAATTATTTATCAAATTACGACCATTTTTAATAGAAATTTGACATTTAATTTTTTTTTATTTTTAAATCAAAAAACAAAAATAGAAAGAGAGCAAATCATCATTATCATTATATCTGAAATCGTCAATGAACTAATTTGATATTTGAACTTCGCGATAATTTCGAAAGATGGTTCGACCTTTGAAAGTAAAGAAAAAAACAAGGGAATCAAAGAGTATTTTTGGGGGTGAAAATATTTTCTCTGAGCACCAGAAAATATTCACAGAGGTCTGTACCTGTGAAGATTCACCATGTGCGCGGGTGACCCTTGCGGTTTACCACCACTCGATTACCAATTGTACTATGAATGCTGAACTGTTCGGGGTAAACTATATGGGGATTTGATGAGATGGTTTCTTTTTTTCTTGAAAATCATTGAAAAATTCAAAGAAAATTGAGAAATTGATTAAAATTCATCTTTGCTTTTTTTTTCTTACTAAAAATAAGAAATTGAAATTAAAATTTTAAAGATGTTCACCTTGTTCTCTCTCTCTCTACTTTCATTATTTTGAAATGATATTTCTTATTTCAAACACATAAGAAATAGTGATGATCTAGAGAGCTAGATAGAGTCATCTTTGTTTCGATGATTCAGTTGCATATCGCTGGGAGAAAGTTTTGAATAACGGGGTTTCAATATTCATTTCATCATATGATCATTGATATCAATTTTTTCATTCGATCAATTGCTCATTTTTGGCTCAAATGTATGCAACAACTCAAATCGATTATTATTTTACGATTTAACCATTTATTGTTGATTCAATGATTGAATCAATCGAAATTGATACGATCGATGAATTTAATGAAAAATTAATTGTTATTAAATTTACCATTGTTTTAATCACCATCAATTGTCTTTCAGCTTTGAATCAATGCTACAAGTTAAGACATTAGCTACTAGTAATTGAATCATTCAATCGACGATGATAATTTCTTTTGTCTAAAAATCACCAATAATCTACCATTCATTAATTCATTATTATTAATTGATTAATTATAAATTATGCAAACAATTCCTAGATTATGACCAATTATTATCATCATCCATCGATTTATGATCTCTAAATTACTTCAAATAATCAACTATTCTTTGGTTTGAATCGAATTTGAGTCTGAAATAATGTTCAAAGTTAATTCGACTGTCAAACCAATCAAATATAGATAAAATCAATAAATTAATGACCAACTGATACCGTAACAAAGGTAAGACAATATTTGATTGACATTTTTTCCAATATTCCAAACTTTAGGCGTTTTCCAACGCATTATTCAAACGTATTCTATTTAATGATGTCAGATGATTGAAAATTGCTTTGAAAATGACTAAATTAGCATCAAATTTGCATCCAATTTTCACCATAATTTGCGTATAAATACCAATGATATAGTTCATATATGAGCAATTGTAGATTATTGGGTCAATATGTTTATTTTTCTCGCACCAAAATCGAAAAAAATAAATATAAAAATAGCGACAAATACGAAATACGAATCTGAATCTAAATATATTTAAAAATAAATTGATAAAAATAAAAAAAATGAAAAAAAATTTAAAAATAAATAAATAAGATCATCATCATCATCGATGCTTACTTTCTTCTCAATTCATAGATTTCAATTTCAATTTTCTTTTGATTTCAAAAAACATAGAAAAGAAATGAATTGAAAATCTAAATTGAAATTCATTTTGAATTATTAGGTTGTCCCATAAGTTCTTACTGCTTTT
Organism: Psoroptes ovis; assembly: GCA_002943765.1. Classification (NCBI taxonomy): domain Eukaryota; kingdom Metazoa; phylum Arthropoda; class Arachnida; order Sarcoptiformes; family Psoroptidae; genus Psoroptes; species Psoroptes ovis. The sequence continues at coordinate 1,667,438 of PQWQ01000012.1, forward strand.
CGAATGAAAAAAGAATTTAAATAATGGCAAGAACTTATGGGACAACCTAATATTTTGAATTTTAATTTTTTTTCTGATTTTTCATTTTACGAATCAAATTCAAATCTGAATTCAAATGAAAGCATAATTTCGTTCTCTTTTTTCGTTGATTTCGATGATTTTAACGGTAAGATGCTTATTGGAGATGATGATTTCTTTTTCATTTTTCGAAAAAAAAAAAAAACATCTAAGGTTGTCCGAAAAGTTCATTCCGCTTAATCAATAGACTTGCTAATGAAAATCGGCCAGAATTATCTGGACAACCTAAATACGTTGATTCGAATTGATAAATTGATATTCAAAGAAAAAAAAATTGAGGTAAATAAAATGAAAGAAACAAGTAATTCAACAAGCAATTTAGAAGATGAAGAAATTTAAATGTTTGTTCACCAATCCAGTGGTGATGCATTTGTAATGATCTAGATGTGCTTGACAAGATAGATCTTATTGGTAGATAGATGTGTAGATGGTAATGTTGTTGTTGTTGTTGTTGTTGTCGTTGACGATATCAATGATGATGATGATGTTGATGATGATAAAATCAGAAATGATGACGACGAAAAACTGTTGAAAGATGTTTCATCAAGATAATATTTCATTGATGATAATTGATATCTTTTGAATAAACAATGAATTAATTAAAAATTGATGAAAATTGAAAAAATAAAATGGTAAATTGATTGTTATTATTCATTTCATCGTGTATCGGATCGATTCAATTGATGATAATAAAACATTAATAGCAATCGACAATCGAATGATACGATCGAATTTGATAATGATCAGCTCAAACAATACCAAGTTTCCCAGATATTTAAATCTTTTCTTAAATCTTAAATCTTCAAATCTTAAGACATTTACTTTATTGATTTCTCATAGATTTTGATTTTATTTTCTACGGCAACAGCTCACTCAAGAAATGAATGGTCAGCTTATTGATTGTAGTTATTTGTCCAATAAATTACACATCGGAAGAAATACGAGAAGATAATCTCCATTTATATTAATTTTTAATCGAAAAAATATCGAAATTTATTGGACATCGACAAATAATAGTAAAAGAAGCTCACGATGTATTATTCATCTTCATATCATTCCAGGTAAGTGTTTTTGATTCTTAACGATTTCTATTGTTTTGAATTTTTGAAATATCAAGATTTTAATGATTAAATGATCAAATTAATTAATTTGATCATTTAATGAGTTTTTTAATTCAAAAAAAAAATCAGAACATCAAAATAGTCCTTAGACCAATTGTGTAGAAATAGTTGCAAGAAATTAATTTCCCGTATTATTTTCATTGTTTTGATTTCGATTTTGTAAAATTAATTTTTTTTTTTTGAATTTTCAATCAAAAGTATTAGGGTTAGGCGTGATCCACGAAAACCTGTTATATATTTTCATCATCATCCGAATGTACCACCGCAACCATCACCGCCGCCGCCACCCTTACCAATAACAAATCCATCACCATTACCATTGATAATTGAAATGCCTCAACCGACGATGAATGGTACGATGAAACGATCATCTAAGCATAAAACGCCGCCACCACCACCTCAGCATCAGCAGCCACCATCGATTAAATTATCACCATTATCAATGTATGATGAAATGACACGATTTACAAACATGAATAATGTTATTGATTTTAATGATGTTGACAGTAAGTAGTATTTTTGATTCAGATCAATCAAAGTGATTAATTCTTACAAACAAAAAATAATTATTATTAATGGAAATCTTTGTTTTATTTTTAATTTCTTGATAAACACAAAATAGAAATAATCACTTTGGCTAAAAATTTTGATGAATGTCGAAAAAAATGGTCTGAAGCATTAGAAACAATACATGAACGTGATGAAACGATTGCTAAACAACGTGAAGAAATACATCGATTAACAATACAATGTGAATCGATGAAAAAAACATTAACACATGAAATTAATTTAAAAAATGAACTACAAAATGAATATAATGTAATGCGTAAAACAATAACAATACTAAGATCAATTGTTTCGGAAAATAATAAAAAATTGAAAAATAATTTAGATCATTATCGTTCAATTAATTGTATTGTTGAAGAACTTAATGATAAATATAATAATGTAGAACAAGTGAATAGTGATGATCATACCACTATAACAACAACATCTGATACTGATACCGGTAGCTATTTATTCGATAAATCTGATGATGGATTAGATTCGATTAATCATCAAGAATCTCCGATTGTTGTTGAATCAAAAATCGATGCTGAAGATTCCAATAGTATTAATATAATCAATAATAATAATGGTGATAATCGATTTGCAACAATAATCGAAGTCAATGATGAAGATGATAATGAAATAAATGAAACTAATGATAATCAAGTCAAAGTTACTGCAGTCAAACAGCCCGAATTAGCTCTGACGACAATACGTTCATCTTCAGTTGAACCAAAACAATTCAACACCAACAATCAGCAACAGCAACAACAATATCGTCAAAGACCATTACCTATGCCACGTACAAAAAATCTTGTGCGTAATCAATCATCGAAATTAGAAGCTAACCGGTTGGACACAAGACCACATCAATTTATGGAGAAAAAAGCATTCAAAACAACACTATCATGTACAGTTTGTTCATTGACAATTAATTTTTATTCGACATATTATACATGCAGTGAATGTCGTGCTATTGTTCATAATAATTGTCGTAATTATTTAGCATGTCCATGTTTACCGTACATGATACCGAATGTTAGCATTAAAAAAATGCTCAGTCTTTCAACTGATAAAGTGATAAATGGTGGAAAATTTTTAATTATCGGTGATTTTGTTCCCGATCTAACACGGCCATGTGTACCGGCCATATTAATACATTGTTGTAATGAAATTGATCGCCGTATTCGTAATGCAATGAATGAATCATTAGATAAAAATACTGGTGATAATAATTTCCATAATAATCAAAATAAACATAAGAAAAAATATTCAACAAATTTCGAATCACCAGTGGTCGGTGTTTATCGTATATCGGCTACCGATCAAGATGTACGTGAACTGCGTAATCGTATATTACGTGCTGAACATGGTATACCAAATCTAAGCCATATCGATTCAATTCATACCATATGTGGTGTTGTGAAAATGTTTTTACGTGATTTAGATGATTCATTAGTATCACGTATTATGTGGCATAATTTTGTACGTGCATCAAGTAAGTCTCGAATTGTTTTTTTTGATTCATTGTATTTAATCATTTATCATTTCCATTTACTCGTAGATCAAATCAATGAGTATATGATTTCGAAACAATTCATCAATGATACCGATGATGATGATGATGATGGCGATGGCGGCGACGACATTGATGATGATAAACCAGATTCCGGTGTTGATGATAATCTAAGTGAACAAACAAAATCAGATGGCAGTATTTGCATCAGTATTAATGGTGGTGATTGTAATAACATTAATCAAAATAAAAATAATGACAAAAATCAACGATTATTAGTGCTTAAAAAAGTCATTTGTGAATTACCATTACCACATCGTGATTCATTAGCATTCCTAATTAGACATTTGAACTTTGTTGCTCGTTGTGAAAATGTAACATTAATGAAACATCGTTCGCTAGCCACCGTATTTGCACCGACAATTGTTGGTAATTCTGAATTTTGCCGACAATCACCGACTGAATTGCAGCAAGAAATACCGAAACAAATTATGGTCATGAATGCATTGTTTGAAATTGATAATGAATTTTGGCAAAAATTACTTACTGAACCAGATTTTTCCATACAATCATCATTTGCATCTCAATCAATCTCATCATCATCAACAAATAATAATACTCATCATCAAATAGCAGTAAATATTCGTAAAAAATCAACATCAGTTATGGATCTAAGTAAAACGATTAAATATTTTGATAATCCAAATTCGAATACTGATAATAGATCGGTAGTGTTTCCGAATAAAAAATTCGATACGCTGCGGCCATTGAAATCATCGATGAAACAACAAGAATCAAAACAAGAGCAGGAGCAGCAAAAATCAAATAAATCGGCAACATTGAAACGACGAAAATCGTTTGTTGAAAATTTACGTAAATATGCATTTCAATGATCATGACAATTGTAATCAACAATGAATTATAATATATTTTTGACTGATTAATTTTTTATTTTTATTGAATAAAATTCAAATTTTTTTAATGGTATCAATGATTGAATCGATGTTTTTTTATGTACAAATGTATGGCAATGATTGTTTGTTATGGTTTTTTCTTCTTTGCTCAAGATACAATACGATTATCATCACTATTAATCGATGTAGATGTCATCGATGTTGACATCTTTGAATTACATCTTTTTCTTCGATGTTTTTGTTGTTTTTGCTTGATTTCAGCATACACAACACGTATTAAACAACAAGCTGCAATAAAATCACCAATCATACATAAATAAAACACTGAATTCCATGTAAAATGATCGGATAATGGACCAGTGATTGTTGGTCCAATTGCGGCACCAATCGAACCAGTACCATCAATAATGGCTGATACGGTTGCTGTTGCTGCTTTTGTCGGTACTTTACAAGCTAAATTTGCCGAAACTGATGTTATGATCAACGAATATGGACCATTGATGAAGAAACCATTAAGAAATTGTAGTGTTAAATTGATTGCAATGTTGATTGATGAAAAATTTGCTAATAAAAACAACTAATTTAAGTGAAAATGATTGATTAATATCAAATCGAATATCATTTTTAAAAAATCAAATTACCGATGGAATAGCCAAGAGCAAGAATGATACACAAGTAATACCACCAGCATTCGTCAAATCTGACATCAGACCAGCCATGATTGAACCAACACTGCCACCAATATCAAACATTAATGACATGTATGCGGATTTTGATGGTGCAATTTGATCTTTGCGAAAAGAAAAGAGGAAAAAGTAATTAAAATTAATCGAATGGATCCAAATCATCAATGTAAAACCTACTTGTGGCGCTGATAAATTTCGGTAACCACGTTAAAAATATATATGAAACGGATTTGGTGAAAAATAAACAAATTGAAAATTCAATTACACCCGGTATTAATAATGCATCCAACACGCCGATTGCATTGGATTTCTTGTTTTGATCATTATTATTGTTGTCATCTGCTGATACATTTTGTACAAGTTGAGCTTGTAATTTTGGTTGTTTTTGTTGATTATGGCCAACATTATTCACTGTTGATGGTATCGATATTGTTGATACCGATGTTTTGATTGTTGATGATTCTTCATCAGCAAATTTCCTACGATTATCCTCATCATCGTTTAATGACATGTTTACTTCGAGATCAACATCCGATGGTTCTGTGATTGGATGGTATGAATTGATTAAATCAATTTTGGTATTTGCAGAGATAAGATTTCAACTTACTTTCAACCAAAAGAAAAAATATCACAATCGAAATCATTATACAAAACAAACCGGGCACAATGAATGATAGGCCCCAATCAAAATCGACAAAAAGGCCAGCAATAATGGTGCCAAGCATATTACCAAGTGATGTATGTAATGACCAAATACCGAATATGAGACCTTTTTTCGATGAACCAAACCAGCCATTGATAATTGCTAATACAGCCGGAAAACCAGTCGATTCCATGAGGCCGGTCAACAATTGTGTAATAATAAAAAATGTTAATGAATGTATTTGAAAGTAGAATGCCGAACCAGTTATCATACAAAGAATGCCACAAAATGTTAATGATATCGATAGAAAATAACGTAAATTACTACGTTCAGCAATGAAACCGGTGAAAAACATGCCGAACGCATATGTACCCCAATAACAGCCATCAATTAATGATAAATAACTATTAGCATTTTTATCATTGAATGGTGACCAATTCGAATCAATATCACTAATATTACCATTGAATAATTTTGATTTAACAACGGCCATCGGTTTTCGTGACATATGATATATTGTATAAACAATGAAAGTTAATACTAATACTAATACACGATGTAACAATAATTTTCGTGACGAATCTTTGGTACGTATCAAAAATGATTCGACCAATTTTGAGCTAATTGTTTTTGCCATTTTGTAATCTTCTTATCAGATTGATTGATTATAATTAAAAATAAATTATATTACAATATGATTTGAATTAGATGATATTATTTCAAAGAAATTCTTGAAATATTTTTCAGAAAATTTTCTTCTTAAAACGAATTTGATGTTCGTAGTCAAACACGTATATGATCGTAGAAAATGCAAGTGTGGATTTTAAAAATGATGATTGTTTGTATTGATGATCGAAACAATAATACATTTCACATTTGATAATGATGATGATATACGTCAAAAATGAATTTTTTTTTTCAAATGAAACAAAAACAAAAACACTGGTTGATGGACAATTAATTGATTCGATTCGTTGAACAATTAATTAATTTGATTAATTTAATTTTGATTTTGAATCGAAAATATTATAGATTTAATAGTTGCTGTTGTTGTTACTGATGATTATTTTTAAATTCAATTTCACAAGTTTAAATCTCTGCGCCAAAAAATATAATTTCTGTCAATTTTTGAATAATTTGAATTCGTATGAAAATTCAATGGCTTTTTATATCAAACACACATCGAAGCTAATGAAATATTAGAAATGAATGGGGAAAACATTTATTCGTAACAATTTATCAATTATTATGTGCGTGATTGATTCAATCAATATTTGATTAGATTATGGTATTATCATTGACACACACACACAACCACACACACATCCTCGTCATCATCATCAGCGAATGGTATTAATTGATTATATTTTTCAAAATACATCATTCAATACATCAACCAATCAATGTGCGGGTGTTTGTTGTTAAATCGATATTCAATTGTATCCATAATATCTTCATCATTCGATTGGTAAAATGATCGAATCGATCGAGTTGATTGGGTGAAGATGGGGAACCATAAGATGATAACAAAGAGTGTAATGTAATATCAATTATTGACGATATTTTTAGATACAAAGCATCATCATCATTGGAAAGTATAATTTAGACATTCTGATTTTCGTTTAATCCTTTGATTGTAATGTTGAAATTGTCGATTTAGGTCGAGGTAATCAAAATGCTTGGTCAATTATAATGGAATTCATAACACTTACCACTTAACACTTTAATTCAATTAATCATCTTAGGAAATGGTTCTAATAATTCAATGATCGATGATCTTAATTTTCTCTTCCTTTTCTTTTCGATCTTCAATATTCGGCTGAATGTCACATTAATTGTTCAATCGTTTCGAACAGATTGATTAACCAGAAAAACCTTCATTCATATCAATCGTCTTGACCTTTAATTGTTGTCGTCAATCAAATTGAATCGTTAGGATGGAAATCGGTCGGTTTCATTGATTAAATTGTTACATTCATTTTGGTATTTCCCTATTGACATCCAATCAATTTATTCATTGATTATTTATGTTGATCAAAAAATCATTTCGTATGCATGAGACATTTAGTACATCGATGATGACGATTAATCAATACGTATTGATTTTCAAATATCGAATAAACAAAGCGAAAAAAACCTGATTTACATAAATAAGGGTTGATTGATTGATTGATTTGATTTAATCGTCGTTGACGTTGTTGCTTGTCTATCTGTAATCGCAATTGTTGTTTTCTTATTAGTCTTCTTGGGTATTTTGGTAATTCAATATTCATAATATGCAGCAATTATTACAGTATTTTTCGCATTATAATTGATTAGATTGATCATAATCGATCGATTTAATCGACTTGAAATTGTTTGAACGTGCAAATTTGGTTGCAATTGATGATGAAGTCATTGAAAACTTTCAATTTAGGAAATTTCAATTTAGAAATTCATCGAAATCAATGATTAAAATCTTTACCAACTAAACTAAATTCAAACTGAATCAAATTCAAATAAGTCAAAGAATGGCAGCGAATCATGTCTGATGATGACGTTTTATGTTTGAGATTTGTTTATATTTTCAAATTTTCTGTGATTTAGAAAAAAACAAGCATCATGCTTGTACGATATGCGAAGACGCATAAAAATGTACAAAGATATATGCAGCGATTCACCAAGACGATGTGCGAAAATGTTCAAAGATATACTTTAACAAACAATGAATTAATACATTAATGAATGGCCAACGATACACATGATACATTTGAAGCAACAAAACAGAACAAAAAATGACAAAATACATTTAAAAATTTGATTCAATTTACTGAATCAGTTATAATTCAGTAATCGTTTACCCATTGAAAGTTTGGTAACTGATTTTTAATCATAATTAAACGCATTTTTGCGTCGTATTCCATGAACTCTATTTATCAGACATTAAATCAGAATCATATGAATAGATGAATACATCGAAATATTACTTGATGAATGGGGAAAGCGTCTGAAAAGAATGTATATTGAGAAATTGGATAAATCAATGAATTGAGTACGATTCCATAGTTTGCCAAAATAGTTTTCATTCCATTCGGGAAATAATGACCGATATCATCAATGATCATTGCTAGTAATTATGATCATCCTTAAATAATGATGAAAAAAAGTGTGTACGCGTGTTCGCATGAGGTTTTTTTTTTTATTTTTAGACGATTTATTTAAATTTCATGAACAAATTTTAAAATTTTCAATGATAATTGATTTGAATATCGCAGAGAGTGAGGCGCACTTCATCATCATTTCGTCATAAACAACACATTTGATGATCGCTGCTTGGCTGATTTGTCGTCATTATCGTATTAATAATCATTGGCTTCAACATTCATATCATCAACAAGTGAAAATCAATATGCACGATCAACTCGTTCAATGAAAATCGATTCATTCGATGATTGATTTATTAATATATTCGTCGAAACCAAAGATATTTGATACATTGATTATTATTAGATTTTTCTTAATTTTATTTCGAAATTGAAACAAATTAAATACATATTTATATCATTTACATCATTGCATGATGTCGTCGTGCGAAATAAATTCTTAAGAAAATCATCAAAAATGGTACCATTATTATTTGATTTGATCATTTGTTAAACATTTTTTTGGTCGATATTTGTATGAAACACAATCACCATTGATGATTGTCGATGAAAAAGTTCAAGAATCTCGGTGATTCAAAGAAAAAAAGATTTCTACCTTTAAACCGATTTTGTACGCTTCGGTATATGGTTCAAAGTGCAAAGACATTCGTTCGTTTGATCCCCCTCATCGATCAATCAAACTAAATTTAACTCAAATATCAAATTCAACACAAAGGTTTCCGTCAATGATTTCTAATTATGAAATAAAAGATTGTGTCAAAGCTTATGTTTATGATGTGCGAACCGACTGAAAACAAATGAATAAAAATAAAATGGAAAACATTATCATGTCTAGCTGTGACTGGATTCAACTGGATTTAATCGCAGACAAATATGTTCAAGATTTGTCTACATACGCAATAACAACAATAATTACTCATCAATCATTGAATGAAATGATTGATGATGATGACAAATATATCAAATATTAAATCAAATCAATCAAAGTGTACATGTGTTGGCAAACATGATAACAAAGCGTTTTTCCGCGTTTTTCTTTTCGATTGTAATTACGATCAACAAGTGAATCTTATGCAAATTCTTGATTAATCGGCTTTGGATTTTATTTTAAAATTAATTTATTACAGGAATTTTACTAAAATATTACAAATTGTTATCACATGATTTCATTTTTGAATTGAAAATCAAATTTCTTTTTGAAAAATACGCATGTAATCCAATTATTCATTAGTTTATGCAATTAATCAATCCATCATTAAATATGTTGAATTAATCATTGATTAAGTTTCATGGCAGTCTCGAATTTATCTTAAATTCAGATTATTTATCAATATTTTTGTTATTATTACTGCTATTGTTGCTTTTATCGGATAAATCACGAAGCATTTGTTTATATTTTTGTCGTTCTTGATCACGTATAACACCTTCATGTAAACGTTTACGATCTTCGATTTGTTGTTGATGTACATTGATTATTAAACCAATTGATCCGATTATCGATAAGGCTAAAAGTGTCTTGGCAATTTTCATTGATAATGTTGACATTTTATTTGGTTTTTCGGGATACTTTTCTGGTCAATGAAAGAATATTCATTCAAAATTCAATTTTAGCCTGTTGCACAATGAAAATTGGACTGAATAAATGAATTTTCAAAAGAAAATTTTAAAAAAATTTCAATTCAAAAAAAACACATGTGATCACTTTTCCAGGAAAATTTCTCAGTTGGCTTTTGTTTTGATTCGTTTTTGCTTTCCGTAAATTTTTCCACAAATTCATTTTTCGATAATGATTGATGACGATTCAACTTTAATTCATTTAAAATTCATTACGAATGGTAAGTTGATGATAATTGAATTTGATTTTAAAAATAAATTCAATTTTTTCAAAATCAGATTTTTTAAACACTGTGATTAACTGAAGAAAAAAATATGGACATTCAATGTGAAGAAGAAATATTTGAAATAAATGATTTTAGTACATCATCAGATTGGGAACGTTTTATTGCCGATATTGAAGAAATATTGACACATTGGAATTTAACCAATTGTTCAGCTAATGATAATGAAAATTTTTCATCAGAAAATTCCGCGACATTTTCACCGAAAAAAATTGCAACTTCGAGATTATTATCAGATCCAAAACGTTGGTCTCAACGACAAGAATCGATAAAATATCGTAAAGTTTCGTTTTTGTTGCAATTTTTTCAATTTAAGAAAAATTTAGAATCATCATCAACATCATCATCGCCATCGATCAATCAGCTCGGCACGGAAAAGAAACAACAACAAAATCATGCGAATCAATCATGGATTGATATGAATTCAATTGAAAATGATTGGTCAGTCAGTGGTCATCCATTAGTACGTTATTATGGTTTAAGTCAATTCTTGCTATTGATACCGTTGAATAATGAAATTATTGGCAGTGAAGATCGTGCACGACATTTACTTGGATCGGCAGCAATCGCATTACAAAATCTTGATTGTGAAATTCCATTTTTCTGTCAAATAGGTCAACTAAGGCGACGATTATTTATGGGCGTCGGTCATCATTTAAATGGATTTCGTACATATTTTGATATGATACAATTTTCGAAAATTCCACCATCATATAAATATTTCAATGATCTAATGGTTCTGTTCAAGAAAAAACTTTATTCATCATTTTCATATCAATCAAATATATTGATAACATCAAAAAATAAAGATGATGTGATCGATGATCGTGATGATGATGATGACGATAAATCTAAATTCAATGAATCAAAAGTTCTTGTATCGATACGTTTCACATATCTATTAGATCAATGGCCAACCGAATATTTGCTATTCAATCAATCGATTGTGGACGATACATTAAATGATCGACAAAATATTTTACAAAAATTTTCATATTTCAATAATGACAATAAACCAGTGAAAATAATGGAAAAAATTTTAATAAATTTCAGCCACAACAATAATCAACACAGTGATCCAATCAAACAATGGCAATTAGCAACAACATGGCCATCAGTTGCTGAAGAATTAATTACAGATAATGCATATCACAGTGATTTGAAACCATTTTCAGCACCAAGATGGTCATTACGTTCATTGTTTTATGATGATAATTCGAAACGTTTTTGTTTTTACACGGAATTGTTCTCATCGTTTATAAAATTATCAACAAAGAGTCATAATAATGTTCCGTTATTGAATACATTGAAACAACATGAACAACAACCACAAGATATACGGAATGCATTGGATAAATTATCGACACCATCTCCATCGATGGCAACAACAACATTGAAAACAACTACAAATCTGGTGACCAATCAATTATTGATGAATCTGATATCATCATCTGAAGATTCTAAAATGATACCAGAAGAATATTTACAAGCATTGATGATTGATTTGTTTACATCTTGTAATGATAACATCGAACAAAATGATCGATTCACCGATAAGTGGAAATCTGCACCTTTGAATAGTCTTAGTTGGCGATTCGGAAATTTATTCATAAATATTTATGGACAAACAAAACAAACGATAAATTTAGCACAAATATGGAAATCATTTTTGAATAAATTGCGTAGTCATTGGCAAGCTGCTACACCATTACCATTTGTCAATGTCAATGATTATAATATTGATCATGGTACATGTTTGTTTCACCAAAAATTACAAATGTTAAATTGTTGTATCAGACAAAAAATAAAGCGTGAAATAACGAATCAGCAACAAGATACGAAATTAAAATTTGAAGATTCAGATGATGAATTTTTCGATGCTGAAGATGATGAAGTTAAAGATGAAACCTCATCAAGCATTGCTGAAGGACAACTTTGTCCATTAAAAGATTCAAAAGGTGAAACACTGTATTTATTATCAGACCCGAATCGACCAATATATGTACCACAAATACAAGATCCACAACCGATGACTGAAGATAAATTAACTGAACAAATAATAACATTATCAAAAATCGATGATGTAATCGAAAAACAACGTTTACAATCATCTGGATTATTATCCGATATGGAAGCATTTAAAGCAGCAAATCCTGGCTGTGTATTTGAAGATTTTATTCGTTGGCATTCACCACGTGATTGGATTTTACAATCATCGGATAGTGATCATAATAATTTTGAAAGTAAACAATCATTTGGTCTAAGTCGTCGAATGATTGAATCAAATACATGGAATGATTTATGGAAATTATCACGTCCATGTCCAATTAAGCGGCAAAAACGTTTATTTAATTATACGAAAGATGCTGAAGAAATATTACAATATTTTGAAACATTATCATTGGCAAAGTTGATCGAATTATTACTACCAATTGTTCATAAATCATTAGTACAACAATTAATGCAATATCAATCGGAAATTGTTGAATTCTTGAAATCCAATAATATCAATAATGCAGAACAATTTCTTCTGTTTGATTTGGATAAAATTCTTTCAAAAACCAGTAATAATCACAACGCATCAATTGTCGAATCAATTGATGATGATTATCAACAATATTTGAGTGATTCGGAATTCCAAATGTTGAAATTTTATTCTCTTTTACGCAAATTTTCATTCGCATATGATAATGTTTATGAGAAACAACGAAAATCGTTTATTAATCTATTTAACAGTGATGATCATAATAACAAAGGTGGTGATAATATGAAGGATTCCATTGATAAATCAGCCCCGGTACGACCAAAATTATCTTCGAATCGTATGAATATCAAAACGAAAATGAATGAAAAATTAAATGGCCGAACTTTGCTTGAATTTATTTTGAAATTGATTGATGAACCAGAAGTTGAATTTGTTAATCAAGATTCGATAACAAAATTAATTGTACAAATATTTTTCGATTATAATCGTTTTAATTATGAACAAACATTTAGTATTGGTGAACGTTTATCATTGGACACTGAAAATGGTGAAAATCAAATCGATGATGAACGAGATGGTAATAATCCGACGATGAAATCGCCGAAAAACTTATCATTACCAGAACCGACTGGTAAAGAATTTATTATACGTGCCAGCGGTTTCAAACGGCCAGCACCATATTCACGGCCATCATCACATCGTTTATATTGTTTTCAATCGAAAGATTTTCGTATTGCATCAGCATTCACTGAAGATACGGCTTATTTTTGATCATTTTTGTGTTATTGTTACCATTTGAATGGTTGTTTTGTGATTATTAACGGAAATTTTTGAGCAAATAAATGAATATTAAATTTTTTATGTCAAAACAATTTGTTTAATCCTCGATTCAGTCCAAGTGAATCAAGGATGTTCTATTATTAGAATATTTTCTCTGATATCTGCCAAAAATTTTGAAGAATTTCTTTTTTTCAAAGTTCAGTGAACAATAAACACATGGAATGAGCTTGAATTTCATTGAATTCATAGTTAAATAAATGGTAAATCCCAAATTATGGAATGAGTGTAATTCCCGTTTGATTTTAAATGGAAAAAAATGAATCAATCAGTCAAACAAATGACGATATCCGAATCAATTAAAGATTATCAACCAGGTGACGTTATATTCAAATCAATTGAACCATTTGTTTATGTGACCAAATATGAACATCGTATGTTTACATGTGATCATTGTATGAAATCAACAAATTCATCAATCGTTTGTAATGGCTGTGAAAAAGTATATTATTGTTCAACGGAATGTCAACAAAAATCATGGAATAATTTACATTGTATTGAATGTCCAATATTATCAAGACGTAAACCGATGAAGTAATAATGAAATTTAGATTAAAACAATTGATTTAATTCGATTTTCATGTATTTTTACAATTTAAAAATGAATAAATAGATTTGAAAATGATGGAATCGATTATATGCAACGTTTAACATTACGTTTATATTTAATGTTGACCAAAAACAATGGTGAAGGATTGAAATATACATTCACATTGAAACATAATCCAGCATTGAAACGTTCAATCGAAGAAATGGAAACACATTCAGAAGAATTAAAAGATTCAAAACAATTTGCTGGTATTGTTAATTATTTTAAATTTTATAATATCAATGATTATGATGAACAATTATTGCTGAAATGTTATGGTCTTCTACATGTTAATAGTTTCGGTATTGATTGTTATCGTATTGATGATGATAATAATAAAGAATTAATTATTGAACATCGTGGATGTGGTTTCTATTTAGAAGCATCAGTATTCGATCATAGTTGTATACCGAATGCATGTGCATCTGGTGATCAATTATCGTTGGAAATAAGAGCATTAAGACCGATAAAACGTGGTGAACAAATTTATATTGATTATATACAAGATGTATTGCCACGTGCTGAAAGACAAAAACATTTGAAAGAATTGTATTTTTTCGATTGTAAATGTATTGGATGTTACAATAGCGATGATAATAACAATGAATTGTTTGATTCACGAATTGATTTTAAACGTTTTAATGTGCTGGAAAATTTAATTGAAAAACTTTACAATGAAGATTCAATCCACAACGATAATTCGATTAAAAAATTATATGAATTACAAAAACAACTTTTGACGATACAAAAACAATATTATCATCGATGCGCATTTCATCCATGTTTATCATTATTTTATTATAAATTTTTAATATTTTTATTGAAAAACTGCGAAAATTTAAGCGAAAAAATTGAAAATTTCAACATTGAAGAAGTTGTCGAAATTCTCGCCGAAACACGTAAACATTTATCAATAACACATGGCAATGAACATCGATTTTATCAATGGATCAATATGATTGCAACAAATCTGACTCAAAATTGATTAATTTTAAAAATAAAAATTATTCTATTTTATTTCAACACAATTAATCAAGAAAAAAAGTATTTATTTATTAATTCAATAATATCCATGACTTGATTGATAATAATTTTGTGGATACATTCGTGACGCTGAAGAATGATGATGATGATATTGATTCGGATGATTATTGGTGTTCAAATATAAATGTCCAGGTGAATATATTAATTCACGTGTTGAAAATTCTGTTTCATTGTAGACATCGTGTTTCTGGAACAGATTTAAAACAAAACAAAACAATCGAATTAGATTTCATTAAATGTCAATTAAATTCAAAAAAGATTAAACTTAATTTTATTTTAATGAAAACACTTACATATGATGATAATGATGATGAATAATGATGTCCATTCCCAATAATTGTACCATTGTTGTTATTATTATTATTACTCAAATAACGATTATTATAAACATCATTTTGTTGTTGTTGCAATGAACGTGATGATTTTTTATTATTTTTATGGTTATTATTATTTTGACCATTTATTGTACCATTTGTACGTGTTGAATTTCTTTTATTATTATTATTATTATTCGTATTCCAATCATTTTGTTGTTGATAATAATTTGATGATGATAATGGTGGATCATATGGATCATTGTTGCCGGTAGTTGATGAAGAATGATTATGATTCGATGTAACAACACGTACTGGTTGTGCATATACGTGACTAGCATGTTGAGGAATGTCCTGATTATGATGGATAAAATGATGGGATGGTGGACGAAAAAACAAGAAATTAGAATGGATGAAGAATTAGTCGAATTGACCCAAATTTCATTTGAAAAAATGTTCATATCGATGATCGAAATTGATTAATTGATCGAATCGAATGTAGTTCCGTTTCAATGATTTCAAGTTCATCATTGATCATTGATTGAACTTACCAAATTATTGGTGGTATAACCATAACCACCACCGGCACCACTGTTTGTATTCGATGAATTCGTTGTTGCCGTTGCTGATGATGATGATTGTAATAAATGTTGTTGTGATGAATCACTGGATGAATAAACATGATGATGATGATTTGGCCATAATGATGATGTTGATAATGCTGTTCGTGCGCCGCCATATCCACCGCCACCACCGTGACCAATGCCACCAGCTGCAGCTGATCCAATTGTACCATGATCCATGGTTGACATACGAGACATTGTTGCTAATGCAGCCAATGATGCTGATGTTGGTTTATTCATGTAACTAAATGTATGGCCACTTGCTGCTGACATTGCTTCAATTTTTTGTTGTTCATGGCGAAATCTTTGACTATTATTTTGAAAATTATTAATTATTATAGATTTCAATGGTAATTAAGGCGCTTGAGCAGCGCACCGAGCAATAAAGATTTATTATTATTATAATGGTAATTAAGGCTTAGAAATCAATAAAAACTTACTTCCACATGTAAAGACAAATAAATGTAATGACAATAATGACAAGCGCAGCAATTGAACCGCCTACAGCAACACCTAATACTTCAGCATCGATATCGCATTGGCTACCAATGAAATTAGCACGACATCGACATACACGTTCACCTTTCATTATCAAGCATTCACCACGATTTGAACAATATGATGGTGAACAAGTAGAACAAATGCGACCAATTTTATTACGATCACCACTTTCCAAATGTTTATCTTCATAACCAGGTTCACATTCACAGCGAAAACTGCCAAATTCATTAATACATTTTGCATTGTTTGAACAATCATTGAGTTCATTGGATGAACATTCATCAACATCATCGATTCTAGTGATGACATTCGATCCTGAATCGACAGATAATTGTGATTCACCCAGTGTATTTTGTGAATCAATTATCACTTGAGTCAATTCTTGTTGTATTTGACGTTTTATACGTTGTGATGATAGATTGGCCAATGTATTATTATCACTTGACCGCAAAGCAATGGTTGCATTGACAATTGTACGGCCACCGACAGCATAAAAACGATTAATTTTTACACCCATCAAATCATTGTTTAATGATTTTGTTTGTGAAAATATTGAATTCATTGCATGTATTGATTCAAATTCCAAATATTGATATTCTTCAGAATTTGGATTCAACAATTGTCGTGTGAATTGTACTTTATTTCCACCCATTTTATCAATACGAAATGATAATGATAGCGATATGATAGGTGAACAATTTGTACGTGGTATGATTCTGGCGAAACCAGGCCTACATTGACAAGAACTAAGACCTAATTCGGTTATACATTTTTCATTCAACGATATATCACAAGTACTATCATCGCCAACGATACATGTATCGATACGTACGATCGGAACGTTTGGTCTAGGCCTGAATGCAGGTCTTCGTACATATGATTTAATTGATTTTGGTTTCGTTGTTGAATTATTATTGTTGGAAGTGCCTGGTATTTGATTGCCAGATGATGATGATGATGATGATTTCAATGGTTTTACTGATTCAATTTTATTCACATTTGTATTCACAACATTTGTTCTGATATTGTCCAAAGAATGATTCGAATTAAATTGTCCAATTTTAGGTTTAACATTTTCAATCGGTAATTGCATTATCACTGGTTTTCCATACGATTTACTCGACAATGTCGGTGTGATCGATGGTACGACTGATGATGGTGACAAATCATATGATATTGATTGTAATGATGGAGTTGACAATGATGATGATGATGATAATTCAAAATGATTGCTAATCACTGGTGATGATGCTGATGTCAATGATGCCGTAGTCGATACAAATGATGGTTCTAAACCAATGGTCGATGGTGTTGTAGAAGCTGTTGACGTTACTATACGTTTACCATAAACAACATCATTGTTTTTTGTACGATTATTGGCATTATTCGATGTAACACGTAATGTTTGTGAATATTGTTGATTATCATAATGATTTTGATTATGATGATGATGATGATGTTGATGGTGGTGATTTCGAATTTCGGTAAAATCAGCAATCGCTGATGAAGTTGTTGGCTGTATCGATGATGTCGGAATGATGATGTTTGATGATATCATCGACAATGTTGGCGATGTCGAAGTCGTTGTAGAGGTGGTTGTTGGTCCCATTTTATGTTTTACGACCATTTCGAATACACTTGGTCCATTATCTTCTTGCATGGTTATGATTTGTGGTGGAGTCTGTTGTTGTTGTTGATTGATGGCAGATAATGATTGATTCGAATGATAATTTTGATTATTATTATTCATCGGTAAAAATGGAATAAATGTATCGATTTTATTATTACTTGATTGATCATATCGATCATTACTATTTTTATTGTGATTCGCATATTTCGACATTAAATTCATAATCATATTATTGAATGTCTTATTATTTTGGATAGACGCTGGTGATGATATAAATTGATGTAATATTGCATCCATTTCAGCTTTAGACAGACCATGTAATGATTGTGGCAGTGATTGTGGCGGTATAATCATCATATTATTAGGTTTAATTGGAATCGGTAGATTATTATTATTATTGCTTAATGGTATTATCGGTGGAGATTGTGATTGTTGTTGCTGCTGCTGTTGTTTTGAATTAGTCGACATTAATGGTATGAATGGCAATTGAAATGGTGGATAATTTAATTGAGGTGGCGGCGGCGGAGGTAATGGTGGCGGTGGTCGTCCATTGGTAATTTTTGGTAAACCAAAATTATTACTATTTATGTTTGTATTGCTTTGAGCGATTAGATTTGCAGTAGCTAATCGCTGCTGTTGTTGATTACTTATTTGTCCTAATAACATTTGTGCTAATTTAGTTTGTTGATCAGTGATTGGTACATTTGAAAATAATTGTGGCGGTATATTTGGTAATGATTGATAATTATTATTATTAATATTGTTGATCGGATTTTGATTGCCACCAATTCCAGGTATTGAATTGGCCAATGAATTTGGTATTTTAAGATTACCACCAAATAATTGTGCTAATCCACCCAATAGATCATTCATACCATTCGATGATGATGATGATGATTGAGCATTTGAATTTTTATTTGAACGTGATAAATCTTTTGAATTTATACGTACAAATTGTGACGATGATGGATTTTTATCATTAATATTATCATCAATAATCGATAATGGAAATTCTTGTCCTAATTTTGATTCTCTTCTTGGTTCACGTTCTTTATTATTATTATTTACATTCGATTTAAATAATAAATGATTATCATTAGTTATATTACCAATTAAATAATCAAATTCAGATGAAGATTTATCATTATGATGATGTTGATGATGATGATCAATATTTAGGTCATCAAGATGTATGGTTGAAGCTGCTGCTGCTGCTGTTGCTTCTCCTGCTACTGTTGTTGATGATGATTTAAATTCATTAAAATTCGTATCATGTTTATTTATATCTGTGAGTAAATAAATGGAAATAAATGTTGAAACAATTACACGAAATTAGATAGGAAATTTAAAATTAAACAACATTCAATTCAAATGTGAAAAACATGTCCATCCATCATCCATTCATTCAAATGATTCATTTCATACGATTAATTCATTCATTCATTGAAAACATCGTGTCTCATCCAGCACCACCTTTGGATACGGTTGGTCAAGTAAGAAGAATATGTATGTGAATACAAGTAAATTATGATTCAAAAATTTGTCAGAATGGAAAATGAATTTTTCAATTTGAAAACGAATCTTGTGGAACACACCATGAAACAATAAGACATGTTTCACAATATCTTTATTCATTCATTTATAATGAAATTGAATTTTAATTTGAATTCGTTTCGTATTGTTTTGTCAATGGAATGGACAATAGAATATAAGAATAGAATGAAGATTGCTTTCTTGCTATTTTCATTTTCAATTGTTTTTTTTATTGTAATTTGAAATTTAAAATTCAAATTAATCATTTAATAATATCATATAATAATCACTAAGTTTATCATGGTGTGATCACGTATTAAATTGTATTTATTTAGTCTAGAATTCATTCATGGTTTAATTTGAGTTTCTATTTTCTCTTCAAAATACTTAAAGATATTAGATTGTTTTTAGATCACATTTGATCATTATTTAATCATATTGTGTTGATAAATAAACTCAATCAATGACAATCGCCATGCATGATGTTCAATGGTCAAGTGATCATGATTGGTCATCTCGAATTCAAGAAGATTTTACCAAAGGTATTCAATGAATATCAAACAATACATGTTTATCATTGATTGATCAAACATTTTATGTTGTTACAATAATAAGGTCAAAGATTATAATCATCAATGAAATTATCGTCTTTGAACGAATACATTTCAAAACATATATTCAAATCCTATTCAGAAGCAGCAAGAAATACAGAAGGTATTCTTATGTTTCCTAAATCTTTTGCATTGTTTTCGTGAGGATATTTGATAAAGGGGAAATCCTTATGAATTCTACGATAATTCCTAACAAATATCTTTGTCGACAATCGAAGCCGAAATAGGAAAACAATGTCAAAAGATTGTTTATATTCATGAATTTGATTCATTCGATTTGGATTTAACCTAGATTTTGCGGAAAGCAATTAGATTTATCAAGGATACGAATGAGGTAGGAAAAAGGTAGGATTGAATACAAACAAAGCAGCGAAAAAACAAACCTGTTGATCTATCTGATTCGAACAATGAATTTGATTGTGTCCGATTGTGTTGATCAAGCATTTCATCGTGATTGTTGTTATTGATATCATCCAATGCAAATATCATCGATGATGATGGCCGATTATGTTGTTCATCCATGTTTTGTACTTCGAATAATGTTTGTATCGATGATTCTGCATTATTTTTACTTCGATGTTGATTATCTTCGGTGAATGATGAAAGAGGTAGCGATGAATGCGGCGGCGATAGTGGCCGCTGCTGCTGCTGCTGATGTTGCTGTTGATATGAATTTGAATAATTTAATGGATGAAAATTTGATGAAAATTCTGTTTGATCATTGATGGCAGTTGCTTTGGTGATTGTTGTAAAATTAATTTGAATGATTAATATTAACAATAATAAATATGATAACAAATTTAATAATGATGATGCTGATGATGATAATGATAATGATAATGATGATTTAGATGGCGATGATGATTTCAATTTAACAAATTGTATCGATAATGTTCTTCGATATATTTGTTTAAAATATGATAAATATTTATTTAATATTAATGATATTTGATGATGTTTATGATAATTATTCGTATGATTATTCATTGATTGTTGATGAGTTGATTCATCAATCGAACCTTGTTCGATTTGATTCGTGTATTGTTGATATTTATTCATTTTTTAAGATTTAAATTGATCAAATAAACTTTCAATTTAAGATATTCAATGACCAAAATAAAAAATCAATTTAAGCTTTGAATTTCACATTTTCTCACATGGAAACATCATTGTGGAACGATCATTTCAATCACTGAATTTCTTCTACATATTATTGAATAGCGTTAGACTGAACAGATTGAACACATTCATTTAAACATCAACAATCAATTGACCATTATGGCTAATGGACGTTAAAATATGATTAAATTAAGATGATCATTGAATTAAACGAGAACAAATCAATGGCAGATAATAATTCAAGCAACAACAACAACAATTAACAATGACAAATTATGAAAAATTTTTCCCGACAAAATTTAATTCAAATTTGTTTTTTAAAAAAATCAAGAAATTTTAAAACATTTTGACATTTCTACAATTTCTACGAACTTGATGGTATGTATTTGTCCACCAATAAAGCTATATGAACAACAACTAAGAAACAGCTTCGTTGGAATTCTTCTCTTCGAAATTGTCCATTTCGTCTCTTTTAGTCTCCGTATCTCTGTGTATATCTCTATTGCAATTCACCAAGTCTTCACCGAGTCTTCACCGAAGCTTCAGCAAATCTTCAGCCGAAACAAAACATAAAGAAAATCAGTTAAAACTGGTTCTGAATATCTTAAATCAATGAAATGAATAAAATGAACGAAAATACAACGGTGAATCAATTAATTTACCTGTGGAATTCGAGATTCTTGTCTTGGAAACTCTTGGAAAATAATTTATTCGTCGTGAAAAAAAATCAAGTTTTCCACCATTTGCTTCCTTGTACACCATACACACACTTGTGTACATCGACGATGATTAAGCGAAAAAAAAACCAGAAAAGATTTGGCAAAGATAACAGCCGAGCAACCGAACAAGCATTGACCATCATTATCAACGTGGAATAGGATGAACGAACTTGATTTGTTCGGCAGCAGCATCAGCAGCACCAACTACAGCAATGGTAAAAGGAAAATATTCATCATTCAAAGATTTAAATGATTTAAATCATTTAAATGTATGCAACAACAGCAGAAAACACTCATGAAAACAACAAGAGCAACAAGTGTTTCTGGTGTGTGTGTGTATATTCACACAATGATAGTCTTATTGTTTTACCAATTCGAACATTTCTGCCATATCTACCGTCCATCGATCGATCATGATCATGATCTCCGGGGGAAAAGTGGAAAAACTTCTTCAGCTTCAAGCAGCTATACCTTGCCACCTTATAAATGAAATTTCACCGATATTTTTCTGTGTATTTCTTGGCCAACAATTTATCATTCCGATTGACATGACTTTCCGGTTATTTATGCTGTTTTTTGTTGTTTTGTGCTGTCAATGGTGGTGGTGATTATATGAAAAGGATCCGAAGAAATGAATCCTGTCCATTCATTGAATATCGTCAATGAAACGAAATTGAATATGATCATGGTTATCTTCGGAAAATGAACAAAAGAATAAATGTAAATCGATTCAATTTGAAATGGAATGAAATTGATTTGTCTCGATTCAAAATTAAGCAAAATGAACAAACATTTGTTGAAGTTGTCGATGCTTGATGAAGAACTAGGAAGTAATATCCAATATGTAGAATACGTAGATTATGCAATACAAGATTGCTCGAATTCTTCGATGATGATCGAAATCAATCGAACAGTTAAATGATTGATTCGATGTTGAACATCTTGGTGTTCATTGAGCAAAAACATTTTGGCCAATTCAATCAAAGGTAAACAATAAGATCATTCCGATACATTGCTCGAAGATAATCAATTTTTCGATGGTAAATGGCAACCCAACCAATCATTGATGATTGTTAATTTAAATAACAATTGAATGAATATCTCTCTGCTTCGATTTCTACTTTTCGAAAAACCTGTCAATATTCAAGTAAACAAATAAAACATCTTCAAAGCATCGTTTTCCGATGAGAAACCATCGGAATTTTAACCGAATTTTCAATGATCGAACGATTGATTGATTATAATTGTTCGATAGACAGCCTAGCTGTAAACAATTAATCAATCAACCATAAATCATCGGTCAAAGAATTGGTCTATTCGATCGATGAGAGTAAAAAACTAATCAAACAATTGGTTCTTAGTAAACCGATTCACAAATTGTTGATCTTGACCAGTTGTTTACCCAGATCAGACCATTGATGATCTTAATGGAGTACTTTGAACCAGTTTCCGCGGCTGATCTTGGTGTAATCATTGCCACAATCAATGGATATCTCATGAAGACTTCAACTTGAGACGATTAAAACGAAGATTTTAAACGAATTTAATTTTTTGGAGAAAAATTCAAATTTGAATAAATTATGTCATCGTCATTTAATTATGATGATGATGGTCATAACTTCAGATGAAAATTGTCCATTGAAATCTGCTAAGTAAAAAAATGGAAATTGAAATAAATCGTTTTGAAGCAACAACATCAAACGTGGATGATCCATTATGGAGCTTTAGAGCTTTGAATTAGCTTCAACATGTCATACATTGTCGAGATGACAATTACGATTCAAATAATTGACAATCATAATAATTACAATTACAAACAGCTGATTACAGCAATTAGTAATATAATAATAAAAATGATAAAATTCCATTCCATCCATCCATTCACACAACAAAACCGGAGATATTCCATTTTAAAAATTGAATACGATTCAAATGATAATGTGGTTCCGAGAGAGTAATTTGCATCAAATTAGTGAAATTCGAATGTAATTTGAGTGTAATTTATCAAAATATGAATAAATTTAGATGACTTTGACCATCTTCGAGCATCTCCGAGCATCTATGAGCGTCTTTGAGCGTTTCGGTGATTTCGAGGTTTACGAATGTTTTTCTGAATTAGCAAATGCATGGACAACATGATAAATGCCCGAACAACTAAAAGATTCACCCAAATTTGTTGATACATATTTCCATCATCATCATCATCATCACCATCGTTCATTGAATAATTACGATATTCAATGATGATGACGGTGATGATGATGATGATAATAATTTCAATGACCTTAAAATATCAGGTTTTCGACAATCTTCTCCGTTTTCTACTTCATAT
Organism: Psoroptes ovis; assembly: GCA_002943765.1. Taxonomy (NCBI): domain Eukaryota; kingdom Metazoa; phylum Arthropoda; class Arachnida; order Sarcoptiformes; family Psoroptidae; genus Psoroptes; species Psoroptes ovis. The sequence goes on from PQWQ01000012.1 coordinate 1,692,323, forward strand.
TTTGATCCTCTTCGCTGAAAATAATTCGATCAATCCACCAATGTTATTGATGATGATCATCATCAAACAAAATTTAGGTTTGTATTATTTTGTTGAAATTAACATAAATAATATTTTGATGATTCCTTTATTTTGACTCTGAAAAATACAAAATGTATCAAACATTTGATCAAATCAATATCAAATCGTAATGTAATTATGACCAATTGTCAATTGATCAAATTAGTAATTTTCAAAATTAAAAATGAATCTTCGTGAATTTGGATCGAAACCTATCATTATTTTCGATGATAGAATGTGTATTTGAACAAATTGTTGATTCAATGATGGCCATCGATCGATCATTGGGGGAATTCTCGATCAAAATTTGACCATAAATAATGGTAAGATCATCCGTAACAATCGGTAATAATGAATCAATGGTATAATTATGGAAAAATTATTGTTTCAATTCGAAGAAATTAAAGCTTTGATTCGATTAGCTTATGATTGTGCAGTTAATATTTAATTTGATTGTCGAAATGAATTGAATCGAATCGAATCGAATTAACTAATTTTTCTTTTAGATTTAAATTACAATTTTGACAGTTATTCTTGGATAATTTTATAAATTTTTTGTTTTGATTTGTGATTAGTAATTAGTGTTGTTTGTATTTGTATCTTTGATTAATTTAAGAATGAATTTTAGATTTTCGATTTATGTATCATCAATAATTATATTGATATTATCTTTGATATTATTGGTGATTAATGATCAATCAATGATCGTCGAATGTAAATCGATACAAATGTCTAATGTTGCTACTGAAATATTAAATAATGGGTCACTATCGCATGGCAATGATAATAATGTTACGAAAATTGATGATAATTTAATATTTGAAGATAAAAATTCAACAGTAAACAACGGCACACAAAGTGTTGATGATCGAATTAATGATAATAAATTCAATGAATCAACCAAAGTCGAGTCGAAATTAGTAATATTCGAATTATTAACCAATGATCATCATGATCGTAAACCATTAATGTTTGAACAAATACATCGAACATTTAAACATTTAAAATGTTTGGAGAAATGTTCATTCATTTATCATCGTTTGATGGATGAATGGCGATTTTATCATCAATTTTCGTATAAATTTTTCAACCACCATCGACAATATGATCGAAATAATAATAATTCAAACATAATTATCATTGATTTATTAAATCAAATACCACTTCGATATCGAATGGATTTGTTGTTTCGAAGCCAGGAAAAACAATGTTTTATGATTTGTGATCAATTTTATTTCAATTTTAATCACCATAATTTAACCATTAAACATTTGAATTATCTACGACATCACGAACGATCATCATCATCATCGGTGATCATTGATTATTGTCAAATGTTTACAAGACGATTACTGCAACATTTACCGGGTATATTAATGATATTCATAATCATATTGATTACAATTCTATTATTGTGGACATTGGTGGAATTTTTCTATCAAATAACATCACCATCGATGAATGGTGATTCAATTTCAAAACCAAACAATAATCATCTTGTGTCATCGTATTTCATTGGCAAAAAATGTAACGATGATGATAATACCGAAGATGATGGCCAAGATGGCGATGATGAAGCCAAAGATTGTAAAAAATTTTATAAATGTACATTTATTATGGCAGATAAATTGCCAAAATAATCATTTGAAGACTTTAAATTTATCAAAATTAAAAATCTTTGAGTTTGATGCCGATCTCGCCATCTGCTGAAGCCGATTTCAGCCTCAAATAAAAAATTTTTCATTTAATTTTGATTTAAATTAAAATTTTTCAAAATCTTTCGCATGATTTTCAATTGATGATCAATTCAAGATCATTTCTAAGACATTTTCCCTCTTCATTTTTGCACCAATAACGTACAATCAATCGTACGATTTTACAATTAGACAAAATGATAATAATCTTGAGTATTTCTTCGAAATTGATCATCGATCATTGATCAATGATCATTGATGAATGAATGAATGAACAAAGGCCCGAAAAAAATCGGAAATCGCATCATATTTTCAGCCGAAAAAAGCAAAAAAATCAAATAAATCAAATCCATATGATGATCATCATGGTGATCCGTACTGATTTCAAAAATTCCATGGATACCAATTGATAGCAGCAGCTCAGAGCAGCCATGATTTTGATGAGTACCATACAAAGGTTTGAAAGCATAGATCATTGGATATAAACAACAAACAACAAACAACAACTACGATTGAACTAATGAAGCCATTCATTCATTCATTGAAAATAATCATTAAAGTAACAATTAACCAATTATCACATTGATCATAAGCACCGTCAACCAATTATCATCAACATCCTCATCATCACCATCATTATCATTAGCAGTAGCAGCAGCTACAGCAGCAGCAGCAGCAGTGAACGATTAACAAATCGCAAAACATACGAACGACATGCGAATTCGTTCAAAACATTTCGTTGTTGTTGTTGTCGGTGCTGTTGCTGGTGGCATTGTTGCTGTATTGTTCAACATGATATGATCATCAACTACAACAACGCAAAATGAACAGTTATGTTCATACCGAGTGTCGTTTGTTTGCCATGATTTTTTTCCCGTTATTACTTTGATATTTTGTTACTTCGAACAGATTTAAATCAAGCTTTTGAATTGTATATGGCGAAATATGATTGTATATAGAAGGATATTTACTTGTGTTTCTGTTTTTGCACAAATACAGATCATTTTCTCATATATCACTAAAATGTACAATATGAAAACATTGTTCACTTGTCGTTTTTTTTTTTCAAAGTTTATCATTATTATTATTATCCATGAGATATTACGACCAGTAAAAATTGAATGAATGAATGAATATTGATATGATCATATGAATACAGAAACAAACTAACTGAGTAAACTCGAAGCATTCAATATTGAATTGAATATTGAATATTATAATTCTTTGTTTATCTGCATGTATTTTCGTATTAATCATCATTATTATTAGTACTAACACAAATTAAATGATGAATCATTATCATGATCATTATGCACCATTGTTTACTATTATTGTTTAATGCATTGGATTGATTATTATTATTATTGTAAAATTGCAAATAATACTGATATAATGTAATGATCATCATCTACTGCTGCTATACAATCTCAAATTGTTTTTTACAATCCACTCATTACAACAATAGACAATTTTAAGTTTTAAGAATTTAAGATTGAATGGATGATTCATTCAATCATTTTATTTCAATTATGATTTGATGCACCCATTAGAGTTGAATTGATAGGATAATTGAATGCCTTGATTTCCGATTGGATTAAGATGTCAATCCGTCACTTTTAATGATTTAATTTTAATTATCATTGATTCTAATTGTTTTATTCTACCGTATTCCTTTTAATTATCACCAAAACTGTTAATTATTTAATTAAATCTTTGGTTTTAAATGAATGAATGATAACAGCAAGTCAACTACAGCAAACAACAACAATTTACTATCTACCATTCACCATTTACCATTTACAATCGACAAACAGACTAACTAAACAAACAGCAATAACCTCAAACATTCATTATTATTTATGTGATTATTTATTTATCGTTTGTTGAAACTGGTTTTCAAAATATATTTTCTCTTTACCATTCGTTTCTTCTTATACATCGTCTTCTTCAAATTATTATCATCTCTGAAACATACATTTTTGTTTGTTTACTTTTAAATCGATAAATATTTATCTGTTTACAATTTTGTATCTGTATTTTTTTTTCAAATGAAAAATATTTGTGATAATTCTTCTTGCTGTTATTGTTGCCCATTGACTTACTGAATCATCGTCGTAAACATCTCTTGTTTGTACATGAGGATTTTGTTCGTTTTTTTTCCTGAATACGATGATCAACAAGGAATTTAAGCGCTAAAAAATGTCGACTGAATCAAAATCTACCAGTAGTAATAGTAATTCGGCCAATTCTTCCAACGATAATTGCATCAAAAATGAATCGAAAAAAAGTCCAACCAAAGAATCTAATTCAAAACCAATAATCGATGTTGCCATCGTTATTGATTTGGTGAGTGTTCATTTTGGATTAATCAACTAATTAATTGATTTAAAATTGAAAATTGAAATTAATTTTAATTATCATTCAATTAATTAAATAGGAAATACAAGATGGTAATCTATCACATCGGCAAGCAGCATTTGAAGAGATAAAAAAAGCATGTCAAATGATTAAAGCAAATTATCAATTAATTGCATTTCATAAATTAGATTTTGATGAAATCAATGCTATCGATGCATTTCATTCGGCCGATGTTGCTATTGTTGATTTATCAATACAACAACAACAAAATTCATTATTTTATCGTATCGGGAATCGTGAAAATTTTGGAATGAAATGTAATTTTCTCATTTATAATAATGATTCATTAAAGGTGACGATACCGAAAATTAATTCACCAATATCCAAATATAATCTTATTAGTTATCGTTTATCACCGATTGATAAAAAATGTTATTATATTGAATCTGTTATGCCCGATAAAAATTCACCATCATCATCATCATCATCATCATCGACAACATCAGCAACGCCAGCGACCTCAAATAATACAACAGCGGCTACATCACATACAACATCTTCAAATGCTAATAGCAACAGGCAAATACCTTGTGAAACTAAAATATTGTTAAGTACAAAATTACGAAATGCATTACAAAATGTTGAAATACAAACCAAGTAAGATCAATTTATCATTGAAATAAATGACAAATTATGACTAATTTCGTCTTTTGTATGTCAACAATATAGAACACATTTAAAAGAAAAATTTCTATCTGAATTACGTAAAGCACGTGAAACATTGACACGTGATGAATTGACAAAATCGCTAAATGATTTTCGTAAACGTTTAGAAGTGAATTCAACACTAATATCGCCTGATATAATACACAGCTTATTGGTATCATATCGTGAAATACAAGATTATGATTCAATGATATCATTAATTGAAGATATTAAATTAACAAAAAAAGAATTTAAATTCGAACCCGTTATACAATATTTACATGCATTCGCATTAAATCGTCGTAATCGTGTTGGTGATCGTGAACGTGCATTAGAAAAAATACATGAATCAATGAAAGATAATAATACATCTTATTTAGATTCAATTTGTTTAGCTGGTCGTATTTATAAAGATAAATTTATTGAATCAAATTATCAAGATAAAGATAGTTTAGAACAGGCAATTATTTGGTATCGTAAAGGTTTTGAACATCAACCAAATGAATATGCTGGTATTAATTTAGCAACACTATTAGTTGTAAAAGGTGATGATCTTAATAATTCACAAGAACTTAAAGATATTGCTACCACATTAAATTTATTGATTGGACGTAAAGGTTCGCTAAAATCGATACATGATTATTGGAATGTTGCAACATTTTTAGAAATATCTGTATTAGCTGAAAATTATCCAAAAGCAAATGAATCAGCTGAATGTATGTTTAATTTAAAACCACCAAAATGGTATCTAAAATCAACGTTGCGCAATATACAATTAATAAATGATTATCGTAAAAAAGCTGAAGATGCCAAAATAACACCAGATGAAGAATTGTTTCGTTTTTGGATGGAATATTTTATTGAAGCAGCTAAAGATAATGCTAGTCCTATAATACGTTTTCCAGTAATCGTTCAAGAAATTGATAAAACATTAATGCCAAGCTATATAACTGTTAATCAAAATGATCAAGATGGTAATAAATCATTACAAATCAATAATATTTGTAAAGAATGTTTAGCCAATACTGATAATTCAAATAATAAATGTAAACGTTTACATGATTGGCTATTTCATTCATCAAACATACGTGGTGTCAGTATGAACATATCGGATCAACGTTGTTTATTTTTATATGTATCATCCGATGATTTTCAACTTTTTTTCCCGTCACAAGAATATCGTAAACGTTTTCATGAATTTGTTCTCGACATAACAGCAAATGAAGAATGTTTAGATTTAGATTCACAACAAATTGAATTGCTGCCGATACAATTTGATTATGATTATGATGAATACATGAATAAAAAGAAATTAGGTGAAGGTACTTATGGTACTGTATATGCTGCCCACGATAGTAATAATGTTGCCATTGCTGTGAAAGAAATCCCTATTAAAAATATTGATGAAGTTCAACCATTACGGGAAGAAATTAAATTACATTCACAATTAAAACATCGTAATATTGTTAAATATATTGGTTCAATTAATGATGTTAATAATAATGTATTTAAAATATTAATGGAACGTGTACCAGGTGGTTCATTATCACAATTACTTCGCTGTCAATGGGGACCATTAAAAGAATCATCGATTGTTTATTATACAAGACAAATATTGGATGGTTTAAATTATTTACATAGTCAAAATATTGTACATCGTGATATCAAAGGTGATAATGTATTGATCAATACATATACGGGTGATGTTAAAATATCTGATTTCGGTACTTCCAAACGTTTGGCTGGTCTAAATCCACGTACTGATGTATTGACCGGTACATTTCGTTATATGGCACCTGAAGTAATTGATAAAGGTGCACGTGGTTATGCTGCTGCAGCCGATATTTGGTCATTAGGCTGTACTGTTGTTGAAATGGCCACCGGTAAAACACCGTTCACTGAATTAAGTTCGGGACAAGAGGTGATGTTTAAAGTTGGTTATTTTAAACAACATCCTGAAATACCATCGAAATTATCGGAAAAATGTCGCAACTTCATTGAAAGTTGCTTCGAAGTAGACCCATCGAAACGTGCAACAGCATCCGATCTATTGGAATCACCATTTATGGAATATAATGGTGGCACCATTTCATCATCATCATCTTCATCAACATCCAGAAAACGTAAACCAGCCAATCAATTACATCCAAAAAATAACAGTAAATTCAACAATGTAAATCGTGTGACAAAAGAATTTAATCGTTCAATATCGATGCCATATGATCAGACGAATGTCCACAAAACATCGTCAGAATCACCATCCGCAATGATGGATCCGCAATCAGCTCATAATCAACAACAGCAATCTCAACAACATGCTCAACAACAATCATTACAACAAAATGGTGAACCAAATACACCAAATTCAATAGACAGTATGCATGATATGAATCCTTTTATTAATATGAATAATACTAATAATAATGATACTTTTAAAAATCGTTTACATACAAATTTATCGCTCAACATGAGTAATCTCAATAATAATAATAATAATTTATATTATTCAAGTAGTGGTGATGAAAAATCACCAAATATTATGACAACAATGGCATCAATTAGCAAAGCAAACAATAATACGGCCACATCATCATCGGCTACATCATCATCACCATCAATGATCATTAATGAACATAATATACAAAAAAGTCTGTTGAAGATCATAGATACAAATGAAGATGATATCATAAATGTTTGGTGGAAACGTTTAACAATGAATTTATATGTAAATAATAATATTGATGATTATCAACATCAGCAGCAACAATTATTAATGGTACAACATCAAACAAGCAATAATAATGATAATGATCAAAATAATGATGACAATGAATCATCGAATGAAACCACAAATTATTATCAAAGACAATTGGAAAATTATGATGATGAACAACAAAATCAAACGATAAAATCACCATTATTATTACTTAAATATCGTCATTTAAAAAATATTCTTTATCCTGGTTTTCGTAATTTTATCGTAACGAATAAAGATACAGTGTATCTTATGAATGCCTTATATTTATTAGCGAATGAATTTAAAGATATTTTTGATGATTCAATAAAAAATTTAGAAAATCTTGAATTGGATGATCAAGATGAAAATTTCGAGCAACAAAAACGGTTGAAACAGGAAAAAATTAAAAAATTAATCCTCATCAATGAAAATAATAAACGTTTACTGTTCGAACAGATTAAAATGTCGATATATTATTTTCAAGATGCAATCAATACGATATTGAAAATGCAAAACATACCACCACATTCAATATTTGCATTAGATACGTTGATACGTGAAATTGTTCAAGAAACAATTCGATTATTATATTTATGTTATAAAAACGTATTCAATATCGATGTTAATATTCTGAATAATATTAATGGTGATAATAGCTGCAATGGTAATTATTATGATCAACATTTTAATGATAATAATAATGGTAATCAACAAGTTATCGTTACATCGCCTACTGTTGATCATCAACTGCTGAAACAATCACAAGAATCGCTGTTCAATTTACAATTAATTAAATCAGATCAATTCAAGCAAGAGATAAAATATTTATTACAAGAAAATCATAAACAAGTAAAGCTATTATCGGATACATTTCTCGAATATTTACAAGAACAAAATGAAGTATTAAAATATTTATATGATAATGTTAAAAAACATAAACAAATACATGATTCATTATCATTAACCAATAATGATCATGATCATCATCGTCATCGTGATCATAGTGATAATAATAATCTAAATAATAATGAACGTTGTAAAGATGAGACGATGATACAAATGTTGAAAAATGAAAATTTAAGTCCAATGACAATTGATGCTGTAAGTGTTTCTTTTGGATTTTCCTTGTGTAATTTACTTGATTTTAATTGAAATTTCCTTTATTTTTACCACAGTTAGTAAGACAGGAGATCGATAGTAAAGTTCTATTTGAATTCATTAATCGTGATGATCTTAGACAACTGAATTTAACGCTGGGTGATGAATTACGTTTATGGAATTTTATTGAAAAAAATAAAAGACTACATCAACAGCAAAAGGAAAAGTGAAAAATATCCCCTCAAAAATTGTTGACCTGATTATTTATTATATTTAATTATTATTATTAAATGTTTTATTTTGTTTTTATTTTGAAACTTTTTTTGTTTTTTGAAATTAAAGAAAATTTAAGAAAAAATTTAAAATTTCGCGCGTTTGAAAATTTCATTTCTATTTTTACTTTCAACAGTCGATTAGGTTAAAATAGATTTTCTTTCAACGAGTTTCACACATTCGATTCATATGTTTTTGATTGATTTTGTTTTGGTGATAATTCAAACTTAAATGATCAACAATGGATAATCATGATCATAATTATCGTACATTATATGATCAAAATAATCACAATAATAGTGGTAACCATCCATGGATGATGACCAAAACTTATGATGATTATTCTATGATGCAAAATTATTTTCTACAATATCATTTGCAGCAACATCAACAACAACAAGTAACCAACGCCATGATTCATAATGGTGAATCATTAATTAACAATAATTTTAATGATAATAATAATTATGTACCATTTGTTGATAATGTTGGCACAATCGTATTTAATTCTGATGATAATATTGCTGATGTTAATATGATTGATGATGATGATTATCTTGATGAAGAAAAGTGTAATGATAGTTTTTTAAAATTAGATAATCAATTAAATCAAAATGATGGCGATAATGATGAGCAAGAATATTGGCGTAATACTCGTGATTGTGATTATCGTTTATTAATATCGAACAATTTATCGTCCAGTAGTATTGAACAAGATTTGATGCAAAATATAACTGAAGTAGACAAATTGATTGAATCATCAAAAACGAATTCTTCAATTTCAAATAATAATAACAATAGAAGAAAAAGAAAAAAATGTCTTAGTCGTAAAAAAAGGAAAAAATTGCAAAAAATATCAGAATCTATTGATTTGACTAAAAATGTACATAGTGACCATGATGAATTAATCGAAAAACAAACTAATGATCATAATGATCAAGAATTGATTGAATCAAATGATGATGATCCTTTAGACTTGAATGATATCGACATAAACGATATCGATAAATTGAATTATGATGAATTGATATCCTATTATGATAAATTAAAAAAAGAATTCGAATCATTGAGCGATGAAAATGATAATGTTGTTAATGCAAATATTGAGCTAGAATTTGATCATATAAGTTCTACCGATGATGATGATTACAATGATAAAAATGACGAAAAAGAATCAAATTCAGATTCTGGTAAAAATGATCGAAAACTTGATTCACCACAATCGCCTATAATTGAAAATGAAGTGATTGAAACAGAGGAAAAAATCGAAACAAAAACAAGTCAAAATGATTCGACATCATTATTAACCAAAGAAAATTCAAACAAATCAACTGATTGGTTGTTAAATGAACAAATTCTGCGTGAAAAATTGATACGATCAATGATGGAGAAGAAAAATGAACCAACATCAATTATTGATAAGTCTGATGATAATGTAAAAAATTCCAAACCTCAAATAGATTTATCTGCTTTTAAATTAGTTATCGAATTATCATCAGATGAAGAATCAAATAGTGATGATGATGATGAGCGAACCCAATCATCAGCCATTCTTTCAACGCATTCATCGAAAATTGCCTTCAATGAAAATAATCCTTCTACCTCCTCATCAATTACATCATCAATCAAACTGCCACAAGTATCAAATCGATCTGTGATAAAAACATTGAGTAAAAATCAACAAGAAGAATATGAAAATTTATGCAAAGAAATTGAACGTCGTGAAAAGTCTAAAGCAAAAACATTGAAAACATCATCATCATCATCATCACCGAAACCAATCAAAACAAATGAAATGATCAAAAAATTGAAGAAACAAGAACATTGTTATCGACAAACATTGATGAATTTAGAAAAGAAACAAAAACATTTAAATTCATTGAAACAAAAATCATTTTTAATGTCAAAAAAATTATCTCAAACAAAAAAATGTTTGGACAAATTGAAAAAATCCTATCAATTACAAACAATACAAATGAAATTGTTTATGAAAAAAATGCAAAAATTGCAGCAAACATTTTTAGATAATCAAACAGTGTTACAAAAACATCATCAAGCATGTATTCGGTTAGGACAACAAATATATGGTCAAAATTATTGTATCGATGGCCAAAATGATGGTAAAAATTGTATGAAAATATCGAATAAAATAACTAAGAAAAAGAAAATCACAAACAATAAAAAATCTTCTGACAAGAATAATAATTTATTTCGTAATCATATTCAATTGATAGTGAAAAATATTAATCAAACACCATCGTTAACATCATGTATCTTATTATCGAAACATTATTTGAATTTTAATTTTAAATTAATTCGAACGACAAAATTTTTCCAATTATATCATGGTAAAATAAGATTCAATGATTTTATGGATATTGATTCGTCATCTAAACCAACATCAAATGAACTAACAATTTGTAATTATGATCCAAAAGATTATCATAGTGTTTTATATCATTTTAATTCATATCGTTTAATGTCTAATGATCAAATGTTATCGATCGATCATATAAATAATCTATCAGCAACGAAACCAATATGTCAATATGATTTAATGGGTAAATGTTCTAATCAACAATGTCAGAATCAACATCAAAAAAATTATTTATTAACAAATGATGAAAAATTATTGAATATTCTATCATATTCAAATGAATTTCAAACATTTATCAGTGATCAAAATGATAATGAAAAAATTTCTTTGAAAAAATTACGAAAAAATCCAAATTTATTATTTCAAAAAATGAAAAATTTTTTAACTGAAAAACAAATGAATTTTACTGATCAAAAAATTGAAGGATTTTGCCGTCAACTTGTTCAATCAATTAAATCGAATGAACGAGTATCCATCAGTAGTCTATTGATTCGTTCATTTCCTAAAGAATTGATAAAATCATCCGTAGAGAATAATGAAGAATCAGATCCATTAACGAGCAATAAAAAAATACCATTCAATGATTTTTATTATTGTTTCGATAATAATTATGGAATCCTTTCTGTAGAATTATCAAATCACCAACAAAATTCAATTGTTGATCCAGATTTGTTGATACAAAATCGATATTTTGCACCCGAAGGTATACCGATCAATGTAAAATTAGAATCATTATTATCGAACGAACCGAATAATATACGATTATGGATGAATCTTGCCAACTATTATATGAGTAAAATTTCTAAACAAAATAATTTCGATCATAATTTAGAATATATCGAATCATCATTGAATGTATTGTCAAGAGCTTTAGAAATGAATAAAAATTGTAAGGAATTATATGAATATTATCTATCTGCATGGACAAATCGATCAAATTTGTTGATAAAACAAAATAAAACAAACAATGATCTCATAAGACAAATTGTTGATGAAAATAAACAAATTTGTCGTAAAATATTGAAAAATTGTTCAACATTTACCTTGTGGATTAAATATCTGGATCTATGTACAAAAATTGAAGAAAAATTGTCGATAACCATCGAGATTTTGGAATGTTTTGCACGAAAAAATATGAAAAACGATGAAGATATTGATGAACAACAATATTCATTGAACATTATCGAAACCATTTTCTATCATATTTATCTATTATTGAATATAAATCAACACCAAAATGCTGTAAAATTTTTCAATGATATTTTCAATCCATCATCTTTGGATGCTGCCACAACAACAACAAATGATAATCATATATCTCAGCTAAACAAATTTATTATACCAAAACATCGTTCATTTGCATGGCATTGTTATATTTATTTATTGATTTATTCACATTTACCATATCATTGTTTTGAATTTGTTGCTGATAATAAACACCAGCAGCAATTCATATCAATTATCGATACAGAATCGATCATATTTGAATGGAATAATATTATTATCACCAATGATAATCGACAAGAATTATATATGATCAAAAAAATATTTAAACGTGCATTACGTAATTGTTGTTCGATCAATAGTTATGATGATAATAATAATCAAAATGATGATTTAAAAAATTGTTTCTGTAAAAATCCTATCGACAGTTGTCTTATGTTGCGTTTGAATCTGACGAATTTGAATAAAATTTTAATCAAAAATATTTCAAATCATCAAGATAATGAAGATGATAATCTTGATAATTATTTATCGTTTATATTTGTTAATTCACAAAATAATAATGGAAATAATTGTGGAAAGAATTTATTTATTGATTTACAAATATTACATTTATTTGATATTGATCTTAATGCAATCATCGATAATCATAATAACAATGATAACAATGATCCAAAATTATTATCATCAATCAAAATGATCGAATTGATTTACAATTTTCAACGAAAATCTTCAAATCATAACAATGATATTTCCAGTGATTTGATTGAAAATCAATTGAAATTCAATTATTGGATAGCATTTTATTATCAGCGTATTGGAAACAATGATAAATGTTTGGAAATTTTGCAAAAAAATTTATTTTATTTCATTAAAATTGAAGATCTTGAAAGTCAACAACTCGATCAAAGCCAATTGAACAAATTTTATAAAATTTTATTATTCGATAAAGATGAAAATGATTGTGATCATATTTTTAGCGATCAATCAGTGAAAATTATACGCAAAAATTCATCAATTTATATGTATTTATCTTATATGTAAGTATTTGTATTATATTTAATTTTGATGTCATAATTTCAACAATTTTCTTTTTATCTGTTTCGTTTAGGCTTTTAAATCACATGAATTTAAAATCATCCAAAAATGAACATTTCGATTGTTTGAATTCAATACATACGACTGTGATAAATTCATTTAATTTGTTCAACATTGAATCGATGAAATTATTTGGATTCAAGTCAGTCATTTTTCTACGAATTTTTCATTTTTCTTTAACAAAAATCTAATCACTATGTTTTTCATTGTCATAGCTATTTACTTATGCTTTTGGATGTCAACGTTAAACAATGTGATTCATATTTCAGAATTTTATATGAAAATTTACGACATTTATGTTTTCAATTCAATGCTAATGATTCGATTTTCATTTATCATTTAATCATCACCGTTGGTGATCATTTAATTCAACCGGATGATCGTTCATATTTTCTACAAGAATTTTGTCGATTAATACCAACAAATATTTCATTTATCATTCATGTTTTTAATGAATTATTACAACAGAAAAAATTTGAAACATTATGGAAATTATTGACATTTATTGTATATGAAAAACGTATACGTTTTAGATGTTTAGAATTTTGGAAAATGTAAGTAATTTTGCTGCAGAACAATGAATGTAATTCGTTGATTAATTGATTATTTTTTCTCTTTGAATTTCATGAAAACCATATGGCGACCTAACCCCTTATTTGTCATCAGCGCTATATCCTTATCTATCGAACGCAATGACCATCTTAATACACATAAATTATTTCAATTATCCTTAAAATCAATGCCATACAATTTGATATTATGGGAAATGGTATTTTATGAAATTGTTTATTTGTGTTTTTTCATAAACCGAATTTCACTAATTGTTTTGAATTTGAAAATTTTTTTCAGCTAAAAAATTATGAAAAAAGTATCGATCATCATGAACATCTGCAACAGATACAATCATATTGTCTTGATTCCTTAGGATTGTATGAAAAACCAAAAATCTAATTCAACCGAAACGAATCCTGCCAGTATCATTGCTCAGGTAGGTGTTTATTGTGATAGGGTGTTGTGATCTTGTCATCGTTGTTGTTGTTGCCGTTTTTTCAACTGTTACGATTCAATTCGATTTAAAATAAAATGCGAAAAAAATAATTAATAAATTAAATGAGTAAGAAATAAATGATGATTTAAGGATTAATGAATTGAAAATTATTTATTTTACTTTGGAATTTTTTGGAAAAAAATTTTTAATTTTAATTTAAAATGTTTTAAATGTGTGAAATAAACAAAAAAAAATTTTGAATAAAAATTATTTTTTACTCTTTGAAATGATTTGTAATTTTTCTCTTTTGTCGATGTTTGCGTCTGGATCGATGATCCATCAATTTCTTTGAATTTTTTTCGTCTTCTTTTCAATTATTTGTAAGGTCATCACCTTAATTTCGGCTTTGTCGTTTCATCCAATTGTGTCTGTGGCGTAGTGGTTATCGCGTCTGCCTAACATTTGTTCAAAGATCATCTTTCTGAATTAGTTCGCAGAAGGTCCCAGGTTCGATACCTGGCAGACACATGATTGTATAGAATCGGAATTCTAAATTTTTTTTTTCTTTGAGAAAAAATCAGATTAATCTTGAAGATGTTTCAGAAAAAATTTTTGATTTAAAAAATTGGATGATTTAAAAAAAATTGAAAGTCGTCCTTTATGAATTTACCATTTTTTGCATTAAAAAGTTTTGAAAATTTCACAACTTATTTTGATGCTTCTACAACGAAAATTTAAGATTTTGTTTTGATTATTTATTCTTCAGTCAGACATGCTGCTACCTTCTTCACTTCTTATCATTTCGAAAAAAATTCAAAATTTTAATTTGGCGCCAAGAAAAAAAAGCATTTTGATGAATTTTTTGAACGCAAAAAAGCCCGAACAAAATAATTGAATGAATGTTCTATAACTCTTCATACAGTTCATCAAAAATCGGCCATATTCGAAATTCATAATCAAAATCCCAGAATAAACAAAGAATCATGGCCCGATCGCAAAATGAAGCAATTTATCCAATGAAAAATGGTCAAATAAATAGATTTAAGTGAAATTAATTTGAAATTTATGATAAAATTCATTTATTTAATAATAAAAATGAATGAATATTTTATTATATTTTTTGTTAAGAAAAAAATTATAATAATTGAAAAATATTCAATAAAAAAAATAATCAAAAAAATAATGATAATAATAATTAAATAGATAGATAGACATGAATTATAATTTAAAATGATAAATGAAAAAAAAAATTTGTAATTTCCATTGTAATGAAAAATTACGTTAAAAAATCCAGTAAAATCATATGTAATAATATGTGTTTAAATGATTAATATGTTGTGATGATTATTGTTATTATTCAGTGACAATAAAATGAAAATTAAAAAATAATCATTAAAATCATGTAAACAAAAGAAGAAATGATAATAATAAAATGTTAAAATGTTTGGAATACGGACAATCAAGAAATTGAAGCCAGAAAAAATTGAAATTTAAAGAAATTCAAAAAGAGAATTGATTTGAAAAATTTGATCTGAAAAAAAAATTTGAGTCAAAGTTTGTTAAGTAGAAATTCAAATGATTTTCAAAATGATGAAATTAATAGAATAACGACGTTATGAAGTAATTGATTAAGTAAAAATTATGAAAAGAGAGAAGAAGAAGAAAATTTAACAAAGAAAATGATAATAATAATGATTGAATGAAAGAGGTAAGAAAATTTTTAGGACAAACACGTGCAAACGCTCACGTACAGAAATAATTATCAATCAATTAATCAATGAATTAGTTGATTAATCTGAACGTGATGTGTGACGCGTATTAATTATGAAAAATAACAGGGTAAAAATTCTGGTTTGATTTTGATGTACGAAATTCATATTGAAACACACATATGATTGATTGATTGTTTTCCATTTGAATGATTTATGGAATGATGAATTGAAAAAGTTGTAGAAGTCTTCCATTTATCATCTGTTGAAGGTGATGATAAATCCAATGAATTAATGAATTGATTAGTTTTTTGAAATTTTGTGAAAAACTTACCGCAAATTTTTGAATGAATACAATTAGAAATTATTCAGTTGAATTCAATTGTCCATTGATTGATTGAATAATTATGCTCAAC
Source organism: Psoroptes ovis (assembly GCA_002943765.1). Lineage (NCBI taxonomy): Eukaryota > Metazoa > Arthropoda > Arachnida > Sarcoptiformes > Psoroptidae > Psoroptes > Psoroptes ovis. The sequence continues at coordinate 1,709,060 of PQWQ01000012.1, forward strand.
AATGAAATAATAATGATAATAATAATAATAATAATAATAATTGAAAAAAAATATGGATAAAATCCGATTGTTTATGATTGATTCAATGACTATTTTTTATATCCACCATAATGTTTTAATGGTACTTTGACCTCTTTGTAATGATGTTCAACTCTGGTAATTATCGAGTTTTGACAATTTGAAAATTAATTAATTCAAATTTGATTAATTCGATTGAATTTAATTAACATAGAATAATCGAAACTTACAAAACTGGTACATGTTTCTTAACAATATATGGTACTTCTTTGTAAACCGGAACAATTTTATGTATCGGTTTCGGTACTGGATATGGTACATGTTTCATAACAGGTACAATAACCGGTTTCGGTACTTTGACCGGTACCGGTACTGGATATGGTTTTGCTACCGGTACATGTTTCGGTACATGAACTACATATGGTTTAGGTACCTGTGATTTGAAAGAAATGAAAACATTGATCAATTGATTGATTGAATATTTTAGGTCAAAAAATAGGTCAAAACGTGCTGTCATCTCTCACTCTCCATCTCTCTTTGCCTCTGTCAAAACATCCAAAAATATATCAAAGATAATTACATGTTGCTGCACATGTATAAAATTGTTTTCAAGTGAAATTCTCAAATCGATCAAAAATGATCGATTATCGATCATCAGAATGATCGTTAATAGCATCGATCATTCAATCTAGACGTTGAATCACGATCATACACGTCGATCAAGGCGGCAGTGACCAGATCGGACTACAAGTTACGACCATATCCGTTGGTACGCTTGGTCTAAGTCAAAGTAAGACTAGGTCAAAGATATAGGTCTTGAGCCTTGATCATAGATCGTGTGACTATGATTTGGTTGTCCATCAAAAGTTCATCATTAGAGTGAACAACGACTATTGGACTAAGATAATGATGATGATCATCAACCATCATCGTTCGGCCATCATCATCCGACCATCATCATCAAGCACTTGTCCAAGCCAACAATGTCCATGATGCACCGAAAAATATTTTCATTTTTCATTTTCTATGTTTAATAATATAAATGTAAACCATTTACAGTCAAAAAATGTATGTCTAATATGAAATATCAAATACCAAATTCAACAAAAATGATATGACTGACCTAAATTTCTTTCATTTTTCATCGTTTAACTTTGAATAAATAATTTTAGTATTATTTTTCAGGTAAAAAAGTAGAAACATATTTACAGGTATTTATTATATGTTAAGAGGTGTATACCTCATACACTTGTGGATGTATTTAGTTATTTTTTCTTAAAGAAATAAATACATTTCTAAGCATCATCACAAACCTCTTAAACATCTTTAAAGACCTCATCAAGCATCTTATAACCTCTTAAACATCTTCAAAGATCCCATCATCAAAGGGCATTTTCGGTGTAATTTTAGTGGAAATTATTTTTATTTTTGAAAATTTTTTTAAAAAATAAAATAATATGAATGAATGATCGGTGTAAAAATGGCAAAATACACTATCATTGATGCTATTATTATCATATTGATGATAACAATCATAATGATGATCATTATTGATGATAATAATCATTATCAATGTATCGGATTGTCGGAAACAATTGTGCCGGTATTCTGAAAATGGACACTCAATATCGATTCGATTTTATGTTGGACAACACAGTTTTTGCGAGAAGAAAATTTAAAAATTTGAAAATTTCAAGCTGGCCACAAAGTGATTGCGCATTTTCACCATTGAAATCAATGACGAAAATCACGATGACTTTTTGTCCAAATTATCATTTTCAATAATGATAATCGATTTAGCTGTTTCTTGATTTCAATGAGTAATTTTCATTTCGATTGAATCGAAATTTAGCCTGGATTAAATGGAAGTCGTCAGGCACAAACAACAGCAGCAGCAGCAGCAGCTAAAACTGCAATGCACTACCATTTTAGATTTTTCAAATAACCCCAAAAAATATAAATAAATATTTAGCTTTCTATATTTAGGTTTATGGGGTTTCTATTTCTTTTTTCACTTCTACCGAGCAGTAAATCCAGTTATCATCTCGTCAATGATGGTAACAGATAGTGAATGGATTGAAGTGAATGAATGAAAAAGAGAAAATCATCATGATGATTGTAATTGTGATTGTTGTTGTTGATTCAATGATTCATTGAAATTAAATGAAATTTAATATAATTTAATTTGATATTTTTCACATTGTTATTAATTTGATTCAATAGTTCTAATGATATTATTGATAATGTTTATATTGATACTAATAATGTATGGAGATCGATTCAGTTCAATCAGATTGAATCGAATCAATTCAATTCGATTGAATTGATTAAATTTCATTGATCGAAATAGAAATTTTCGATTTGAATGAAATGATTTAATTTCTGCTCATTGAAATTGCTCAAAGAGATAGATATTGGCTTGATAAAATCTTGTGAAATTAATTAATTTTGCTTCAAGGGGCAAGTTGACTTACCTTAACTTGAACCGGCACTGGCATCGGTTTTGGTACTGGGAATGGTTTTGCAACCGGTATCGGTTTCAGTACTGGATATGGTGCATAAACATGTTTCGTTACAGGTACTACAACATGTTTAGGTACAAATTTTGCCACCGGTAATGGTTTGAAAATTGGATATGGTTTCGGTACTAATACTTTTTTATAAACTGGATATGGTTTCGGATATGGTACATGTTTTGCAATATGTTTGACAATAATTTTTACTGGTCTTGCATATTCAACATGTCCACCGTAGCCACCACCGCCTCCATATCCACCGCCGCCACCTCCGTAATCGCCACCGCCTCCGCCACCACCATAACCATTACATTCAATTGAATTTAAATTAAATAATAGCGGTATAATTATCATCAATGTTGTAATGATTGTATGCCTCGTTAAAATTGTTGATGATAGCCATGATTGTTTTCTATGATTGTAATTATAATTATCATTATTATTATTGTTTCTGCTCATTTTCATATGATCGTTTTTATTAAAAAATTTCATATCATCAATATTTGATTTATGTTCAATATCATTATCATTGTTTTTATGATTACAACGATGATTGTAATTAAAATATTTCAATAATTTGTCATAAATATTGTTTTGATTATTATTTTCACATGATGAATTCAATTTTTCATTATAATTTAAATGTTTGGATTGATTATCATCATTATAAGTCGATGATGTTGATTCTTTTTGATCAATCGAATCCATTTTATTTTTATTATTTTCCAGTGATTCTTTAGTGATCTTCATATCGATGATTGCTATGAGGAATTGAAGTTTTGAAATGCATTAAAATATAATTGAAATTAATTACTTTATCTTTCTTTGAAAGATAGATTTGAAATTTTTTATTTTTAAATTAAAAATTTACATACAATTATATGTTTCGAATTGGCTGAATTGATGAAATTTTAATTTTTTTTATAGAAAAATTCTATTTGAAATCACATTCAAATCACAAAATTGGAATATTTTTTCAAATCAATTGCTGCTTATTAATTAATTATGATTAATTCACATAAATTGAAACAAAATTTCAGTTTTAAATGATCATTTTTCATTTATTTTTTTTTATTTGATTCAAGTTGAATTATGTATTGATTTGATTCTAATTTAATCACTGGTCATTGAATTTTATTGAATAAAATTAATTACACATCATTGAGTACTGATTGAAAATCAAAAAACTCTTGTCGAATCAATATTATTGTTTTCAATGATGATGATGATGATAATCATAAATGTTGATGAAACAACAATGAAATGAAATTGATCGCTGAATATTGTTAAAAGAAAAAAACAAAAATCATAAATCACATTTTAAAAAATATTTTTAAACAAAATATTTTAAAAATTTAAAATGTTTTGTTATGTAAAATCGGATTATTATTATTTCAAACAAGTTGTGTACAAATTTGTAAATCACCAGATCATTGATATCTGATCATTTATTTGTATTCGTTGTGTCTGTGTGTGTGTGTGTGCGAGTGTGTGTATGTACGCGGATTATCTTCAACAATGAAATCGGTGATGGCAGTAAAGGTGGTGGTGGTGGCGATGGTAAATGATCGTCACTATCAACATATTTTCACACATAAACACAGCAACAACAGTTTGGTCGGATAATGATAAAATTAAATTTTGGAGCCGAAAACGGTCTCAAACACTGGCTGACTGACTTATTATCTGAGTAACTGACTGACTTACTATCTGAGTAACTGACTGACTGAATGAATGAATGAATGAAAAATGAAAAAAATGTCTTGAATCAATGATCTCGAATGAAAATCAAAAAAACAAGAGAAACCGAATGAATGAGCGAGCTGAGCTGCTTCACAAGCAAATGATGAGATAATATTTTGTAAGATTTCTAACAAAGATCTTTTTCTGAAAAGATTCATTTTTTTTCTCTGAATGAAATTATTATATAAGATTGAATTGAACATACATACATACAAATGAATGATGATCACAAATATATATACGAATATAGAGAATGATATGGTATGATCATCATCATAAATGATGATCATTATTATTATTATTATTATTATTATTGATTATGTTCGCTTTTGTTATTCGTATTGATTGTAAAGATACAAATACCTTTTCGTTTCATTATTCATTCAACTACAAAGGCTAAAATTTGAAAAAAAAATTAACAAACGGAAACCTATGCGAAACAAACAAGTGAAACGAATACAAATAGAAATAGAAATAAATATGAATGAATAAAATAGATAAATGTTGGAATTATCTATTTTTATTCATTTTTTTGTGAATATTTTTCTGTTCGGTTATTTTTAATGTGAAATGTGTCTCATATATATGATATTTTATAATGTAATAAGCATTTGAATTTAATGGTGAATAACCGGATTTTTTTTTGTCTCTGAGACAAAGAGAGAGAGAGAAGAAATTAATTATAAATGATTTTCAGTAATATTTTTCTCTTCACAAGAAAAATTTCTTGGTAAAATAAATAATTTTCTCTTAGTTGTTTTACTAATATTTCATTCAAAAATTCTTAAAACAATTTCAAAATTAATAGGTTGTCCGAAAAGTTTTCCATGATAATTCAATGAAGATTTCTCAGTAAAATAATGGAAAACTTTACGGACAGACTCTGAAAAGATTTTTTTTAAATGTGTGCCAGATTTTACCAGATTTGCCAAATTTGCCAGATTTTACCTGAATTTTTTTCCCTGAATTTGTAAACAAAACCAAGGCAGAGAGACAGATTATCATTAATAAAAATAAAATAAAATAAAAGAGAAATTGTTTTCAATCGAAAAAAATGAATAAAACAAACAAATCATTGAATGACTCTACTGAATATCAATGAAATACAAATAAAAATTAAAAATAAACAAAATGATGTTCACAGGTAAATATGGTACACCATTTTTCGGCCATTTTCAGGTGAAAATATGGCCTGAATATTGTGTCTATTTTTTCAAAATGGTCATACCTTGCCATCGTTACCTTAACATTACTTAGATCAAAATACTTGGTCGTCATGACTCTGACTCCTGAGAGAACAGTGTTTGATTCAATCAGAGTATGCTGTATCTGCTGCTGCTGCTGAATAGCCGAAAGCTATTTCTTAAAATAAACAATCCATGATCCAGCCCAACAATGGTTCTCAATGGTGATTCAATGAACTTAGAGATATTCAATGATGATTTAAAATTGAAATTTTCATCTTGTTTTTGGCCGAAAAAGAAGCGAAATTCATGATTGAAACATTAATTGTAGGGCAAAGTATTAAGGTATGATCGAGTATCAGGTATGACCGAATGTATCAGGTTTCAAAATTTACATCAGGATCATTGAATAATCGATCGGTAGATCGGCTGATGGGAAAAAATAGGAAAAACAGCAATGTTATAGGAGGATCTGAACCTTTTAAAAGAATAAGAAATGTATTAAGGTACACAGGTATAGACCTTATGTTAATATTCCGGTTGCAACTCAGTATATCTGTGGATGAATATATGAAATATATCCACAGATATATACCTAATGAATTTAGACATGAATATATGGCATCGCTGAGCCGGTGCGCGACAATGTTATTACACATAGACACTCATACAAAATTCATAGAAACTTTCATAGAAAATTTTCAATCAAATCATCATCATCATCATTGCCATTATATTAAATGTTTAATGTTAAATGCCATTTAGTTTTGCTCTAACAAACGATAATAAATGGTAAATTGACCTAAATATTTTTTTTTCAATTTCTTCGGTATATTTTCCATTCAATTCGGGTTGTTGTTCAGCATCTTTGGTCCATTTTTCATCCTGATTTGGTCGTCTCTTAGCATTTCAACGGTGCTGGTCATTCATTTCATTCATTCGATTTCGATTCATCATCATTTGATTTGCCGAAAAATGAGACATGAATGCCGCTGCTATTGCTCCTGCCGTAGCTGCTTCTGCAGCCGTAAACCATGAGTGAACCATTTTCGGTATCATCATTCAACAGGTAGCATAGAATAGGTAACAAACAGGTGAATAACTTATACAAATACAAACACAGTGTTTGAGTGTTACCATTTACCTGTTTGTTTTTGTATTTCTTTCTATTTTCATTTCATTTCATTCCTGTCATTTCAGTCATTACATTTCAGTCATTTCATTTCGTTTTCTTTAATTATTCGATAGACATCCAAATGAATGAATGAATTTACCTGAAAATTGTAAATTCATTTTCCATTTCATTTCATTTCTATTTTACATTCAATTTGCATGTGAAATATAATAAGAAGCAAATTTCATTTTCATTTTAATTATTTTGATTGTTTTTTTCGTAATTTTTCTGGCATTTTTGCTTTTGTTTTCAATCATTTTTCGTTCTTATTTATTCATATTCATTTACCTGAACAACAACAAAAAAAAAATATGTAAAACAATAAATATAAGTTCAAAGTTGTCCCGAAAGTCGATTGCGATCTATTTTAATGCTAAAGCAATTGGCTCCGGTTGAAATCTTATGTAAATTTTTTTTTAAATGTAAAAAATGAATTGAAAGCTTTGACTTCATTTGGACAAAATTTTACGGACAATCCATGAATTCGAATGATAATAATAATAATAACAATGATGATGATGATGATGAACAACAAAACGAAAAAATGAAAAAAATAAAATTGATGATGCATATCAATCATAAATATCACAATTACAGTAGCAGCAGCAGCTGCAATTAAATTTTTCCGCCGTAAAAACAATTGAAAATGAAATTTGAATCATTTTCAATTTCAGTTCATTTTACTTTTCAAATTTTCAAAATTGAAAATTAAAGTATTCTTTCAAGTAATCAAAGGGTTGAAAATAGCTTTTTTTTTGGCCGTAAATTTACCGGTTTTTTCTTTTCTTTGAAAAAATAAAAACGACCATTCATTTGCGGTAGCATTTGGCCGGCAGCCAAAAGCGGTGCCATCCTGGTAGCGTGCCTCGCGTCGAATTTGGTAAAAACATCGAGGATCATCAGGTACCCGGCACCGCTCACGGTGGTCCTACTGATGATTCGACGATATGAAAAGCTTACTGACCTCAAAAGGAGATTCGTAAAGGGTTAAAAATTGAAATAAAAAAATCCGAATGTTTGAAAATGGCGCCATCTTTTCTCTAGTTTTTTCGGTGAAAATTTTCCCTGAAAAAATCCATCTCAAACTTACTGATATGATCTCTGATCAATCTATGAACAATGACCACTGCTCGAAATCTTTCAAGTGGTGTTAAGCCAGCTTGAAAGCATTAACAAAGAGAGATGCTTGGCCAGCGATTAACAATGATTAATCAATCAATCGACTGACCAATTGTTCAATGAATCAATTGTTCAATCAATCAATTGACCAATGAATCAATCAATCAATTGACCAATGAATCAATCAATCAAATCAACAGGTGTCTATTGTCAAATACTCGCATTTCATAGGATTCAAATGGCCATTCATTTGTTGGAAATTTTTTTTTTCACTTCTGTTTTTTTTCTTGTTTCCATTTTAATCCTTTTAGGACTGGATTTAAAAATTTGAATGGAATTTTTTTTTCAATTCCTCGTTTGATCAAAAATCGTCCGGAAAATTTTGACGACAATTTTAATTGACTGATAATGCAAATAGCCGAACGAATTTTCCGGATAACCTCAATAATAAATGAACAATGATCGATTATTGTTATTATTTGAATTTGTATTTAAATTTTACAGAAAAGAATGGCGAAAATGTTTTCCGGTCAGATAATCATAATCAATAATCATAATCATAAAAATAAATAAATAAAACAATGCACAAGGATTCATCATGGAAATAATATAAAATCAATTTTAATATTTTCAAATTTACGAGTTGTCCGAAAAGTTCTTGACGATTTTCAATGAGCATCCTTCGTTTCAATGGTGGAAAACTTTTCGGACAGCCCAAAATTTTTTCAATTTCATTCTGACAAATAGACAATTGACGCAAAATAGACCAGAAAATATTAGACAATCGAAGCCGGAAAAAATGAAACAAAAGCAATTGACATCTTGGAAATATTTTTTTTTTAAACAAAACGAAAATATTTCAATGATCGATTATATTCATCAACGAAAGCACCATAATCGATTATCTGATTGTAATAATTGTAAGAAGGAAAAATTGTTTTTTTTTCGAGACAAAAATTAGGAAATTGATTGGTGTTTTCAAGTGATTCAAAAGGGGGTGGCGAAGAGCAGGTGGAGATGGAGCGCTTAAAGGATGCAGGAAGAGTGAATGGATCATTTACAAAATATGTAAAACATCGAAACGCAAGCTTTTTGTGCGAATAGATTGACAAATGATCATCGTCAAGTATCGTATCATGATGATAATTGATAACAATGATTATCTACGATTGTTATCGTGAATCAATTTATTCGTAGATTTCCGAGTGATTTTCTAAGTGTCAAATTTGCAAGTGATTCAGAAGAAATAATTCGAAATATATTCGAGGTTTTTCAAAGTAAAATTTAGCCGAAACTATCAGTTATAGACTGATGTCTATCGGGTTGTCCGAAAAGTTTTGGTCGAATTTTTTCCATTGAATCATTTACGATTGATTTTCAATCGATTCGTACGGCATTAAAGCCGGTATTATTAGTTTGAGTCAAAAAAATATGATTTTAAATCGATTTTTAATGTGTTTCGAAAATGAATTTTAAATTTACTTTCAATTTCAAATTACTTTTCATTTTTTTCAATTTATTTGATTGTGAAACAATCTTTGATTTTCATTTTATTATTCACCTGTTGCATTCAAACAACATTCATTCATTGATGATGATGATGATGATAATGAATCACGCAAAGAATCAATTCTATTGGAGCATCAATTTTTCGATTCAATTTTAGATCAAATTTTCGCTTATCATCACGTATATTGATGGTAATAATGATAATAATAAATGTAAGTGGCCGAATTCGGGTAAAGTGTACAGGGATCGAGGTGCTAGCACAGGTAAACGATCGATAGATTGGCAAATCTAAATCCGATTTTGAATGAAATTTTCGTTTTTGATTTGAATTTTCGGCCAAATTTTGAAATTTTTGGCCTGAAACTTCAAAAATTGCCTTGTAGAACCTTGATCTAGATTCATGATTCCGGATTCTCAGGAATTCTTTTGAATTCTCTAATTCCATTCAAGTGAATCACGGATTTCCTTTAACCGTGTATTCAAATGACAACATTTGAACAATGAAAAACAATGGAAAAAACAATGATTGAATGAATGATGAATGGGAAAAATAGGCAAAAATAAAACAATGGACTAAAAACAAACATTACAGACATCCAGTCATACATTGTTTATTCAATATGGACAAATATATTTTCGCAAAAATCAGTCAAAAATGATTGAATAAAATTTGTCAAAATAACAAAAACAACAAAACAAAACAATGAAATTCATCAAAATCCGTATGTCTACAGGCTTGTTTATCATTCGAAGAATTGATAAATGGCTATCATTCATTCCATTGAATAATTATTCAAAAATTCGTATAAAATCATGCAACAACATTGAATACATTGAATCAATAATTGAAATCAATTGAAGAATCGGGTTGATTCGGCGCGAATTCGGTGAACTTGTTACATTTCGGTGACAGCCCAATACCATTATCTTAAGTGTTTGAATTTTAAATGCCAATGATTACTCAAAATATTTGTCCAATTGTCCATGATAATTCAATAATTAATTGATTGATCGATATATCTGATGACTTGTAATTTTGTTTTTGTTTTTTCAAGGAAAATTCATGACAATATAATACAATTATGTATACGAAGTATGACTGTAATTTTTCAAATATTTTTGTCTCCGAAAAAAATGAAAAAATAATAATAATAATGACACTTGTCAAATACAAAAATATTGACAAGTGACTAATAAATATTGACAAACAAACAAAATCATTTCGACTCACTTTCATTCACTTTCAATCATTTGTGCTTTGCAATTTACTTTCATTTACATATATTCGTTACCGTTTTAATGAATCAAAGTTTGTTTTTGTTTTACGAATAATTTTCATCGAATGATTTGTTCTGGTAAAATGGTGCCCGTTATATTTCATGGCAATAAACGATGATAATGATTGTGATAATAAGTCACCGACCGTAATTCCGAAGGTCGTTCGAGAAGTTTGTCCCTGTTCGAATCAACGAAAGTCTACTTGAAAATCCGACAAAACTTTATGAGCGACCCATAAAAAATTTAAAGTAAAAATGGTAAATGAATGAAGATTTGATGATATTCATTCGACATGAAATGACTAAATCCAATTTTGATCAAGTTTTTTTTTGTTTGTTGTTGTCAGGATCCAAATTTAGTCGCAAAATTGATCATAATTTATCATTATTAAAGCATGGATTTCTGAGAAAATTAATTCAAAGATATTTTCCCAGAATTATTTTACTAAGAAAATGTTCATTTTCTTGTCAAATTTTCGAATTATACGAGAAAAATGTCAAAACGAAATTGGGTTCAAATCAAGTGCAAATATGTTTGGAGAAAATTTGCACCCGAAAGGCTTAATGAGTTGAGATCATTATTATCGGATTAATGATCGAAGATATTGATTAACGAATCGTCAAACGAACCTGAAATTTCCATGAATCTGCACTGGATTCGCATCCATTTCATCAAATTAATCGATTGAATCGTCCGTTGGGTAGAACACGTTTGGTAAATTGTAGGCGAAACTTTACGGACAGCCAAGTTTTGACTGGTCAAATCAGAAATTTTTGTTTCTTTGAAAATACTTTGACTTTCTTCGATTGTTTTTTCCAGGATTTGACCTAAAAATATATTTGAAAAATTTTCCTGCATTTTTTTGACATGTGAATCATGTTTTGCCAAGAGATTTGCCAAATGTTGATCACATGTCATAATGATGACGCTGATGATGATAATAATGACGATAATGTTGATACATTGATGACGATAACGATGCTGATGATGATGATGATGACGATCGACGATGACAAGACGCTTGTCTTGGACTGGACAATGGACAAAATGCAGGTGATTTTAGTTGATGTTTGATTGTCGATAAGAAGATTAATATCCAGTCATATTTGACACTTGTCAATTTGAAATTTGCTTGTTTGATTTGTTTGTTGATTTGTTTGATTTCACGAATCAATCAATCAATTCGATTCGATTCGATCGATTGATTGATTGATTGATTGATTGATCAAGATTTGTCCAGGTCGTATAAATTTTGATTAAACAAGGTTCATCAATCGAATGGCATTCATAAATTGGGAATTTCCATCGAAATCATCAAAATCAAATTTTCCCAGTTTCCATGAACTTTAATCTAATGAAAATTACACGATGCGAACATCAAATACATAATTTACATTGATTAAATTTGATTTACATCAATTTGAATTGATTTGAATTGTTTAAAAATTGATTCAAATTGAATTGTTTGAAAATGATTGTCCGTTGCCCTTTTGCATGCAGCAGGAAAACAAGATGGGCCACGTCTTTGATAAATTTCGAATCCTCGAATAATAATCCCCGAATACATCGGCTAATTCATGATTTATTGATATGTACGGACCGATTTCCATCAATTATCATCATTATTTAACATTGTTTCGATGATATACGATGAAGCAAAATATTTGACAATTATTGACAACAATTTTCGCTGTCATGAGTTATGACAAGATGTGAATGCATTGCTAAAATACTTTCGATAATGAGAACCCTTTCATTTCAAATGAAAATTGATCAATTTTTACCAATTATTTTGCCAATTTTTGCCGAATAATTTTCTCAAATTTTGAATGGATTGAAAACTTCAAAATCTTCATATTATTTCGTCTGAAAATGATCACTGATCATTATTTTTTTCACTTGTAATTACACACAGATAATTGTATATTGTGAAAGTACCATTATCCATAACATTATTCTGATAAATCAGCAGCCAAAATGATCATCGATATTATCTCGAAAACAGCCTAAACGATTGTCAAAATATGAAATTATTAATGATTGAAACATGATCGTTGAAATAATAATAATAATAATAATTATTATTATTATGACAATTGTCACATTTTAAATATGAAATTTGAATGAAATTATTATCATTTTTGTTCATTTTCCTTTCCATTTTTCACATGTCAGATATGCATTTATAATTATTATAATTATTGAAATGTTTGTCAAGTTTTAACACTTTGAATATTCATTTTTTTTTATTTTGTTTCTGTCAAAAAAAAATCTAGAAAATTATAATTTTCTTCCAAGATTTCTTCCAAAGGTTGTCCGAAAAGTTGGTGCGTATTTTAACTCGAAATGCTCATTGAAAATCGACAAGAACTTTTCGGACAACCCATTCAAAATTTGGAGGCTCAGTGCAAGTGTTTTTATCTTTACTTTCTAAAAATTATCTTGAAAAAAAATAATTGGAATTTTCGTCAAGCGTGGATACATTGTACAGCATCACCCAATGTGTTCATCGTTTGCTTCTTAAGTAGTCAAGGCATGAAAATATTTTCAATTTTGGCCCATAAAATTAAATCTTATCAGATTTCCGTTAATTGATAAAATTTCCATTGAAATTTGCTTAAGTGCATCAACAGCTTGCGTGATCATTAAATCAAATGATTTTTGATGATTTGAAACATTCAAAAAACTTGTGAACATTATGAGCATGTCAAGTCAACATTTGAAACATTGTTAGCTGTCCAAAAAGTGCTGGCGGTTTTCCCGATGAGCATTCGATGTTCAATTACGACTTTAAATACGATTTCAATTATGACTAATCGTACGCAACCCGTGACATGCTTAGCCGGCTGAAAGATGTGAAATACTTACCATGCTCAACACGAACAACAACGAACAGCGATGATTGTGATTTACATGTTTGTTGAATTGTTAAAACTTGTTTGTTTTCGAAAAAAAAAATTTCTATTAATTATAACAATCATTTCAATTATTATTTATCAATCTTAATTATCATCTTGATTATTTTTAATTAACGATAATAATCAATTTTCCATATAAAATTATTATTATTATTAATAATAATTTACCTGATAATTTCAATGTGTGTAAATATTGGTGTGCAATGCGTTCATTTGTTTGATCGTTTGTTTGTTTTGTTTCTTCCTGGAAACACACATATATTTATACATGCATGAGATTGAAATGATAATTTCTTAAAGTGAAAAATGTTCAAAATGTTTAAAATATTGTTCCCTGTTTGTTTTTTTTTTTTTTTTTTTTTGATTTAGAATTAATTGATTTGATTTGATTTAATTAAATTCAATTAGATTCAAATTTGAATCGAATTAATTGGATCAAATTTGATTCAATTAGTTTTAATCACCGAGAAAAATCAAATATAAATGATGATCCAATGATTAAACATTGTTCGGTTACCGTAACATGGATTTGCATTGGGCTGGATGGTTTCATTCGGCAAACAGGACATTTGGACAGGACAAAGAACGGACACAGCAAGCATGAGTGGCAAGGTGCCTTATCGGATTCAGCATCATCATCGTTCATCATCTGCATTAATCCTCAGCGAAAATGCACAACAACAAAAACAACACGCGAAAAAACAATTTCGCGCTAAAAAATAGGGTTACAAATATACCGGAATACCTTTAAAGACATGTAAATAATGCTATAATATCGACAAGGAAGTTTCAATAAAGTGAATGAATGTTTCAGCCATCGCATAACAATCACAATTATCAGCGAATAACATCGAAACTACTACAGCAACAATGGCAGCAGCAGCAATGGCAATTTCGATTGATTGAAATATGTACCAGAAATGAAATGAAATAAAATAATAAAAATTTATGATTATTATTTACATAAGAGTTATACAGAAATATTTTATGCAAACAAACATGTAAAATGTTCAGAATGTTTTTGGCTGTCCGAAAAGTTTGCTCGTATTGAACAATCAACTGTAACAATCGAGTTTTTTTTTCATTGTAAACTTTATGAGGAATCGGTGAGGACTTTTCGGACAACCCTACGGTCGTAATAATTGTGAATAATTATTAAAGCAACGAAAGCAACAGGTATTCAACCTACGATTGTAAAATAATAATACTAATAATAATGGAATGAATCAATCAATGAATTGAGGAAAAAAAGAAAAGTGAAATTTTCATCTGAAAAATAATGAAATGAATTGGGAAATATGGACGCCGAACAAGTGAATGAATGTTCCGGTTTCCTGGTATTCATTTAGGGTCGTCCAATAAGTTATTGGAATCAAAATCGCCCGGTTGGATATCGGCCAAGGAAACATTGGCAAAAACAAATTCAACTCTTTGAATACTCAAATTGAACTCCCGCGCATTTCACTCGGTGGTGTTTCATTGAATTTTACCCGAATTTCTCTTGAATTTTTACGAATTTTTCAACGAAATATTCCCCCCCTCCCAGTCAAAAATATTCGAAATTGAAATTGTCTTCAGGTATTATAACATGATCACAATTTAATATTATTAAATGATACATTTTCGCTATTCGTGTGTGAAATATTTGATTAAGCATAACATAAACAAAATTGAGCAACAAGTGGTTGCTTGTTTTTGCATTATCGTCAAAGGTTGTCCGAAAAGTGTTTGTGTATTGAAAACCTATTCATTTCTCATTGAAATCTATGAAAATTTTTTGAATTGAAAATCGTCAAGAACTTTTCGGAAAACCTCAAAATGTATTTTCTACTATTTTCATTACTCCCATATTTTGAAAAAAAATTATTTCAATTATTTTCTAAATTTAGATTCAATTATTATTATTATTATTATTATCATCAGTTTCCATTATAATAGGCATTGGATTCAATTGGTATGCATAGTGGTGTGTGTGTGTGTGTATTTGTAACTGTGTGTATGTTGTCTTAAATTGGAAATTTTTGAATTTCTGGCAAATCACCAGAGACCGAGAGAAAGAGAGTTTAAATCTTCAGACTGAAAATAACCAGAAAATCAATCGAAGATGAAGAGACACAGAGAGAGAGAGAAAACCAGAAATTTTTCATTTTATTTAAATGAATAAAATATTCTTAAATGTACCACACCAATGATGACCTCTTGTGTTTGATAATTTAAATTTTTTTCGTTTGGAGGGGGAATGGAAGGTCAAAGACATTTAAGGGAAGTAGAAAATAATAGGTACTAACCCTTTGCATTCGGCGCCTTTTGGCCTTAGCAAACGTACCAAGTCAACTTGGCTGTTTGTTTGGACCGTTAGCGCGGAGCATTGACTTTGTACGTATTTGAGGAGCATTACGTGAAAGAAATCACTTAAAGATGCACCTTAAATGCAAAGGATTAATTTAAAAAATTTCCATGTCATCTGTGTCCTCGCAAGGTCTTATTTTGGCGGCGAATAGTCTCGTTTTTCTATAAAATTCATTCATTAATCATTTAATTTTGCTTAATCTTCCAGATTAACCATTATTATTAGCTCCTTCGAAATTCGAGAGATAAAGATATAATTGATTACTGATTGGATTTTGCTGAAAATAAAATTCGACCCTTAGCTCTTTACCTATGAAATTTTTCATTAATTCCATTGGTTTCATTGATTTTGTATTGGTTAAAAAATTTTGAAAAAATTCAAAAAATTTTTCAATCGTAAAGTAAATACGATTAAATATATGATTTATCTTATGATAAATATAATTTACTCACTGATAAATATAATTATTTCAATGAAATATTATTCATTTATTAACATTTGATTAATTAATTATTTATTTTTATTTATTTATTCATTTTAATTGAACTTTCTTTAATTAATTCAAGAAAAATAAATATAGCCATAATAAACATATACATTTAAGGCTATATTTAGACACACACTGGGAATGATGATCCGACATGTTTCCCGTTTGCATTCCACGAATTTTGTTTTCACTTTTACGCAAGCTTTCATCAGCTATCGTAGCTATTTTTACGGGCGATTTCTGTGGAAAAAACATGAAACATTCCCCCAAGTATTCGAAGATCACGAAAAACTACGGTGCCCATGTGGAGCCTGTCGAGTGCAAAGGGTTCAAAATGAAATTGAAAATAACTTTCATTTTTCATCAAACATAAATTACTTTTCATTTTCATATTTTGACTTTTGTGTTTTAATTAATGATTGCGATTATAATTTAAGTGGTAATTATCATGTTCATTTATAGCCTTGTTGCTATAATTAAAAATTATACCTGCTGACCCAATGACCATTGACTATTTGCATTCTTTCATAATATCCACGAATTCGGCGGCTACAGTTGGTGCCAACGGTCCACGAACAAAAACCTTGCTGAAAACGGCCAAAATTAGTTAAATAAATTAAAAACCCTTTTATGATGCATGCATTCATTCATTCATTTGTTCATGTTGATACCGGCACAAATAATCGAGAACAAAAAAAAAATGACACTTGTTGCGCCAGTCTAATCAAGCAAGCTTTTGATTGTTTTGATAATAATCAAATTAAATGAATCCGACAAACTGTGAATTTGTGTTTCTTTCATTCGATTCACTCTTTCAATCATTGATTCAATCAAAATGTTTTCACTTTTGATTGAATTGAATCGAATCAATCACTGAACCATTCAAATCGAATCAATCAAAACCAATGTTTTCACGTCTGGTCATTTCGAAATCGATTCAAACGATCGGATGTTATTGTTTAACAAAACAATAAAAATAACAAATAAATTCAAATTCAAACGAACAAATTCAGATACAAATTCAAATATGTCTGTTTGGTTACTATTTTTATGGATTTTTTTTTTAAATTGTTTTCCATTGTTTTATTTTTTGTGAAAATCAATCGTAAATGAATGGATGGTGAATGGCCATCATTCATCGTTCATTTACCATTCATTGATTTAAGAAATAAAACAAAACAATCGATCTATCAATTGATCAATCGATCATAAAATTTTCAATTTTCAACCAGTTTCCACCATCATCATCATCATCATTCTACCACCATTGATGAAATCAATCAATCATCAATCGACTAAATTGAAATGGTCGACTCGTGGATAAGTGGATGGTGCCAACACTTGCGCGAACATCTTCAGCATCCGCAGCCTCCTCATCATCCCCAGTATACCCACACCATCTCCAGCATCCACGCCATCCCTGCAACATCCGCAGTATCCACAGCCTCCACGGCATTAATACCTGGTCGATACCTGGTAAATATACCTGATGTTCCGTGCAAGTGAATTCCATTCATTTATTTATTTTCAAAGGGAGCTTAAAAACATGGCCAATGAACTCTTGATTGTTTTTTGTTGTTGTAAATCAACCGAAATGAAATGAATTAACCAAAATGATTCAACCGAAATGAAATGAAAGTATATTTTTACTTCGTATTCTGCCTTTCGGCAATAAATTTCTTCAATAAATATAAAAACCAATGAATGAAGAGGTCTAATACGATCAATGATAATCAATGATGGCACACGACTAACTATTCGATGACCACGAGATGCCATAAATAATTTCTGTAGATTCAAATCTCGTTGCCAATCTGGAAACCAATCTGGATGTATTTGATCAAACATTGCCACCGATGGTTGGTAGATGGTTATGGATGGCTATGGATGCACATTTCATCATTGTATCATCGTTGAAAATCGTGCACCATTCAGCAGCAACAACAGCAGCAGCGATCAAGTATCATCATCATCATCATCAGCAGCAATTATCATCAAGATGGCAAAATTGTAAGCAATTATCATCGTCAAGATGGTAAGATTTCTTCTTCTTCTTTGGAAATCGATTTGTTTTAACGGCTCCTCGCGCAATTAAAACATTTTGGCTTCAGCATTAACTTGGAGGCACAATATTTGAAGGCATAATATCAATTGAAATAAATTTTTTTTTTTCGATCAAATTTTGACCTATTTTTGACATATCATTGATATATTTATTGATTTTTTTTGTACTAATGTATTCATTCAGGTATTTACGATAAGTATTCAATTTACCGGCACACACACACACAGCTATACTTGAATCGGGTAAAATATTTTTTCATTTTTTCAAATTTGCCGGTATGAAATGAACGTTTCATGTTTATTTTTGTTTTATTTTTTCATTTCACTTTCTCCATTCGTTTTTCTCTTTGTCTTCAACCAAATTGTTTTCACCCGAAAACCAGGCATTGTGTTTACAGGTATAGGCCTGTGTAGTCACGCCGGTCTATTGACAAAATTCTTTGGCAAAAAAATAAAAAATATTTTGATACATTTCACCAATTTTTGTCAGTTTCTTTCAATTTCAATTACAAATGCGTGAATTTCAAGTTTTTCGAATGAATTTTTCAAATGAAATTTCAATACAATTTCCAATCATGTCATATCGGTGAATCGAATTTCTTCGGTGATTGTTCGATGTTTTGGTGTTGTGTTTCGATGTTTTTTGGTTTTGTTTTGTTTCCATCATTTTGTTTCATTGATTGATTTCAATTGTTGTTGTTGGCGGTGGTTGTTGTTACCTGTTGCTGAGATGTTGGTCGCGCTAAAATTTGATGTGGTTGATGTTTGTTGTACCTGTTTGTTAATGGTTTCATAGAAATGAAAATTATTATTTTTCATTCATTTCATTCATTTTTCTTATGATTGACCTAAATATTTTAAATATTTTTTTTTTTTTTTTTTTGTTCATTTTCTTCATGAATTTACAAGTTTTTTTCTTTTCATTTATTATTTTCTGGTAAATGAAGAAATGTATATTTATTATTTTTTTGTGGAAAGCTGGAGGTTGTCCGAAAAGTTTTCCACTATTGAAACACGGAGATGCCCATTGAAAATCGGCCATAACTTTTCGGACAACTTTGAATTTTTTACGAAATTTTTGACCAGAAAATGAATTAATATTTGATGTATCATGATGATGAATAAATAAATAATAGATTTATTCAACAATAATAACAATATATAAGCACAGTTTATTGTTATAAACCTGATCGGTTGGATTTGAAGAAATTTTTGTACCAAAAATTTGGACGGAAAAAATTAAAATGACTGAAATGAAATGAAATGAAAATAATAATAATAATACATCCAGGTACAATCAATGTATGAAGAAAGGATATAATTTTGATTATCATAATTCATTGATAACTGATAACCATTGTAATTTGATCGGATACATTTTGATGTTATTATGATGAACATTGCACTTGTGATTTGATTCAATTGATTCAATTCATGCTTTCATATACTTTCCCACCATTGATTTTGACACATATTTGTGAATTTTTTCTTTCTTAAAATTTCATTGAATTAATTTCAATTTCACTTTGATTTCATTCAAATAAAATGATTTCATTACAACTATCATTTCCAGTGATATGATTAATCTTGAGTATCTCATTTGATTTGTAGGAAATGTTTGGTGGTCCTAAAAATTTTGTCACTTTTATGGTAATCGAATGGATAATCGACTGTCAACATTACCATGTCGTCACCATTATCATCATTTGTAACGATGTGAATGATGGCCGTTGTTTTTGACAATGGATGGTCTTCGAAAAGGTTTAAATTTAAATTAATTTGAATTAATTCAAATTTTCATTTCATTTCGGTTCATTTCGATTTCTCTCTCTTAAAATAAACCATTCACGATCGTCTTTATCCATTTGAAAAACAATGGAATAATTTATGAATAATCACATTCCATGGTGATGGTGAACAAATCGTCGTTTTCGTATCACATTAGTTTACCTAATAACATTTGAATATATTCAACTTTTCATTTGAATTTATTTAAATTTATCATCACTTTGTTCACGTTCGTCACTTTGGTCATTGAATATAAATGTGAATGTGAAAATATCTCGCCAGATAACAGCGAAAAAAATGGCAACAATCATCATAAACAATGGTAACATTTGTAAATCGAGTCGTCCGCAAAGTTCTGTCCGATTATTTTACTAGATTTCCATTCAAATTACATTAATTTTTCACTGTTTAAACCGGATAGAACTTTTCGGACAGTTCAAAACATTCATGTTTAATGTATATGATTACAAATTATCGTGTAACAGTTAGGATTAACTAATTTTCGCTTTTGTTTTGCCAGAAATTTCAACATGTGTTTGCATGATGTAAAATAATCTATGTATGCATCTATATTCAAGAAATCTATTTGGTTGCCGAAAACAAGTTTCTTTCGGTTTCCATTGATCAAATGAAAGTGGTCATTCAAGAAATGTTTGACCAAAACTTATTGCGGGACAACGATAGTAATAGTAAGATGCGAGAAGCACGGAGAAGCATGGCGAGCCTGCAGGTTCATACCAGGATTCGTTGCCCAAATGTTTACCCATTTTCCTTCATCAATCCCTTTGAAGATTTGCTACGATTTCGTTGGATGCTTTCGATTGAAAAGTTTTGAATAAGCCATTTGAAGCAAGCAATTTGCCATTCGTATATTTGCATAGTAATCATTTATGCATGTACTTATATTAATCATCTTAGTAAGCATAGTATTATTACTACAATTAATCATGGTACAAATCATAGTAAAAATCATTGATTTACATTTTCAATTATTCAAAAAAAAAAATCTGAATAATTTTTACGGAAATTTGCATTCATTTTTGGCGATGTTTGTTTGTTTCGCATAAATAATTGAAATATCTCCCACTTCTTTTTTTGGCCAAAATGACCAAATGATGTGCAGAAAATGACCAAAATAACCAGAAATAAAACAAAATATTCGTTCAATGATTATTCAACGAGATTAAAATGGTACTCGACTTCGATTCGATGATTTTGCATAGCCAAAACACCAATTTTCAAACCATTTTTGGTCATGTATTTTACCGAAGTTAAGACAAAAAATACCAAAATAATCAATCGATGGAAGCCGAAATACGGGAACATTTCAAACCCAAAACCCTTCAGAGAGAAATCAATTCGAAAACCAATCGAAAATTAATGGGAAATAGATGGAAATCGGAAATTAAACGTGAACAAGTATCAAATAATGAAAAATTGAAATCTGGTGTATTCAAAAGTCATTCAACTTTTTAATTTTACTTTTATTTTTAATTTAGTCAAACATTAAAGACAAAACAGCAGCAGCAGCCTCAGCATCCGCAGCAGCATCAGCAACACCAGCATACATGCAACAAGTGTGTGTGTATTATTCACATTGTTTTTGCCAGCCAACATTTGGCCAACAATTCGGTTTCTTCTGGTATCTTTTCCATTTCTCTACTTTTTTTCCCCTTCATTTTTCTTCCCCATATTTTTAGGTTAAGTAGGTTTGTGTGATAGGTTTTGGTGAGGCAAAATTGGTGGAGATTTGACAGAGATTTCAATGAGAGAAACGATATTTTGAAAGATGTTTGGTCAAAAATTTGATGGAGAACCATCGAACAATCAATAATTAAACAACCAGTGAACCACCTTACCATCACGACAAGTGATTGTTTCCAAAAGAAATCATGCCAAAAGACTAGATTTCTCATTGTTAACCTCATGAATCGTTTGATGAATGAATGAATGGAGAGAATTTCTTTGTAAAAATGAAATTCTCATTTTTAACAATTGAAATTTATTATTATTTTTTTTAGATGAATCTTCATAGAAATCTTTATGAATAAGAAATGTCTAATCTAAGAAAATGTTGAATCTCCAAGAGAAAAATAACAAAAGAAAATTCATTTGAATTGAATTGTATTTTCTCGAATTGAGAGTCAAATACATATACATATGATTCTCACACATATATTCGTATATCGTACATTTTTTTGACTCCAAGTTTTAATAATCAACAGGTGGGCACAATCTGTAAAAATTTTTAATGAAGCACATATAATACATATTATTGTATAGACAGGTAAATTTGGACACAAAAATATATATGAAAACAGTTATACCTACATCATACCTTATTCATATACCAAAAATCGGTATTCAACATATATTCAATATAATTAATACAGGTAATAATATACCGAAATATTTCGCCTTATATACATCATCATTATACATCATTACTACGATACATTCAATGTGATATAATTATTCATTCATTCATTTGTACATTCATTCATTCATTCATCCATTCAATTTGCTTCAAGAAACACTGTGAAAATAAGAGAAAATATACTGTGGTATTTATATATTTCTATTTTCAAAAATTGAAAAAAATATATATTACAATATCGAATAGTTTCGACAACAATTCAACAATAATTCAACAAAATCTACAAAATAATAATAATTTCAGTGAATATATTTTTCTATTTAAAATTTTCATTTTTTCGATTTTAAATTTTCGATTTACTTTGATTTAGTTTTTTTTTGTGCTGTTCCAAAATATTGAAATTTTCCGTTGAAATTTCCAATTGAAAATCCAATGGGCAATATTTGTACCATTTGTGTTAACACTGATTGACTGTGCGTGTGTGTGTTTTGCTGTGTTAACAAACAACAACAAATTATGATCAAGTTTCCATCATCGACAACAAATGAGAGTGATAGAAAGAGAATCAATACAAACAAGTAAAAAAACCAAAAAAACAGTTATTTTCACCAATGAAATATATATGAATTGATTGAAATATTAATTTTCTATCCAAAAAAAAAAAAAAAAAAAATGAAAATGAATGGGTGAATTGAATTGAATTGAATTGAATAATCGAAATTGAAACAGAAACAGAAACTGTGATCATCTAAATCTCAATTCATTTTTAGTTTTCTTGTGTTTTAAGATTTTGTTTTCTGTTTTTTTGTTTTTGTTTTTGTTTTTGATTTTGATTCATTCATTCATTCATTTGTTTTAAACAGAAATTAATTCATAAATTTCTTTACGTTCGTACGTTGGAACGTTCAAATAAACACTTGTTGATTCGCTTCATCAGTGTGTGTGTGTGTGTGTGTCTGTATGCGTTGATGTATATCTGAAAATTCAATGAATTTAGTAGTGCAAAACATACACATTCGTACACCAACAATAGCATTACCCGACGATTTTTCTGGTGTCCATGTGATTTCAATGATTTTTTTTTCGTTTTGTTTTCGATTTCTGATTTTTCAGTAGTGAATAACATAATCAAATGATATGAATTTGTTTATGAATCATTCCGAGAATTTCCAAAATTTATCATTTCCAAATGATTCATAATGTGATGATCATGATGATCCGATGTGTGTTAATTTGATACCGCCATTGACTTGTCAATTATCATCTTTTATCTTCGAAGAAAAATTAATTAATCAAATTTGATTTTGATTAATCAAAAATTTTTCATCATTTCATTTGTAAAATTTTTTGAACATCGATTGATAAGTGATTCATCGTAATAATTAATCAAAGGTTTGTACGTTTGTTTATTACTGATGAAATGATCATTGACAATCATGACATTGAGCCATCCAAATTTTTTCCAAAAAAATTCTTGGGCATATCCTTGGCCGCATTCTTGGTCATCATTCAGAACATCATGGATTGATCTAAATCCATTCAAACATGCAAATAACCGTGGACAATCTATTCACATGGTAAAATATCATCTATTTCTTCGTTAGCTGACGATCATAATGATGATGATGATGAAGCAGATGATTCGTATGTGCCATACTATAAATCAAACTAAAAAACAAAGTGTAAATAAACAATCATATATTATCATTCAATACTAAAAAGAACAAATGATGATAAATCAAAGTTCAACACCATCAATATCATCACCTACATTGCCATCATCATTGTATGTTAATAGTGTTCGAGATCTAATTTATTTATTCATACAAATATTAGATACATAAATGTATCATGTCATTGGCTTGTCCTAAAAGTTCGTTCATATCGAAACACTGATTTATCAATTGAAATAAAGCTTGAAAATCGTCAAGAACTTTTCGGACAAACCAAATATCCAATATCATTCAAGATTCATTTATTCATTTACTCGAAAATCTCAAATATTGTCGATGATGATTACATATTTTCATTATTTTTTCCTTTCAAATTCCAACTATTATAAACATATTTTGACTTGTATCTAGCCGTTATTTCATATCGGTATTTAGTCAAGTAATGCTGTGGCTGTTGATGGTCATTGATAGTTGTAATTATAAATTTTCCAAAGTTATTTTCTCTAGTTATTTATTCTCGAAACAAACTACGGTCAAAAAGATAATAACCATGATTATTAAATGGCCAAAGAAATATTTAGGAGAAAATTCACTATAAATTACATATGAATATATGGAAAAACAAAAGAGAAATTGTAACAATGAATTGTAGTTTGTGTGTGTGTATATTTCCATATATATTTTCGGGTGATAATCGAAGAAAAATAGTCAAAAAAACAAAGCAGATATAAATGTTTTGAAACAACAAAACAAATAACCTGGTAAATATGCAGGTAAATGAAACGAAATGAAACGAAACGAAATGAATGAATTACTAACTAAAACAAATAGGACAAATACATGTGAATGAATATACCAAATCATGATGATGATGATGATGATGATGATGATATATGCGAAAAATAGCTTTGAACAAAACAAAAAAAAACAATGGTATCTATTTGTTTATTCATTCATTCATTCATTGAATTCATTGAATTCATTAAATTCATTTCATTTATTTATAAATAAAATGGTTTAAATATGTGTGTAATCAGTGTGTGTTCAAGTGTGTGTTCGAGTGTTACAATTTTAAAATTGAATGAAGTGAAATGAATAAATGAATTTTGATTTTGTTTTTTTCATGCCGAAATCTAAAAATCTATGAAATTATGAATTCATTTATTTGTATTAATTTGTATTGAAATAAGTCATAATTAGTTCATTATCATCGATTAATAATGATGATGATGATGATGATGATCATAACTAAACAATTATTGATGATCATTAGTAGTAATGATGATCGATATTGATGATAAGCAAATAATAATGATAATGATGATGATCAACAGACGACCAAATAATGTTAATTGATCAAAATGTTTGATGTTAATTGATCAATATATTTGATGTTAATTAATTGAATAGATTCGGATGTTGATTAATCGATTTGATACGATCTTGATACGACGAATTTAGTGGATTTCTGAAAATTTTGTAATCTTCATCATTATTATTCATTTATTTATTTATTTGTCTGCCATATTTTCATCAAAATATTTATTCATTTATCATCATCATATTGTACAATCACTATTCAATTTAATAATTAATTACCTTAAAAAAAATGATTAATTGATTTGTGATCAATTATTATCATCATCAATGACTGACCAGATTGATTAGTAATCGCTAATTCAATCATGAAAATCGATTGTGATTATTAGTGCTTATGGTCCTCGAATACTGATAATAATAATTATTATTATAACTCAATATGATTTGATACATTTATTTGATTCAACATGATTTGATACATTTATTTACTTTAATTTGATTTTAATTGCAAGTTTTTTAATTAGAAATTTTAATTAAATCGGAAAAATTTTTAATTAAAAATTTTAATTATTTTGAAATTTTTATTTTTAAACATTTTTTCAAAAATAAATAACTTTCACTAATTTTGATATTTTATTTTTATATTTCATTTTCTTCCTTACCTACTTATAAACTTAAAAATATTCTCACCACCAAAAATAAACACCCGAAACATCATGTCTTCATGCGGACATCATCATCATCATCATCGTTATTTATTTTCTCATCCGAATCACTTGTTTTCATTCATACAAATGAAATATGAACATCTTCGTATGTACAATTCATCATTTGTACCTGATTTTCACCATTAACCTGATACAATTCACCGCCGCCAACAACAACATGCAAAACAATTAAAAATTAAAATGAAATGAACAATGAATTCATTCATTCATCTTTATTATGATCATCATCATCAACGATAACGACTACGACAAATTACAACAAACAAATGAATGAATGAATGAATGAATAAACAAACATCGACAACCCAAACGATAACGACCTACACAGAAGTGAATCAAAGGATTAAATTTACCCGTAGATCATTAATTTCTTGTGATTATTTGTGTTTCTGTGTGTATTTCTGCGTGTTTGTTGAGTGTATTTTGTGTTGATTTTGTTGTGTTGATTCCGATTCATTTTTTCCACATAATTCAAAGAATTAAAAAAAAATGAGAAAAATGCCTAAATATCTACAATTAACGAGGTTTACATGTTTGATATTATTACAAATATCATCATTAGTTTCGGCTGATGGCTATGGTGGTGGTGGTGGATATCATGAACCACCGATTGTTAAAGTAATACATAAAACTGTTCATATACCGAAAGCAGTACCAGTACCAAAAGTGATACATGTACCGAAAATGGTACCAGTACCGAAAACGGTTGCCGTACCACATCCAGTTTATGTACCGGTAAAAATACCGATTTATAAAACGGTAAAAAAAGTAATCCCGATACCGAAAACGATACCGGTACCGAAACCAGTTCCGGTACCAGTACCGAAACCTGTGCCAGTGCCAGTACCGGTAATCAAACATCAACCATATCCAGTATATAAAACCGTTACGATAGCAAAACCATATCGTGTACCGTATCCGGTAAAAGTACCAAAATATGTACCATATCCAGTACCGAAAGTAGTACACGTTCCGAAACCATATCCAGTACCGGTAAAAGTACCGATATATAAACAAGTTATCATTAAGAAACCGGTTCATATACCAGTACCGTAAGTAACTTTTATTCCTTTTTTATTAATTTCAATTCATTTTTAATTAAAATCAGCCAATCAGTCAGTCAATCAATCAATGAATCAATTAGTCAGTCAATCAGTCGACCAATGAGTCAATCATTCAATGAATCGATAGGTCAATCAACCAATGAGTCAGCCAATCAATCGATCGATAAATCGATCAAAGAAATGAAATGAAATGAAATGAAAATTAACGAACAAAAATGAAATTAAATTAAATTTTACTAAAAATAAATCATACACACACACAAAATGAATATGAAAGAAAATGAAAATAATCAGAGCAATTAACCCTTGTAGCAAATGAATGAATAGATAATTTTCAAATAGAAGCAAATACCAATCATAATCACTTGTCAAATGATTTGACAAGTGAAAAAATTGATTCAATTTGAGCCAAATTTGAGACAACAATATTGTTCATTAACTTAGAATGAAGATTAAATTGCACTTTTCACCTTTGAAAACAAGAGAAAATTTGACAAGTTTCCAAGTCAAATCAATTGAATTTCAAATGAATCTTCATTTTTAAAATGTGTTTCATTGATGAAATAATTATCTAGTAAATTATCATCATTGAAAATCATCATAATTAAACGAATAAACACTTACAAAGTTATTAAAAATCATTAATATTTCAAACAAATAATAATCATAATAATAATAATTAACATTGAAGCAATTAAAATTGGGGCTATAAATAAACACCTTTAAACACATTGATTTCATCGTTGATTTTGTTGATTCATTAAATGTTAAATGTTTCATACCAAAATAAATGTTTTCATTTTTCTATTTACCAAATTTGAATTTGGAAAGTGCTCTAAGGAGCTGAACATTGGAATTGATTAGGAAAAAAAAGTATAAAAATATATCAAAAAAAGGGAGGAAAAGGGTTGAAAATATACATGTATTGAATATAGCTGTATCTATCTGTTGAATCATCTTATTATCATCTTATTGTTGCTCACTATGAATCTTGTATGTATTCGATCATCACGCTCTAATAATTATGTATATTTTCATTATTTTTGGCTCGAAAATAAATAATAATGAATAATTATTATTTCAAATAAAACAAAACAAAACGAAAAAAAATGGATGATAATAATGGATGGATAAATAGATATTTACATGTGAGAAAATTGTGTGTTGTTGTTGAATGTAACAATCAAAATATTTGAATATTTGTGAGTAAATGGATGAATAAATGAAAATAAATTGATTGAATGTGTCCGAAAAATTGTGTCCGATCTTTACTAATGCATTTTTATTAAAATTTAATGGATTTGAATACGAACAAACTTATCGGACAACCTAATATATATCTGAAAATAAACTTGATATAACAATTGCCAAAAACAAAAAGTAGAAATTGATTTGAATAAGATTTGAATTTACTTTTTTTTTGAAGGTTTTCGAAGATCTTCAAAGGTTTTCAAAGGTTTTTTTTGTATTCCATTAAAATTTTCAAAAAACTTGAATGATGAATTGATTTGATCAAGTTTTCCTAAGAGGTATACTGAAGGCTATACTTTATTTGAATATTATAATCGCGATAAATGATTTCGAATTTGATTCGATTTGAATCATTTCACAATGATCAATGTTCACAAAAATAGAAATACCTCAAAGCGAAATATATGCAATTCCATGAAATTTAATGATAATTTAATGGTGCATTTCGATGAATAATTGATCATCAAAAATCTAATAAATCAATTTTGATCGATACGATTTGATGATGGGCTGATTGATTTGATTGGTTGATTTTTTCAAATTTTGCAAATATTCATCGATTATTGTTTGAATTTTCGAATGCTTTTAACCCTTTCAATTTTTAATTTTTGAAATCCACAGTGTTTACATCAAAAAGAAACCCGTATATCATCCACCATCATATGCATATGATGAATATGCAGCCAAAGCTGCTGCATCACATTTACATGAAGCCAAAGTGCTACCGCCAGCTACGCCGCCAGCATCGGGAGCATCGCAACCATCGGCACAAGAATCGGTCAATAATGGTCAACATCAAATGAAAATAAATGAATTAAAATCAAGTTATTCGGCAGCTTTAAATCAACAATTGCAACAACAGCAGCAACAAATGTATTATCATCAACAACAGCAACAGCAGCAACATCAACATCAACAACAATTACAGCCACAGCAGGCTCAACATCATCAACAACAGCAAATGTATTATCAACCGCATCAGCAGCAATATGTCGATAACATTAATAATATTAATGATCAATATCAAGCGCAACCAACGGAAAATAATCAAATATCGATATTGAATTATCAACAATCACAATATGGTTATAATGCACATCAACAGCCGCCACAGTCTCAGCAACTTCAACAGCAACAAGCTCAACCGCAGCAGCAGCAACAAGCATATTATTATCAACAACAAACATCACCATTAATGTATCATCAACAACATCCACAATATCCGATACCGTATTATAATACACCATCGCAACAACAGCTTCAACAGCAGCAGCAGCCGCAACAGCAACAATATTCCGCTTATCCAAACCAATATCCAACATCACAATCGCCGCCGGCAACATTAATGTCAAATAATGATCATCAATCATATCAAAATAATAACGATGGTAGCAGCAATAATGACCTAATCATATCAAATCAACAACAACAACACCAACATCAACAACAACAGCAACCACCATTGCAAGAACCATTATCGAATCATATTAATGATTCAAACAATTTAGATGATGATGATTTAGATGGTAATGATGATATTGATCGTTCATCAAGTTCTTCATCATCATCATCAAACGAAATGTGATGATTCGAAATTCGGAAAATTCGATCACGAATCAATCAAATTGAATCACATTTACTTCGTATATTAAATCACATTATCTAATCATTTAATCGTTGGCCATCATTTTTTTTTTTTTCAATCATAACTCTTCATATTGCTTTGCTTTTTCATGATTTTGTTGATCATTTTTGATTCTCTCAACAATCGATAAATCAATCAATGATCAATCAATCAATTGACCACAAGATTACACGAGTTTTTCAATTTTGTTTGTTTGTTCATTTTAATTCAATAATTCATTCCAATCAATCAATCAATCGTATAATTCATATTGATGCTCATCGACTCAACCATCAAATCATCAAATATTCTCATATTGTTCGTACGACGACCCCTTTTTTGTCAATGTTCAAAAATTCAAATTGTCTTCCTTTACATGCGCTTATTTCATGGCTGATTTTTCAAAAATTTTTATTTAAATTTTCAATGTTCAAATAACACAATCACATACAAATACACCCACTAATCAAATACACACGCGTACAAGCTTTGAATATGTTGTAAAATCAAAATTTGAAATTTATATTATTAATTAATTAAGATGTCCGTTAATAGTTATGGATTTTCACCGATCAAAACACATTGATTTTCATATTATATAACAACAGATGAACTTGTTGGACTTGAAACTCCATTTAATAAAACAATATATACAAAATGAACCTCTTTTTTTTTGTTCTACTTATATTCATTAACATACTAATCATAGCATAATCACTCATAAAAACATAACACAATACTGAATTAATTATTTTTAAAATTAATTAATCAAATTTTCAATTGAAATCTTATTTTAAAACAATTAATAATTATTTGTATAAAACACGAGTAAAATAATGATGATCATTTTTTTTATTAATTTTAAATTTGGATTTTTTTAATATTATTTTTAAAATTTATAATTGATATATTTTTTTTGATTATAATTATAATATTTCATTAAATAAATAAATGATGATAAATATAATTGAATTTTGATTATGATTTTTTATCATTATTTTCAATATTTCGCCCATACTCATTGGTTATTATTATCATTATTAATATTTCATTCATTTATTTAAGCATTTGGCGAAAAAACAAAAGCATAAATATACATTTCATTCGATGATAATAATAACAATAATCATAATAATAATAATAATGATAATAATTATGAATTTTAATTAAAATAAATGAATTCATAATTATTCATATTTTTAATAAGATATTTTGATAAAATTTGGATTTTTGATCTAAATTCTAGATCAAAATTCAACCGAAACCAAAATTTTCGAAATCTTGATTCGTGAATCATTGATTTTTCTTCTTAAAGCTTTACCGCGGTGATTTTTAGCCGGCAATCTCTCAAATAGAAATTTGATAAAATATGGAAAATTAATCCACCTAAAAAAAAAATCTTTAGCAATCCGCCATTGGATGTTACAAAAGATAATTGAAATGGTGACATTTTAAAATGAAAAAAAAAATCAAATTAAGGTTCATAAAAAATGAAAACAAAAAACAATGAACATGATATTTTCTATGATAATATTCAACTTGATTCAACTTTAATTTTAATTTGAATAAATACTTTGATCATAAATTTCAATCATAATAGTAATAATCATCTAGTCATCATTGTAGAAAATCACCAGTACAATCATCATTTTTCCTCTTATTTACATTTATTTCATGATTACATTTAAAGCAGGTTTAGTTTTAATTATGTTTAGGCTTATTTATTTAAATTAACATTGTTTAAGGCTTTGAGTCTTAGCATACAGCAACCCATTAGACTTGTTCGATGAATATATTCATCGCTCAAACCAGGCATAGGCGCATGTAGGACTCATAAAGATTACATATGATGAATGTATTTGAATCAATTATTTTTCAATTATTTCTTCAATTACATCTTCAAATCGACCAAATACCGAAAGTAAATTTGAGAAATCCTAAAATTCAAAATAATGAGTAAATAATCATCATCGAAATTCCCCAAATGCACCCATTACCTCAAATCATACATCATCCGAATACAAAATGATCATCGAACAACAACAACATGATCATCATCATCATCATCATCAGCTATAACAGGAATTATCATCTTTGATTTGATCATTTAGTTGTTGCATGCAATTTTTAAATCGTTTCGAATTATTCAAATCATTCGAATCACATGTGATCACAAATTACTCACAAAGGAAAAAAAAGGTAAAAAGGGAAAATCAATCAAAAATCATCAACAAAAAATCATCGAAATACACCGAAGATAATCATTGAATACATCGGAAAAAGAAGATAAAATGAAAACAATCATCAACCGAACCAAAAACAACATATGAACAAATCATTTTCATATTGTTTTTATTATCATATGTGAACTTTGCCGAAGCCATTGGAGCCATTCGAATTCATTCGAAATTATCATCGTTATCATTGAACATAATACGAATAATAAAGATGATGATAATTGAAATCAATGAAATGATTTAGAGAAATGAATTCAAATGAAATGAAATGAAATGGAAATAAATGAATAATTTACATCAATAATAATACACTGATAATAATGATAATAATAATAATGATAATATTCAAAGATTTACTTCTTAAAATACAAACAACGAATATTTTAAGATGATTTTCCATTTCTTCCATTATTTATTTTTAGATACATTGATGATTATGATGCTGGCGATGATGTTGATGGCGATGATGATCATATAATCATCATCATCATATATGTTGATCATAATCATTGTTGTTGTTGCTGTTGTTGTTCGGTTGTTGATAATGGTCGATGGTTGCTGTTGTTGGTTGTTTGGTTGTCGATGGTCGATGGTTGTTGTGGTTGCAGCAGGTTGGTTCGGTGGCTTGTTCTGTCTTCAATGTTTTCATCCATTTTTTTCGATTTTACCCGATGTTATTCGCCTGTGGTATGCATATATGAACGGTTGTTTCATCTACCCGAATAATGATGAATTGTAATAACATGACCATTGTTATAATCATGAACGATGATGATGATGATCATCATCATCATTATGCATCTACCAACGAATAAATGAATGAATAAATGATAATAATTATTCGAAATTTTTTAATAATAATAAATAAATACTTTCCAAATAATGAAATGGAAAATGTAAATAATACCCAAAACATCCATAGAAATACATTCATATTTAATCTGCTTCGAGAATGATTTTCATTTTCATTTAAGATTCAAAGAAATAGAAATTAAAAATTCAAATTCAAATTGAAAAAATGGAAATAATCATCCCAATAGGCTCGACAACAATGGATGCTACAAGCATCATTGTAATCGAATGATCAACAGGTTGTTGATTTTTCATTTGAATTTTTTTTTTGACTGGCTCTGTGGCTACATGGGTTTATGAGGTTTATGGTAATTATTTCTTCTTCGGCTGATAGGATGGTGTTTGTTTGAAATGTGATATACATATTTTCTGAAATGATTTTTCGGATGCTTCATCATCATCATCATCTTAGACCATTTCAAATTGACAAAATTTGATGCATATATCACGCTTTAAAAAATGGTTTTAAAGGGTTGAAAATTTAAATGATTTTAAATTTAAATGAACCTTTTCAGGAGCTTTGTTTCGAATTATATTTCTAATCTCGAAATAAATAAATGGGACAATGTCTCTCTATCATCTAAGATCAATGATAATCAAAGACCGAACATCATTGATTCCAAAAATGATTGATTCATTTTTCGTCAATAATCATCAATCACCAATCATCGATTCATCATCGATTTTGATTACTTTTTCTCGAGAAGTGTGTTCGATAAT
The DNA here is from genome assembly GCA_002943765.1 of Psoroptes ovis. Taxonomy (NCBI): domain Eukaryota; kingdom Metazoa; phylum Arthropoda; class Arachnida; order Sarcoptiformes; family Psoroptidae; genus Psoroptes; species Psoroptes ovis. Next base: position 1,743,054 of record PQWQ01000012.1, read on the forward strand.
AGATTCATCAATCATTGAATTGATTTAGGTGTTGGAAGTGGTGATGGTGATAATGGTGACGGTGGTGGTGGTGGTGATGGTGTTAGAAGCCAAAACTAATCAAGGATTCTTGATTCAGAAATTCGAATTGGATTTCATCGGTCTTAATCACCAAAATAAACGGGTTGTGGTGACCGTATGATGATTGTTAATCGACCATCAATCAATTTGTTGTTATTATTTTTTCAATTTCAATCAATCAAATCGTCCATCGATCGAATCAATTGAATTGATTGATGTCTTCATTGGGGTAACACAATGTTCGAACATTGATCAATTGTGTTTGGTTTGGCAAATCATCATAAATGCAACGTCTTCAAATAAAAATAAACAAACAATTGAACAATTGTTGATTGATTATTATGACAATTGAAATTGGAAAAAATTGAGGAATATTGATTATGATTGATTGATTGTTCAATCAGTCATCATTCGATCGATCAATCTTGGGAGATTGTCCGGTCCAAAATAAACCAAGCAAATACCAATCGATAAAATGAATCAATGAACACATGTTTCAAAGAGAAAAATTTTGATTTTTAAGATGATGATGATGATTAAGATATTTTCAAATTTTCGATTTTAGGTGGCTGAAAATAGAATCATCAAACTGTGGCTGATCATCATCTCTGCTTAATGTGGCCTGACCATCTTGTTGCAGCTCTTATCAGCAGCATCTCACCATCAAGCCAACTGCACCAGGCCAACACCATTAAAACTACCAAAAACTACGAAATGGTTTGACAACTGCCATTGGATCAATGATCGATTGAGTTATGGTTAAACAAAACATGAAAAATTGATGAAAACAAATCATTAATTCGAATCAATTCATTCCAAGATCTTAATGGTCATGGAATATGATAATTTATCATATCACGGATTTTCAAAAAGCGAATTCAATTTAATTCAATTCAATTCAAATTGAATCTCGGGGAAATCTTGGAGTCCGAGTTATTCAATTAAGAAACAATTATTCAATTCTTTAATTGCATGCAATAATCAAATTGAATCGATTATTCAATTCAATTCAATTTAAATTATTCAAATTGCATTTATCTCATAATCATCAATTATTCATATTTTCAATTTTGAAAAATTTTTCCCGCATTTTTCCCCGTATTTTCAAATGATAATTTCACGATTTTTAAATATTCAAAATTATGAAAATTTTTCCAAAATGTAATCAAATCATATTATTCATATCGATCATGGAAAACACTTGTTGATTCATTCAACATTTACCATATGGTTATAGCCAGAGCGTCTATGTAAAATGCTAATTGAAAAATTGAAAAAAAAATCAAAACCAAATCGGCTGGATGAAGCTGAAATAATCCTCTTCGATGCGGTGGAAATTGAATAGATTTGGATTCATTTCTAAATGATAATTACAGTGATAATATGATTATGTATGTGAAAGCTTCAGAGAATTCATTGAATTGAAAAATGATTCTGACCTTTATTTATTTTCATTTTATTGGATTGTTGTTTGAATTTTGCCGGTCCTATCAGCCATGGCTCTCAATGGCTGATTATATCTTTGTACGGTTGATGAATGATAAAACAATGAAACTATCAAAGATGAAGAAAATAAATCATTTCATCTTTGCGGCATTTTTTTTTTAGAAACATTTTTGAATTTTTCAAAAGATAATTTAAGATTGAATTATTCAAAATTAAAGCTAAATTCAAATGAATTATTTTTGAAATTTCAATTCAAATCTTGACCACCAGATGGCGTCTAAAAGCTTAAAATTCAAATTTTTCTTGAAATTTTTTAAAACTTGAAATTAGATCTAGAGATTATTCTTTCTAAAATTATCATTGATTATCTTTGAATAAGAAATCTTTGAAAATGAATCCGTTAATCAAATAGTATTAAGCATCAATCAAAGGAAAAGAGAATTACTTTCCCTGTCGGGAGAAAAATTTTCGGAAAATAATGTTTTCAGGGCAAAAACGGTGAGTTTAAAATTAATTTGAGATCATTTTTCTCGAAGAAAATACCAAGATCTTCCCTGATCAATCGATGACCAATTTGTATTGCATCCGATTGCATGCGCAAGATGATTCAAATCATTTGGAAAAATTAAAAGATTTGAACCGGTTTTACCGGTAAATTTTTTTGACAAGTCATCTGTTATTCATGTTTAATATATTGCAAAATTTGAAAATGAAATTGAAATTTTTAGTCAAAAAATTCTCCAACCTGGTTGCATACGGTATGATACAACCTAAAAATAAACCAATGACACAACAAAAGCTGAGAGAAATCATCGTAAAACTTGAAAGAAGAGACTTGCTTCAGACTTGTGCTGATAATATCTACAAATTTGACCTAAATTCATGTGTTTTCTGGTTTTTTTCTTAGGATATCTAAGATTTCATTAATCGAAAACCATTTCTTCGATCGGTAAAATTGGTAAAATTTCTTGATTCATTCAAACAACTGATGACTCTTCAGATGATCAGATTGATTTTACCTGGTAATATTGAGTGGAATGACAAGAGAAATTGAAAATTTCCCAAAAATATCTTCAAATCAAATGATTTTCACTGTAATTTTCAATTCAAATTCAAAGCAAATTCTATTAATCAAAACAACATCGAATAACATTGATTACAATTGTTGATAAATAATGTTTGCGATAATCAATCAATTCTTAATCATATCATCATTAATTAATTCCTTTAATGTTTTTGCTTACAATTCGATTGACCAACAACAACCAAATCTTTCATTGTTAGCACGTGGTAGCTCATCGATTCAATCGAATAATGATGGTGGTTTGTTTGGATCATCATATCAAGGTAATGCTTGTTCTATTGTTTCAATGATTTTTCATGATATCATTGCTTTTTGAATTCAAAAATAGATCCAAGAATATGGCGCAGTGATTCGCTGTACTCGCAACGATTATCCGATCATCATCAACCACAACTCGATGATTATGATGAACCAGAATTAACCGATAATACCATGAATATTGGCCACTATTCACGATCGAAACGATCAGTGCCACAGCAGCCATATCCATTTTTACCACCGCTGCCACCACCACCACCAATTCCACCAATGGTTCCATTCGGTCCACCGCCGCCACCCCCACCACCGATGCAAGCACCGCCGATGCATCAGCCACAAGCATCAGTCATGTTACCATTTATGATGAATTATAATTCAAATTCTTACCATAATAATAATCAAAATTATCAACAATCAACAATGAATAATGATTACAATAATAATTATGACAATGTTCAAGCTGAATCAGTAAATGATCAACAATATTATGATGATAACGAAGCGAATTATGATCAATCAATGGTCGAAAGACGTCGTTATCGGCCAATGTATCGGAAAAAATATGGTGAAGATTGTCAATATCATACCCTTGTGAATGGTGATTCAGAAATTGTTCTACGTAAATTATTCCCATTACGTATGGTTGGCCGTACAATCGTACGTCATTGTATGGAAAAGTAAGTTTGAAATTTTGTGAAATTCCGAGTGTAATTCAATTATTTTAATCAATTCGAAAAAAATAGACCAAATTTCAATGATCCCCGTTATAAAGTATTGTTGAAAGGTAATCAAAAATCAAGTTTTGGGTCAATTCGTTTGCAAATGGTACAATAATTTGGATCTGCGGACCTGCAGACCTTCAAATTTAAAACTTTACATCCAAAATAACCGATTGTAATGATACAGCTCGGTACAATCAAGAGAACGGAAACCGAACACATGTTGAATTATCATTGATTCATTCCCGAAATTGAATTGCATAGATCTCGTATCAATCGTAACATAATTTTCCTTGATTAGACATTTGATTCCAGATTGTAATTAGAATTTTTGCATTTTTATGATTTGTGATTTATGATAAATGAAATAATAAACATCGATTCAGAGCATTCACGTGCCAAAACATATTACTAATGTAAAGTGAATGTGTGTTTCTGCATTATTTCAATCTTTTAAAAATGTTTTAAAATTTTTAATTTTGGATTTTATTTTTCAATCAATTCATTCAATATATAGAATAAATGATGATTGATTCATTGATTAAATTGTAATGACTACTTAAAAAGCGATTTCGAATCGATGAAATTGTTGGATATTTCGCTAAATTTCACTCAATTTCACTGCTTATGCAGTGCTTTAGCATCGATACAATGTGAATAAATAAATGTTCAATTGTTTCGATTTGAAACAATTTCAAATAAATTTCAAACAATTCGATACAAAACAAGTCACGACTGATTGAACTGTCGACTACGACTGGTCGTTTATTATTATCATCATTAATGATAATTATTATTATTATGGACATTATTCAATTACCATAGTGAAGTATCAATTATTTATTTGAATCAATTACATTAAATATTGCTTTGTTTTTCGGTACAACAACAACAACAAAACAAATGTGTTTCCGCATATATCAAACCGACAACAGCAACAACAACAACGATTATTTCAATTAATTTATTCAATTTTTTCCCCACTGATTTCTGAATGTTGACAACACGATGTGACAATTAAAACGAACGATATTTATATGACATTAACCGGCCAATATTTGTGCTTTAATGACAATGTCATTCGATTTTTATTGTATTTCATTGGAGATGATACATTTTTGAAATTTTCAAAAATTTAAAATTATTGGAAAAACAATTAATCAAATTAATTTCATTTTTTTTTCAATGAGTCATTTAATTTTGAATCGTTTTTATTTGATGTGTTGGTCATTTAATATGGTCAATTAAGGAAATGGTTTGTAGGATTTTCATTGGTCCATTTTGATGATAATCTTTGGAATAATTTCGCCGATCAATGCGACCATTGTCAAGTTTGTGACACGTTCTAGATTTCCATAAATTCTCATTTATTAAAAAATTTGTTGACAAAATCAGTCAAAACAATGACTATGACATGATCAACTAATCAAAAATTTGACCAGTCAAACGATCATTGATCACTGTTCAATCAAGATTAACCTTCGATATTGATCGATATCTATTTGATATGAAAATTGAATTCATTATGTTTTTTCTACGAAACAACAAAAAATTTCCTCATTTAACAGTGACCTAATAATTTGATTTGGGGAAATTGGATCATCGAATTTGAATTGAATCTTGACATCCATTTAGTTGTCTGAATCAAATTTAAATCTTCTCAGGAATTTGGATCGAAATCAGGACCAATTTGCAGATTTGCATATTCAAGACATCGGAATGACCATTGTCCATCGATGAAGACTCGAAATTAACGAATACGATGATGAATATCGATGTTTTAATTGAAAAAATCCGTTCCATTTGAACATAATTAAGCACAATGTTGGCGATGATCCATTTTAAATGGGATTTTCCAGCCTAAATTATGGGCAAATTAAATTATTTAAACAAAAAAACATTCGAAAATATCGTTGAAAAACATTAGAAAATATGAAATACGAAAGACTAGCCACAATAGCAACAACAACAACAACAACAACAGTAACAAGTTAACCATGAACTTGGAATCTTATTATAATTATGATCAATATATATTAATAATTGATAATAAAACAAGGAACTCATACATTTATTCATTTATTTATTTATTTATTTATGAAAAATTCAAACATTACATATCAAATAACATAACACTTGTTGCATCGCAAGATATTATAATTATTTGTAATATATAATTTGTAGAAAATTGTGGTTTTCCTTGAATCTTTTTTCGAATTTTTCATCCTAGTTACAGCTAAACATTATTGAATCTCAAATATTCAAAATGAATTTGATTCATTCATCAATAATAACACGTATATAATTACGATAAATGATTCGTATCATGTGTATGCATCCAAAGAGATTTTACAATGATGTTTTTCCCCTAGAAAAATGTACAATTACGATACAATTATCTGTATTAAATGCACATAAATGTAGACATATTTTTTGTAGTAATTTAATGAATAAAATTTAACATCCCGACATCAATTTTTTTTTAAATGAATTAATCTTCATTCATAAAAATTAATAACTACTTGTTGATTCAATCAACAATGTTTGGCTGTTTGACTGTTTGTTTGTTTGTTTATTTGTCTTTCTTTCTATTACAATGATCATCAACATTCATTTAAATTGTTGATCTAAATACGGATAACCTTGACTTTGTTTTTTTGTTTCTCATATTTTTTTCAATTTTACACATGGACTTCATTGTTCATCATTGTCTTTGCTGTTGAACACTGATAATTCATTCATTCATTTTTTTCACTGGAAAAATCTAAAATTTTCATGAAATCTTCAGAACAAACACACACGATGAAATCGATTCAGTTTATCAGTTTTCACTCAGAAATGTGTTTCAAATTGATTCGATTCAATGAATCATTGAAACAAAGAACTTGGAACTCGGAACTAAATTCTGGAACAAATTTCGCTTTGGTTAAATAATCAAGATCGATCAATTCATTGTTATCGAATGAATGGAATTTGTTTCGATTGAAAATTCCTGATGAAACAAGATCAAACACGAAACATCCGTGTAAACATTTAATTTTACCATTTAAACGTTCCATCGATTATCAATGGTGGTCAATTACTATAAATTTAAAAACAAAAACAAAAACAAAAGGCCAAAAGGCCGATTTGGCCAGCGAAAAAACCCGAAATTTGGCCAACAAATCATTCGGAGAAATATGAATAATTTAAATATTTTCAAACATCTTTGGGAAATTTGAAATTAAGCAGCAAATTACATCAGACAATTATGAAATTGGGAAAGGCCCAAGTCAACAAAAATAAAGAAAAAATGATTTCAAATGTCAAAAATCTAGAAAAAAAAATATTTTCTGGAACACGCGTTTTTCCCCACCATATAAACACGCGCGTGTTCCAATCATATGATGTGCGATGAATGACTTGCAATTGGAAAAAACAAAGAAACAAAACATCAAAACAAACATCTTTTGATTGATGCCGAATGCTGCAACAAGAGACAATGGTACAAGACGAAGATGATGATGTTCTCTTCAACAATGATCATTCGTTGTTGGATCCAATAATATGTCCACACAAGTCATTGATCAATTTTCTCTAAATTTTACGAATTTCTCTCGTACTTATTGAGTCGCTGATTCGAAATTCATGTACCATTATCGTTGTTTGATGATAATAATGAGGATTCTTTCCTCTTCTCCGCAAACATTAAATACATTGGCCCATGTTAATGATAATGATATCGTTTGTTCGATGTTTGTTTGTTGCTGTTGATGTTGTGGGTGGTGGCGGCGGTGGTGGTGGTGGTGGTCATTCGCTTTTGAAATGAATTTAAAATTTTAAATCTTTTCGACTTCGATATATAAATGGTTTCGATGATGTTCGTTATTCGAACATTATTACAATTTGAATGAATATTGAATTTCGATAATTGAAATTGCTGAAACATTTGAAAACATTTTATTTTGTGCTTTGGTTTTTGTTTATTTGATTTTGCGGTAATATTTGTTGTCCGATATATCATTATACAATTTGCTTGAGTTGATCGAATAAATCTTCTAAATTTGTCCATCTTTGATCATCTGCAATCAAAATTTTAAAAAATATTATTAGTATCATAATCAATCAAATCAAATTCAGATCAAAAATGAAATCATACGCAAAAACGATCACCGTATTCATTTTCATATTTATGTTATCATCATCAATATTTATCGGCGATGTTCAAGCTGGTAAAAAGAAATTGTTGGCCGCATTATTAATCGGTGCAGCATTAGCTGCAAAACCCAAGATTTTGCCAATCCCATTACCGATACCGGTGAGTAATTCAATTTATTGATTGATAAATGACTGATCATTAATGGTTTGGTTTTTATTATCATCGTTATTAGATCCCGATTAAAAAAGAAGAAAAGAAATATGTACCGGTGCCGCAACCTTATCCAATTTAGTAAGTAAATTTGGCGATTTGATTGCCATCTGTTGGATTCAAATCAAATCAATTAATTTTTTTGAAAACTAATTTTAATTTTTTCATTTTCTCAATTTGTTTTAGTATTGATAATGGTTATGGCGGTGGTGGTCATTACGGTGGATACGGTGATGATGGATATTACGGCGGTGGCGGTTATTATTGAGCATATGAGAACCTTTCAAAACCTTTGAAATTGATGGGGTTGAAGGATCGATTGACTCGATTCTTTTATCGATGATTATTCAGTCTGATAAATTCAATTCATATCCATTAATCATACGAGAATCTCGAATATTTATTTATTCATTCATTCGATTGATTCATTTATTTATTTATTAATTCATTCATCAATCTATTAATCACCTGTCATGTAATCATCAAAGTCATCATTCATCAATCACAAAAATTCAAAAATGGATGATTCAGTGAACTGATTACAAAACAGCAAACAATTGTAAATTGTAAATTCAACTTGTCCACTTGTCACCTGATCCTGTTGACCCTAATTTATCTGATCAAAAATAACCTGGTCCTCCTCTGGTCCTTTTCTCTCAATCAAACAACACAACATATCCAACACATATCCGCAACCGAACACACGAATTATTTCACAAAAATATGAATTCACAATAATTCCTACTTAATCAATTACTCATCAAAATTCACAATGATCACACGATTCTAAATCATTTTCAAATCTCTCTGTTACCCTAGTCGTTATTTAATCTTAATTCAGATCAAATTCAAATCCAAAACAAATTCATTTAAATGCAACCGATTCCACAAGATTTCAATACAAATCTCCAATTCCCATTGATTCCGATTGATTTTTTCCAATTGTCAATTCATAGTGTTTCATTTTTACTTCCGAATTCAAATTCAAATTCAATTCAACTCAACTCAATCATTCATTGAATATATTGATATTTAAATTGTAATTTATCATGTTTTTTTTTTCTTTGTTTCAAATGAACATTTTGTAAAATTTTAAATAAATTTCATTTTAATCAATTATTTCAATTAATTTTCACGCGAAAACATCTAAATTCATTTACCATTGACAAATGATTATTTGATTTGATTTGATTATGACTTAGGCAATATACTTTAGCTTCAAAAAAATCCTGCTTAAATTTCATGCAAAGATAATCATAAGGTGGGAGGGTGTGTGTGTGTGTGGGTGGTAATTGTTCAATATGTCACATTTAAAATGTATCAAGTTGGCCAAAAAGTAGTTTTTTTACGAATTAGTTCAAAAGAAAATGTCTATCTAAGGAATTGGTGCCAGCTTATTGGACAACTTGAAACAATTACTAAGTGCATCACTGATGACCATCATCATCTCCATAAATTTAGATCAAACATTAATCTGCATTGATTTACATTGTATCAAATGTTGTTGTGCGAATTATGTTTCTTGAATTTTGAATTTTCTGTAATTCGGATCAACATTTTTTCTGCAATTGATTTCAATGAACGAGTGAGTGTGTGGGCGTATGAACAAACTATTTGTTTATTTGACTAATTTGAATATTTTTCATTTTCATTTTCATTCATCTAAGCATCCATGGATTCATTCATAGTTCAAATCACTTCAATTGTTTGATTTTGATGGCATTTTGTCCAATCAAACTCATGTCTAATTTACATTCAAAATCATTCATTGTTTGTTCATTCAATTTGAATTTGAATGATAAACAAAATCAAACAAATTCACAAAAACAAACATGAATTAATCAAAATCATTCTTATAAAAAATAAAAAAAAACAATTACTTGAGACAATTTGGAAAAAAATTCATGAAATAAAGAACAAATAAATAAACAAACAATCAAGTAGATAATCCAAAACTTCCAAATTAGGTGAATGATTGATAAGTTAATTGTTTTGAAAAATGAAAAGATTAAACTACCTTTTGACTACCTTAGTCTTAGCTTAGATTACTTTAGACTACCTTAGACTACATTTGACTACCTTAAATTACCATAGATTAGCTTAAGCTACCTTAAACTACCTCAAACCACCTTTAAATTACCTTTGAAAAAAAACCTTACTCGATTGCGGAATTGAATCAGCGTTTGATCAATTGATTTGATTTGAAATGAAAAAACTGAGAAATAAACAAAAGAAATGTTTGATGTCAAAATATAATATTGACAAGTTAATCAAAACAGATTCGAAATTGATTAATTAATTTATTAATTTAAAAACTTATATATCAAATAAGAATTTCAATTGTTTATGATGATGAAGATTAATTGTTATTTTGTAATTTTGGACCATTTTTTCATAAATTTAGATTAATTATTTTTTTCAATCTAAAATTAATCAAAACTGATCAAAATTATCAAAATAGACCATAATTGACCAGACAAAAAACTCATAGATCAATAGATTAATTGATTAATCAATCATTTAATTATCATTTTAAGGATATATTTTCAATTTTTCGCTCATCGATCAAATCAAAATCAAAATATATCAATCAATCGATCGATGATTATGATGATTTTAATACGATGCTCCGATTGTGGTCATGTGGTAATGTGGTGTGATTGTACAATCCGGAGTTTAAGACGGTTTAAATTGAAGTAAAACTCGTGAATTCAAAGAAAACATTGTTTCTGTGGCGGTGGCAGGAACCAGGAACAGATGAAATCATTCAAAACCGAAATATCTCAAACAATGAAATTGATCTGGAAAATTTCATCAATCAATCGATTGATTGATGAATTGATCTATTGATACATTTCCGATCCAGAAAAAAAACACCAAAAATTGATCATTGAATGGCTGAATCAATGATAATCATCGAATCAAAATTTGATCACATTGTTTTCGGTTATAATTATAATGCATGTCAAAGTTATTGTTTGACTGTGACTACAACAATAACGATTACTTTTCAAAAAACCAAACAATCATCAATTATTATTATCATCGATTAAGTCGATTATCATCAATTGTTGATCATCAAGTGGTCATTAAATACATTGTGGTCAATGAAATTGAATACAAAACAACCAGGGGAAAAAAATGATAAAGATATACATTTCCAAGATGATAATATCAACGATAATAATAATAATTCAAATAAACAATCAACTAATTATCTTTAAATGATTATCATTATTAATCCGGTTTCATTTTCATTTTGGATAATAATGATTGATTTGCATTGATTTCGATTGATTTAAAAGATACTCGGGGAAATATTTGTGGGGAAAATTTTTGTGGGGAAATTTTTGCGGAAAACTCCGTAACAAAAAGTGATCCAAAATGGTCTCTGAAATGGATTCAAATTGTCCATTGTATAAGACATATATATTGTGATCCATTTTCCCCGTGTTCAACAAATTAAATTAAATCATGAATCAATCAAATTGATTCGATTGAAAAACTCCTGGGAAATTTTTGAAAAAAAAAATTGATCAAATTCAAACAATCGATCAATCGATTGATTTGATTTAAATTTGAATTTAAATTAAATCAATCGATTGAGTTCGAATTTCAATTTGAATTTCAATTCAAAATCAAAATCAATTGATCAATCAATCAATTGATTGATATTCAAAGTTCAAAATATTCAAAATAACGAAAAACATGTTGTCCACACGAACGATGGACATGATCAGCTTCGAAAACTGCTTCGAAATCAAAAAGGCTTATCTTGACCGAATCATGGTCATCATCATCATCCACATCAACATGATCAACATCTACATCATAGACATCAACAACTAACAAAGTAAAGTCGTATGTACTAAGATTTGAAAGATAATTTACCATGCAAATGATATACAACAACAACAACGACTACGACGATGACGACGACGACGACAAAACACTTGCGAGCACGCAAATAAATCGATTAATCGTTAATCGTTAATCGAAATCGAAATCGAAAAAAACAGCAGCAGCAGCATCAACAGCCATTTGAGCAGTATAAATAATGGACAAAATTATCTTTCCGGATTTCATTTTTTTTCATTCGATTTGAATTTGATTCAATTTCGATCCGATTCGATTCGATTTAATTTGATTTCAGAGTATTTAATTAAAGTTTGCTTAGCTTTGCTCGTGTTGTTGTTCATGTACTAGTGCATACCATACAGTTGTTTGGTACAAAATGATTGATACATTCAGTTGATTGATACGTTCATGTGATACATGTGGAAATATTTATTTATTTATGTGAAATCTTTGAAATACCAAAATATTTGAAGATTAATCAATGATTCGAGAAATGAGAAAATCGATACAATTTTTCCCGATATAAATACACGTGGCGAATACACGTCCGAGATACGTAGGTCATTCATCGATTTCTCACCGGTCATTTTTGCACTGGTCATCCCTGACAATATTCGGTGGTGTAGAACGGGAAAATCCTAACCCTTTTGCATCCAAAGGGTCAAATCTTGAAAGGCAAAGGGTCAAATGCAAAAGGATCAAGTGCCAAAGGTTCGAATTTTGTACTGAATGTTTGTCTCAATGTTTGTGGTGTCCATAAATCGTGTAAAATGATTGCGTACATGGTTGCGCAAGAAAAGCGCCGAAAAACCATTGGTGAACAAACCAAAATACATACAAATCAATCATGATTTATTTATTTATTTATATAAATCAAATACATATCAATTAAAATATTAAAAGCAAGGCAAAAGCAAGGCAAACATATCCGAACCATATTAAATGGTCATAATGTTTTTTTATATATGTTTTGCATCGGATTTTGCAAAATAAATCAGTTAAAAAATGGCCAAAGGCCATTGAAATGAATGGGAAAAACATGCATGCAAAAGTAATAATTTGAGCCTGTTGAAACATTTTCGTTCACATAAAAATGATAAATAAATAAGTAATTAATTGAATAAAAATGAAATAAAACTCATGTATTATTATTATACATTATCAAAGGCATTTTTTTATAATTCGAAATTTTTTTGGTTGTCCGAAAAGTTCATCAGTTAAAATCAGTGCAAATGCAACGTGGAAATCGGCCAAAACTTTTCGGACAACCGAATGCAAATACAGACACAGATGTATTGGTTGACATATAAAAATGTATGAATAAATACTGAGTGTTTGATACAAATATTGTATATTTTTCTTATTTTTCTTATTTTCATTTTCAAATGACGGAAGTTTTTCAATAATTTTTTTTTTGCTTTTTGAAATCATAATTATTATTATTATCGGTAATAATTGTAAATGAATAGAATAAAATATACAGTAGTTGAATGAATTATACAATTTCTCTTAACGAATATCATTGAAAATTGAAATAATTCACATTCAAAACATTCAGAAAAATGTTTGGAGAAAAGTATTCGAATCAAATCAAATTTTTTAAGAATCAAATTTAAGAATAATTCATTTTTTAGAATAATTAACCCTTATAACTCGAGGCATTTACAGCGCAAGTGAGCCAGCAGCTCGACGATTTTTCACACTAATGTAAAATGGTGACTGAAGGGCGCCTATCGAGTTGCTGCATTACATCTTATGGTGAGCAATTCGAGCTCACCGCTCGAGTTTTAAGGGTTAATTTATAAACAATGCAATCCATCAATTACTATGACATGATCGATGTGATCACATCATCGATACGTCTGATCAACATAAGATTATCGTCGATCATTGAGATCTATCAATTGTTCGATTGATTTCAATCATATCATCACATCCTTATCATCATCAATGTCACATGATTGATTTCACATTTGATGACAATCAAAGATCATTGAACGAATATTAATAATATGAATCATCATAGATTTGATAATTTGATAATAATTTGATCCAAGAATATCGAGTAAATCATATGAATTAAATATTCTGAAAATGAAATAATAACCATTTTGATCATATTGTCAATCTGTTCGAAAGGCGATAATTATCATCAATGATTGAATAAGGTTGAACAATAATCGCTTTTCGTTTAATTGACATTAACCGAAATATTTGATTTAAAAAAAAAAAAACGAAATCGAATCATTTCCTTTAATTTTTTATTGAACATTTAAACAAGTTATAATTACAATAAACAAATGGAAAACAATCGCAATTTTTTTTTATTCGGACACATTTAATATGGAAAATATTCAAATTGCTGCTGTTAGCATCAAAGAAACGAAAAAATAATGGCAAAAATCGATAATTGAAAATCCCCTTTAGCAACTATTACATTGGGTCAACAAGCAGCAAAACAACAGCATTATCAACAACAAACAAATAACCAAGTAAACAAATGTTTAATGTTTAAATTGAACAACAACAACAACATCAAATCAAAGATAATTACAAATTTTTTTTTTCAAAGTAAGTAAATCCATAATCAATTAATGAATGATAATAATCAATTTCTTGTTTCTCTTTGTGCTGTTATTATGTTGCTTTTCCTTTGAATCCGATCCGATATATACACATCCCGGATATCAATAAATATCAATGAATGTTAATTCAATTTGAAAATTATTCGAAGCAATTTTCAAACGACAAGATATTCAAAAATTGATTATTGTCCATTTCTAAAATAAAATCAAATCAAACACGTTGCAACGTTTATTGAATTGAAACAACATAAATTGAATTGAATCGAATTGATTTGAATTGAATTAAATCAAATGAGCAACAAGTGATTCAAGATTCGATACAATCATTTCCTAATCGACGATTACTGTTGGCTGTTGTTCGATTTTGATGTGGTCATTGTTGTTGTTGTTGTTGTTGTTGCTGGATTAATTATCTCTTCAATCCAATGATAATAAATGACGATAATAATAAATACATGTGTTCGATAATCGTCGATAACTGATTAAATACACGATGATGACCATTGCAGTGATTTTTTTCTTTCCGAATATTTCCAAGTGAAAAAAAATGGATCCGAATCACCGAGTACATCGTGCAGGACTCGACATGAATGTTGATGGTGATTGTTTCTCTTTCTCATCGATTTGGATTGATTCAGCTTAATCCTAGCTTAGACTCGGCCATAAAGACTCAACCTTGCCATAAGTTGACAACCTCTTAAATGATTAATTTCTTCGATTGAAGAAATTGGTTTCTCCACTGAATTTCCATTCTCACCGAAGCAGAAATTAAGAGGTGAAAAAGTGATGCGGCGGCTGCTGCTGCTGCAACATTTGTCCGTATTTGTCCGTTTTGAGAAATTTGCACGAGTTTCGAGCGCGAGAGAGAGAGATTAAGCTCTTGATCACTCGAAGAGCATCCGATTTATTCGATTTGCAACGGGCAAATATCCATCGTTTTTAGTGTGTTTCTCGTATTTTCTCATCACATAAATCGAATAACGTAGCTGCTTGCTGACCATTTCAAGCACGCGGTAACCATTCACCATCATCATTGCGCGAGCTTGGCTATAAAAACGATTGATTTTATTACGAGTTGAAAATTATTTCGTTTTTTTCCAATTTTTACTTCGGTGTGTTTTCGTTTCAATTTTTGATTTTGTTCAGGTTTAGGATTTTTAATTCGTGCTTAATCTGTGTATTTATTTCAAGTGTTTTAAAAATTCAATTGATCTTTGAAAATCAAATAAATTTAAATAAATCAAAATCAAACAATGAATTTCATACATAAATTTTCCATTCTATTCGCTTGTTTATTGATGGCTACAATGTTCATTGTACCACCAACACCTGTTGAAGCTAAAAAGAAAAAATTATTAACAGCCATCTTGTTGGGTGCATTATTAGGTTCAAAACAAAAATTATTCCCACTACCACTTCCATTGCCGGTTTGTATTATTTGAATGATTATTTATTTTAATTCATTTATTTGAATTTGTTCAATTATCTTTGTAATTTACTTTGCATGAATCAATCACTGATTTCAATTCAGTACTTATTTGATTTAATCAATTTTTCCCATCGATTAATTCGAATTAATTTTTCAATAATTAATGAAAATCTTAATTAATCTTAATTCGCAGGTACCATTGCCAATTAAACATGAAAAAATTATTCCATATCCAGAACCATATCATTATCCAGTTTAGTAAGTATTCGCTCAAATTGTTTTTTCTATTGATTTCGAATCATAATGAATCAATCTTTAATTAATTATTAATCAATTAATTAACAATCAATAGCACTAGCGGCGGTGGCTATGAACATGGTGGTGGCGGTTACGGTGGTGGTGGCTATGGTGGCGGTGATCATTATGCTGCTGCAAGCGGCTACATGCCACAATATGCACTTCCACCACAAGGATATCGACCATATTAAACTGAAATAAACTGAAAATAAATTAAAAAAAAAAATTATGAGTTAATTAATTAAATATTTAATTATTAATAATTTAAGAAGACATATTCAAAACACATCATATGCCTACAATAATAATTTTGATAATACAAACAAAACATGGAAAAAAAGCTGGTCTTTTTTTTATTCGAAAAAAAAAATTATAAAATTTCAAAATTACAAATTAATTAATCTAAAAACAAATTAATTAATCAATCAGTTAATTAGTTCAAAAATTCAAATCATTCACCGAACCATTTTCATTCATTCATTTTTTAAACCTTTTTCAAATCTAAATTAATCACCAATTTCATTAACCAAATTGATGACCCTTTACTGTTGCTCACTTTTGCTTCATGTTCAAAGGTCATTTACAAAATTATCATCATCATCATCAAAGGTCATAAGCTTCAAAAAAAAAAAAAATAATCTCATTTTTTCATTTCATTACTCATCACATTTTTCTAAATTATTATTATTATTTTCAAAATCAAAATTACATTTTGTATGTTTTTCAATGTATTCAAAACTTTAAAACTATAGTCCTGTAACTGTCAATCAATCAATCAATCAATCCATTCAATTCAATGCCTTTTTCAAAAATAATTGTCAAATGTCTAATCATTGTCAATCAATATTTATTTGTATGTGTTTGACTTTTTCCATATTTCATTCCGATTCCAAATCAATTTTTGTATTATTTATTTATTTATTTATTCATTTATTCATTCATTCATTTATCCATCTATCCGCCAAAAACAACGACGAAAAATCATCATCAAATACCCGAATTTGTCCGCCGAAGTTTGAACTTTGAATGAATTCAAAATCAAAATTTTGTCAAATTTTATCTAATTTAAATCATTTAAATCAAAATCATTGTCATTTATTCGTACCTCATCATCATCATCATCATCATCATCAATCATCAATCATCACTTCTCATTCATCTGTTACATAATTTAACCCTTTTTTTACTAAATTTAAATTTGAAAAATTTGGAAAAATTTGAAAAATTTCAAACATTTCAAAAACAAAAAATTTTTTTTTGTATCATTTCAACTCATATTAAATTATTCATATTTTCATTATTTTGACATTTTGTAAATCCAAATTTAAATTTATTATTTCAATTTTTTTTTTTTTTGATAATTTCCTGTAAAATTTCTTTAAATATTTTTTTCAATATACAAAAAATTATAAAATTAAAATTTCAATTCATGAATTTTCATTTTTCAAAAAAAATGTTTTGATTTCGCAATTCATTTCTATGTTTGTCCAAGGCCTATGGCCTAGGAGACCAAGGCACCACTGGACTATTGGACCATTGATGGGATAGGAACCGCTAGACCCAAGGACCGAGGGACCACTGGACTATTGAACCATTGATGGGATAGGAACAGCTAGACCCAAGGACCGAGGGACCACTGGACTATTGGACCATTGATGGGATAGGAACCGCTAGACCCAAGGATCAAGGGACCAGTGGAAATCGTAGACTATGCGGTCATGGAAACATGGGACCATATGATCTAGGGGCCAAGGTACGATTGGGCCATGAGGCCAAGGAACCATTTGAACCATGTGATTCGGAAATTTTTTGAATGTATTACTGTATGATCAAAGTTAGTGTATATACCTTGTAGCATCTCATGCTCCAATCATGCATGTATACGGTTTTGATTAGATGAAGAGGTCATGATGGATTTTCTTTTTCCGAACGAAACTTCAGGATTTCACAATCATCATCTATTACTATCATCGATTACCATCGATCGATCATTGAAGGCAAATAATTTCATATTTGAATTATTGGGAAAAATTGTGCAAGATTTTTAGGTATCGTTACACGAGCTGCGACTGCATCAATCGATTTTGGTGCAGACAAGTTTATCGGAGAAATTATTTCGAGATTGATCATCGATCCACCAATAGATCGATCATTTGCTTGATTGATTGATTCATTGAATTATAAATCAAATCAAATCGAATTTAAATACATTCATTTATTATCATTCATTCATTTAATAATTTCATTGAAGCTGGAAATTGTAAATTACATCGTAATCAGCGTAATTCAATGCGTCTAGACACTATCATCATCATCATCATTATGATTATTATCATTAAAAAACGATCGCAATTAAATTCAATTCAATTTGATTCCATTTTTTCTTCGTGGAATAATTTGCCAATTTAACGCAATCAACATATCATCAATCATATTCATGGAAATCATTAATTTGCGTGCAAATTAATCATTAAATTAAATCTGAATTGACCAAAATCGACCATTTTCAACCATACAACCTGTTGATCCTTTGCATTTGGTTGACCGGAATGAAATGACTGTTGTTTCTCAGGGGAAAAAACAAATGCTTCGAATAATTGTGATTGATTAATTAATCAATGATCAATTTGATCAATGATATCATTGAGATTTGCTTTTAATTAATCAATCAATTGATTAATCAATAAAGCTGTCCAAAAAGTCCAGAGCTGTTCAATAAGCGATTGTCTACAGGAAATTTCACAAGAACTTTTCGGACAATGCCATGGATTATTTGTTTCAAAATTTTCAACGATAAACTCTCGAGAATCCAACCTGTAATCCATTTGATCATTGATACTTGTTTATTATTCAATCAATCGATATTCGTTTGTTCGATAATCAATCGATCTTCGGACATAATTGGGATCGATTGAGGGCAAAGGGAAACATGCAAACATGTCCGCTTATGGCCAAAATGAATGATCCGATCCAAAAAAAAAAATATGAATTATCATCGTTCAATTGTTAGTTTGTTCTCATTCATTTCGCCCCTTTTCGTTTGCTTGATTTGATTTGATTATGATTTCGGAAATCAAAATCAAATTAAATGGCTGATTATAAATGGCCATCAGCGATTATCAGTAATCATCGAAGACAATTTTCACACTTTTTCATCATTAATTTATCAATTTTGATTTAGCTACTGGTCAAAATTATAACATTATTTCCCCTCTCATTGATCACAATTATTATCAAATCAGGTATCAATTTCCCTAATGTCCACACTCGTGTTCAACTATTTTGATCAGCTGAAATGGTACAACATTTCCTATGTATCGATACGTTTCTCTTTGATTTTAAGATTTCGAATCATATTTCTTCAACGGAAACACCGATCAGCTAGCCAGCTAACTGAGCATCAATTACCATCAAGCAAACAGCTTATCTCACTGACTATCAAAGATGTACTGAAGATTTCGGATGAAAACAAAAGAGTATCAAAAAGTATTTCCAACAAGACCTGATGCTTAACATCAGGCTGAACAACATGCGAAATACGAACACAAACAAATGGATATAACAGATCGTTGAATCGTTGCAAGAGACATCGACAATGGTCACATCCTTCATTTTCTCATATTTTTTTCGCTTTTTTTTTCGTTTCATTACAAAGAAATTTCTTTGAATCTCTTGGATCAACCATTTCAGGGGAAAAACGGAAAAGATTGTCCACACATTCGGGATATAAATACCGATACAATTTGATTATTTTTTTTCTTAATTTGATATTTACAAGTGTTTTGTTTTCATCCAAAATATATTTACTCGTGTTTAATCGTGTGTCGTTTTTTAACGTAATATCACATTGAAATATACGGAAAATTCCATCAAACAAATAATAATCAATACAATTAAAAAAATGAAAAATCTACATACAATTACGATATTGTTTTGCTTCGTGATAGCAGCAACATTATTTCTTATACCAAATGATCAACAACAAATGGTTGAAGCGAAAAAATTAAAGAAAAAAACACTGATACCATTATTGATTGGTGTACTGTTGGCATCGAAAGAAAAATTCAAGCCATTACCATTACCTATTCCGGTTAGTAGCTTTGTTCAATGATTCAATTCAATCTTAAATTCATAATCCATAAATCAATTAATTCTTTTGCTCTCTCTCTCTCTCTCTCTGAATCTTCAATTACATTGATCTAATCATTTATTTAGATTCCATTACCAATTAAAGATGAAAAAGTTATTCCATATCCAGAACCATATCATTATCCAGTTTAGTAAGTATTGTTTCGTTGATCTTATTTAATTTTGAAAATAATCAATTTGATCAATGAATCGAATTAATCAAAAATAATTCTAACAAAATTTAGCGTCGATAATGGTTACGGTGGTGGTGGCGGCGGTTATGGCCACGGTGGTGGTGGCGGTGGCGGTGATTATGCAGCAGCTGGTAGTAATAATATTGCACAATATGCAATGCCACCACCAGCACCGGCAGCAGCACCACAATTTCGACCATATTAAACCATTATTTGGAATTCAAAAACTAAATTAAATTCGTAGCGACCAAAAGAAACCAAATTAAATCGAATCGAATCACAAATCAAATTTTAAAAAAAATTAATTTATGAATGATAAATGAAGCTGGTTTTCATTTTTAATCAATTCAAAATTAATTAAACAATCCAATTAATCAATTAATTATTATACGAATTCTGTAATTTCATCAATCAATCACTTGTCATCATTATCATCATTATCACCATTATAATCATTCATACTTCATCATCCAAACAATTATCATCATCATCATAATGCATTCATTATCACTTTTCATTCGAAAATCATTCGAAAATCCACATTATCATCATCATCATCATTTCAGAAAATTGAATTCAA
Source organism: Psoroptes ovis (assembly GCA_002943765.1). Classification (NCBI taxonomy): domain Eukaryota; kingdom Metazoa; phylum Arthropoda; class Arachnida; order Sarcoptiformes; family Psoroptidae; genus Psoroptes; species Psoroptes ovis. The sequence goes on from PQWQ01000012.1 coordinate 1,764,040, forward strand.
AATTATTGGTCCAAAACAAGCAGAAATCGAAAATGTTCAAAAGCCAAAAACAACAAATGCACTCAAAATTAACCCTTTCGTTCACTTGTCTCTATGGAAATTCGCTTGAAATTTTCAACGCCATATTCGTTTAGTAATCATTATCGTAGTCTTTTGAGCCATTGTTTCTTTTCTTAAGCTTTTCGCTTTACCTCATCAATAACTCATTCATTTAAATCATTTAAACATTCATTCATTGAGCTCATTCATTCGTTTCAAATCACCAAAATTATCATTGAATCTCATCAAATTCCAAATTTTAAACTTTTCAAATTCATTTTCGCTGATTCAAAATTTCAAATCGAAACTAAAACAAGGTCCGAATGGTCCGTTGTCGAAATCGGCCAAATGGTACCGAATGTCTTTAGCCATTTTTCGAAAAATTCCAATCAATCAAGGATTAGTCCAGGATTAGTCACATATTTATTTTCAGTCGTTTTCAAAAAAACATTTCCGTCAAAATTTTCACTCATTTTTCTTCTCTGTTCACGAAAGTCACGAATACAAATTTCATTAATCATTCAATTAATCAATTATCATCTTTGATCATTCACAAATCCATTGAAATACTAAAAAAAAACTAAATTCAAAACGAAATCCAAAGCAAATTTTCCATAAATTTCAACTTTTTGTAAAATTTTTCCAACAAATTTCTTCAAATTTTTCAAAATTATTTAAAATAAATGTTTTTACAATTTTTTTCAATTAAAATTATTTGAAATAAAAATTTAATCATCTTTTATTTGGTAGCCTTTGGCTAAATTGAAATTTCGGAAATTTTGGAAAATATTCAAATTTGGCGCCACAAAAAGACTTGTACAGTCATGACTCGTTTAACTCGAAGCTGAACTCCCGATCTTCCCGGCGCATTACGTGCCGAGCTCGGAAAAATTTTCGCAAAGATAAAACCCTTAGCATCTTGTTTTCTTAATTTCAATTTCTTCCGATCTAAAGAAATTCATTACCGCCTTTGAAATTGATGATGTTAAAAATCGGCTAAGTAAAACGAGGTATCACTGTACCTGTTGCTTGATTTGTTTACATTTTTCATTTCATTTAATTCATTTTTTCGCTCAGCATCAAATTAATAAATACGGACTCGGAAATGAATTTATAAATAAATGATGAAAAAAAACGAGTCAATGATTGATCTTAATTTCATATTTTCAATTGAAATAAACGAAAAACTGAAGAAAACATTGGCCGAAATGGTAAATTGAATTCAATTATCTTCAATGATGATGATTATGGATGAACATTAAGAAATTTCATATTTCTTTCATACATTTTATTAGTCCGTATACATTTTTTAGTTTTCATTTTTCGCTTTTGCAACTTATTAATTGTATCATCTTATTATTTATTTATTTATTTATTTAGTTAGTTAGCATCATGCAATTATTTTTTTCATCGTTGTTGATTCGTTGCCTTAATGACCGACTACGGACATTTCATACATACATTTCGTTTGTTCGTAAACATGTCCGTATGTTCGGAGTACGTGTTTTGGCCATCGGTGAGTTTTTTTTACGTACGGATCAAACTTCCTGATTGCAAAAACGCGATGTTTTTTCTCGTAGTTTTTCCCCGCGAAAAACAACGAAAAAAAATTTCCATGTTAACTAACGTGAAGAACAACAACGAAATCAATGAAGAAATACGTTAAATGAAATTATCAAAAGTGAAAATAAATAAATAAATGCAATGAAATGAAATGAAATGAAATGCAAAAAATAGAAATCAACAACAACAGCAACAACAAGAACAACAGCAGCAAGCAACAAGCTAAGACATGTTGAAATATGAAGAAATCTTTGAAAATTCAACTAAAAAAAAAAAAAAAAAAAAAAAAAAACGAAAATGGCCAAAAGCTACGAAGCTAGCCGAACATGTACGAATGTACGGACGGACGGATGGATGGATAAATCGGTGGATGTTTTACGAGCCTATGTTTCACTTTCACTTTCATTTCACCTCACCTTTATACGTGCATAACTTGCGTAAGTATGTACAATTTTCAATTGAAATGTTTATAAATTTTGATTTAATTTCATTTTTTCTTGTTTTTTTTTCGATGAAACAAACAAACATTTCAAACAGGTATCCGTTTTATTATCCGTATTCAATTCGGATTGTCCGAAAAATTTTTACACAGTAATCGTGATGTAATTCTATGTGAATGTCCATTGAAAACTTGTACATAAACATTGTGGACATCCGAAATCTGTATATTATAGCTAGCTGGCCAATTTTATTTGAAAATATTCATAATAATAATTTCAAAAATAATTCAAACATAAATAATAATAATAATAACAGTAATAATCAATTCAATTCAAAATTAAAAATTTATGCCAATGGTCAAGATTTTGGCCAATTTTATTTTGAAATTGAAATTTTGATCGATTGGAATGTGTGGTTGAACTTACATTGTTTACATTTCACAATACATCTTCGCATACAAAAATTGTTTAAATTTTAACCCTTTCACCTTTTTTTTTTGACATGTATTCATGTAATTTGAATTTTTAATTCTCAAAAATTCATTTATTTATTTCTATTCAAAATTCATGAATTTAAAATATCGATATTCAATCACAAATATTTTATAAAAATTTTCAACATATTTAGTATTAGAAATATCAGAAAAAATTCAATATGAAGAATGAAACACACCACCAATAACACACACATTTAATTACATGAAAATTCAAATATTCATTGAATAAAATTAATTAAATCAATCATAAATATCATAATCATTATTCAGGTTTTATCAATCGTAATGGTGAATATATTCAAAGATCTATATTTACAAATGAAATTTCGATTTAATTTGATTCGATTCGATTTTTTGATTCGATCATCTTTTTTTCGATGAATCTTTTGAACTACGAGATGATGATGATTTCGAAGTTGATGATGATGATGATTTAGAAGCTTTATTTGATGATGATGATGATGATGAATGTGATGAACGATGAGCTGAAGATGATGATGATTTATGTTCTGAATCATGATGTTTCGATGATGATGAACGACTTTTTGATGATGATGATTCTTTATGATCCGAAGATGAACGTTCTTTATGATCTTTATCTCTACGATTCGATGACGATGATGATGATGATGATTGATTGGATTTATTTGCTGTCGATGATGATGATGATGATGTTGAAATGTTATTTGATGATGATGATGCATTATTACTACTACGACTATTTCGATGTGATGATGATGATGATGATGTATTTGACTCATTATTACTACGATCACGTGAACGTTCACGGCTACCATGACGTTCTTTTCTACTGCTACGTTCTGAATTATTACTAATACTATTATTACGTTCAGAATTATTATTATCACGATGATGATGATGATTATGATGATGACTATCTCTATGGTCCCGGTGATCTCGATCTCTTTCACGTTCTCGTTCTCTACTATCAGAATAATGATCCCATTCTCTTGATGATTGATGATTACGTGATGATGATGATGATGATTGAAAACGATCATCATAATCGCGATCATTTTGTCTTCGATCATAACGATCCGATGATGAACGAGATGATGATCTTCCTACTGTGTCATAATCATTTCTTGATCGCTTATGACTACGTTGTTCTTCATAATCTTGATCATATGAAGATTGTCGATCAGATGGATGTGGTAAAATACCAGAACCTGGAGGTGGCTGAAATGGACGAAAATCACCAGCACCGAATGGTGGTGGTTGTACATTTGGGCCTAATGGTGGAAATAAACCAAGTGGTGGTACTGGTGGTGGACGCATTGATGATGTTAAAACATGGGGATCGACTGGTGGAAAACCAAATGGTGGCGGTGGTGGTAATGGAGGTGGAAATGGTGGAATGTTTGAACGATTCCCGATGACTGATATTGGATTCGGTTCTAAACGATCTTGATTCGATGGCGATGATGATGATGATGGTGAATGTTGTGATGATGAATTGGAAGGATTATTATTCGATGGTCTAGAACCAAGTAAACCTGAAACTGATCCAGGTAATGGTGGCGGTGGTGGTACTATAGGTAATTGTAATGGTCCTTGATTATTGGCGGCATTCGCATTCAGTATATCCAAATGTTTATGACGTAATGCTGATGGTGGCAACATTGGCGGTGGCATATTGAATGATGGTGGTGGAGGTAATTTTTTATTCATAGCTACATTAGGATATTTATTATCGTTCATAAAACCTTGATCATTATTGTTATTGATATTATTCAAAACATTATTATTAGTATTATTGATATTGTTATTATTATTATTCAAAGGACTTGGCATTGATTTGATTAAAGGTTGCCGTTCATCAATAGTAATCGATTTATTCATAACACCATTTTGTTGAGATGAATTTTGCTGTTGTTGCTGCTGTTGAGATGATGTTGTCGAAACATTCATATTTAGTACAGCATTTGTATCGAATTGTCCATTTTGATTCATAGAACGAATTTTTCGTTGTCTATCACAATAAATTTTCCATGTATCTTCATTGAAACCATAATTAAAATAATCAGTAATATCGGCACCCGGTTTACGCCATGGTTTTTCTTCCAATGAATCCAAATTTACATCATAAATTTGCATACCATTATATTGGCCAACTTGATCAACATCCAATGCTGTTTTCGATACATTTTTCACCAAAGGTGTTGTTGAATTTTGTGCAAATTGTCTACCACCTTTTTGTAGGTTTAAATTCAAATAACCAGTATTTGTTTGTGGTTGTAATGGTGCTTTAAAATCAATATCACCAATGGTTATTTGTACATCATCATCATCATCATCTTCGTCATCTTCTTCTTCATCATCATCATCATTATTATTATTATCATCATTTTCTTGATCATCGGTTCCATTAAAATCACCATTATTATTATCAAAACCATTAGCATTATCATTTTCATCACCATTTTCAATATTATTCGGAACATTATCATTATTATCATCATTGTTTTGATGTTCACGATAACCATATTCTTCTTCTTCTTCTTCATCAATATTTGAATTCATTTCAACATCATTATTATGATCATCATTATCACCATCATCATTGTCACCATTATCATCATCATCGTGATTAATTAATGCATTTAATTTATCATTTTCATTGTCATCATCATCCTCATTATCATTATAATTGCCATGTAAATGATTTTGAATTTGAGCCATTTCATCGCTGACATCATTTTCATTCATAGTATCATCAGTATCTTCGGCGGTGTTCATTTGATCCATTTTATTTCATTAAATTTTTTTGGAAAATTGAGAAAATTCAAACCAATTAACGATTGAAAATAGCCAAAAAAGTAAACAAACGTTAAAAAACAACCAAAATAATGCATGCAAATGTAAAAGCAATTGATGGGTATTTGTTTTCAAGAATAAAACCATCCGAGTGAAAATAGCCACGTTTGTGTTAAAATAGCATTTTTGTCTCAAATTTTCGGTTACTCAAATTACTTTCAAGTTTATTATCAAATAATTAATTATCAATTGAATTTTATTTCGTTTATCAATCAAATTTCAAGTTTTTTCATTTCAATAAAAAAAAAAAAAAACACAGAACAATTAAAAATTTTTGTGTATTTTGAATGTTAAAAAAAATGCTAATATTTTGAAAATAGAAATGGAAAGAACCAATTCATCGTTTGTATTTAATTTAATCATTTGTAATTTTTTGTTGCTTTCATCAATCAATCCAGATATTGATCAATTCGTAATTTAATCAACTTCTTCAATTGTAGGACCAGATTTACCGCCATCACCACCAGCTGCACCTGCTCCACCAGCACCAGGGAAGCCACCTGGGAATCCGCCAGGCATGCCTCCGGCAGCACCTCCAGCTTGTTGATATAATTTAGTAATGATTGGATTGCAGACGCTTTCCAATTCTTTACGCTGATGTTCAAATTCATCTTTTTCAGCCAATGCATTTGAATCTAACCATTTGAGAGTTTCTTCGACTTTATCCAAAATCTTTTTACGATCTTCTTCTGACACTTTAGATTTGATAGCTTCTTCGTCTAAAGTAGCTTTCATCTGGAAAGCATAGCCTTCTAAAGTATTTTTAGCTGCGATACGTTCACGTTGTTTATCATCTTCTTCTTTATATGATTCAGCTTCTCTGACCATTCGCTCAATATCATCTTTAGACAATCTGCCTTTGTCATTAGTGATTGTGATTTTATTTTGCTTGCCAGTACTTTTGTCAACAGCTGAGACATTCAAGATGCCGTTAGCATCAATGTCAAATGTGACTTCGATTTGGGGAACACCTCGTGGAGCTGGTGGAATACCACTCAATTCGAATTTTCCCAATAAATTGTTATCTTTTGTCATAGCACGTTCGCCTTCATAAACCTAAGTAAAAGACGTTCAATCAATGAAATTGAGAACAAATTTATCAAACGCACCTGAATCAAAACACCGGGTTGGTTATCAGCATAGGTTGTGAATGTCTGTGTTTGTTTTGTGGGAATGGTAGTGTTACGTTTGATCAAAGCTGTCATGACACCACCAGCTGTTTCAATACCCAATGAAAGAGGAGCGACATCCAAAAGTAAAAGATCTTGTACATTTTCTGACTGGTCTCCATTGAGAATAGCAGCTTGTACAGCAGCACCATAGGCGACAGCTTCATCTGGATTGATTGATTTGTTCAATTCTTTTCCATTGAAGAAATCTTGCAATAATTTTTGAATTTTCGGGATACGTGTTGATCCACCAACCAAGACGATTTCATTGATTTGTGATTTGTCCAATTTAGCATCTCTGAGCGATTTTTCAACTGGGTCCAAAGTTGATCGGAACAAATCAGCACACAATTCTTCGAAACGAGCACGAGTAATTGTGGAATAAAAGTCAATGCCTTCGAACAATGAATCAATTTCAATTGATGCTTGAGTAGACGAAGACAATGTACGCTTGGCACGTTCGCAAGCAGTTCGAAGACGTCGCAAAGCACGTTTGTTTGATGACAAATCTTTTTTGTGTTTACGTTTGAATTCTTGGACAAAGTGATTGACCATTCGGTTGTCGAAATCTTCACCACCCAAGTGAGTGTCACCAGCAGTCGATTTTACTTCGAAAATACCATCTTCGATAGTCAAAATTGAGACATCGAATGTACCACCACCCAAATCGAAAATCAATACGTTCTGTTCTCCTTTGGCTTTCTTATCTAAACCATAAGCAATAGCAGCTGCTGTCGGTTCATTGATGATACGCAATACATTAAGGCCAGCGATTGTACCAGCATCTTTAGTAGCTTGACGTTGTGAATCATTGAAATAGGCCGGAACTGTAATGACAGCACTTGTAATAGTTTTTCCGAGATAAGCTTCAGCGATTTCCTTCATTTTTGTCAAAACCATGGAAGAGATTTCTTCTGGGAAGAATTTTTTAATTTCGCCTTTATATTCAACCTATGATTTAAAAATAATTAAACAACGATCTTTTTAATAAGAAAAATGAACAGTATTACCTGAATTTTAGGCTTGCCTTCATCTTTCACAACAGTAAATGGCCAATGTTTCATATCAGCTTGAACAGTTGGATCATCAAAACGACGACCAATCAAACGTTTAGCATCGAAAACAGTGTTCGATGGATTCATAGCAACTTGACTTTTTGCAGCATCACCAATCAAACGTTCAGTGTCGGTAAACGCAACATATGATGGTGTTGTTCGATTACCTTGTTCATTAGCGATAATTTCAACTTTACCATGTTGAAAAACGCCGACACATGAATATGTTGTGCCAAGATCAATACCGATTGCTGGAACTTTTGCCATTGTTAATTGATATTAAAATTTGATAACTTAAAAAACAAATTCGTCAATAAATTAATTTTTGATGAAAATGAAATTAGTTCGAATTTTAGCTTTAAAATCAAATTTCAATTTAAAAAAAACTGAAAATATTGTAAAATATTGAAAAATGTTCAAATCTTGATTTTTATATGAAAATTTTTTGGTAGTCAAAAAATGAAAATTGAATTAATTTTTCTTGAAAAAAAAAATGAAATTGACGATTTGTATATGCAGCACCGTTCAAGAAAGCATTTAACCAATTACAACAATTGAAAATAATGGCAATAAAAAAAAAATCGAACAAAAGGTTGCCGGTTTCAGTTGGTGTGGAAAAAAAAATGATGAAAATCGATTACGCATGCGCCGAATAGTATGATAGAATTTTCTAGAATTTTTTTTTTGCAACGAAAAAATAGCTATTTCAACAAGCGCTATCTATTTGAGTACAAATAGTGTTTAGAATTTTTTTTTTTTTTTTTTTGAAATATGATTCGCTTTCATTTGACTTGGTAATGAATCAGAAACAAAATCATTCATCTTTTCAAATTTGATCATTTCAATTATTACTAATACAAATAAAAAGTTTTTTTTCAATAACTCATGTTTTATTTATCAAATCATATTCAACACATTGGTTTTGATAATGAAATTTAAAAAGAGAAAATGAATTCACAATAAGAAACCAATGACTATTTTTTTAAAAAATGAAATATAGATATGAAATTGAATTAATATAATTTTTATGATATCAAATAAATAAAATTATTTAATCAACTTCTTCGATTGTTGGACCCGATTTACCACCATCACCACTACCGGCACCAGCACCATCAAATCCGCCGGCACCAGGGAAACCACCAGGCATGCCACCAGGAGCACCGCCTGCTTGTTGATATAATTTGGTAATGATTGGATTGCAAACGCTTTCCAATTCTTTTCGTTGATGTTCAAATTCTTCTTTCTCTGCTAATGCATTAGCATCAAGCCATTTGAGTGTTTCATCGATTTTTTCATCAATTTTTTTGCGATCTTCTTCAGAGATTTTCGATTTGATGGCTTCTTCACTTAGTGTTGATCTCATCTGGAAAGCATAGCCTTCTAAGGTATTTTTGGCTGCAATACGTTCACGTTGTTTTTCATCTTCTTCTTTATATGATTCAGCTTCTTTAACCATGCGTTCGATATCGTCTTTAGATAATCTGCCTTTGTCATTAGTGATTGTGATTTTGTTTTGTTTGCCGGTACTTTTGTCGACAGCTGAGACATTCAAGATGCCGTTGACATCAATGTCAAAGGTAACTTCGATTTGGGGAACACCTCGAGGAGCTGGAGGAATACCACTCAATTCGAATTTGCCCAACAAATTATTATCTTTTGTCATAGCACGTTCGCCTTCATAAACCTATTCGGATAATTGAAATTGATTAAAATCATTCAGATTCATACTCTGATTTTACTTACTTGAATGAGGACTCCAGGTTGATTATCGGAATATGTAGAAAATGTTTGTGTTTGTTTAGTAGGAATGGTAGTGTTACGTTTGATCAAAGGTGTCATGACACCACCGGCTGTTTCGATACCCAATGAAAGAGGAGCGACATCCAAAAGTAAAAGATCTTGTACATTTTCTGACTGGTCTCCATTGAGAATAGCAGCTTGTACAGCAGCACCATAGGCAACAGCTTCATCTGGATTGATTGATTTGTTCAATTCTTTTCCATTGAAGAAATCTTGCAATAATTTTTGAATTTTCGGGATACGTGTTGATCCACCAACCAAGACGATTTCATTGATTTGTGATTTGTCCAATTTAGCATCTCTGAGCGATTTTTCAACGGGGTCCAAAGTTGATCGGAACAAATCAGCACACAATTCTTCGAAACGAGCACGAGTAATTGTGGAATAGAAATCAATGCCTTCGAACAATGAATCAATTTCAATAGATGCTTGAGTGGACGAAGACAATGTACGTTTGGCTCGTTCGCAAGCAGTTCGAAGACGTCGTAAAGCACGTTTGTTTGATGACAAATCTTTCTTGTGTTTGCGTTTGAATTCTTGAACAAAATGATTGACCATTCGGTTATCGAAATCTTCACCACCCAAGTGAGTGTCACCAGCAGTCGATTTTACTTCGAAAATACCATCTTCGATAGTCAAAATTGAGACATCGAATGTACCACCACCCAAATCGAAAATCAATACATTTTGTTCTCCTTTGGCTTTCTTGTCTAAACCATAAGCAATAGCAGCTGCTGTCGGTTCATTGATGATACGCAATACATTTAGGCCAGCGATTGTACCAGCATCTTTAGTAGCTTGACGTTGTGAGTCATTGAAATAGGCCGGAACTGTAATTACGGCACTTGTAATAGTTTTTCCGAGATAAGCTTCAGCGATTTCCTTCATTTTTGTCAATACCATTGAAGAAATTTCTTCAGGGAAGAATTTTTTCGTTTCACCTTTGTATTCGACCTACATTAAGTTAGAATAAATAGATAAATAAAAAATACTCCTCAATGATATATTGAATGATCATCTTACCTGAATTTTTGGTTTGCCTTCATCTTTCACAACAGTAAATGGCCAATGTTTCATATCAGCTTGAACAGTGGGATCATCAAAACGACGACCAATCAAACGTTTAGCATCGAAAACAGTGTTCGATGGATTCATAGCAACTTGACTTTTGGCGGCATCACCAATCAAACGTTCGGTATCGGTAAAAGCAACATATGATGGTGTTGTTCGATTACCTTGTTCATTGGCGATAATTTCAACTTTACCATGTTGAAATACACCGACACATGAATATGTGGTGCCAAGATCAATACCGATTGCTGGAACTTTAGCCATAATTTATCAATATATAGTTGAAATTTAATAGTTAAATTACAAAATTTTTACAAGTTATAAATTGGTAATAATTTAAAAATTTCGATCAAGTCGGAGAATTGAAATAAATTCAAATTTTTCTTGAAAAAGCCGTTTATAAGCAACTTTTGAAATAGTTAGAATTGAAATGATTTGTAATGCTAACACAATATACAGTAATAGTGTGACACACACGCTAAATGCCGAATCGAATATTCGAGAATAAAAAAGAGGCGGAACCAAATGAAAAAAAAATCTACAGTCGTTCTGCCTTTACCATTCGAGCATTAGTCATTGCTACGGAAATTTTGAAAAATTATCGGAATTAAATCGATTTCGAATTGATTTTTTTGATTGATTCGATTTAAATACTATCATTTTACAAAAATACCGAGCTGAATTTGGTCAAAAATCAAAATTTTCGATTTATTTCCATAAATCACTTCGCAAAAAATTGAAGTTATCCTGTAGAAATTTTTTTCTTCATGAATTTTCTAGAATTTTCTTTGATAATCAAAAAACACCTGATTCAACAGCGAAAGTGTAAATAGTCATTGATGTTTATTTTCATTAAAATAGAAAGAAATTAAATGAAATTGATGCAACTTTGATCTTAAAGTGGATTGATTAGTCATATCAATTTAATGAAAAAAAAAACAAAATAAAAAGTACAGAATTAAAAATTGAAATCAAATAGCAACAAACTGGCTTCGCTATTTATTGGAAACAAGTTTATCATCGTATCATCTAGTTTGTGGCATGATTGTAGACAAATTAACACTTGTTGAATTGTTGTACATGATGACATGAACACGGAAATTCAATGCAAAAATGAAAATTGAAAATAAAAATGATAGCACAAATAGACAAAAAGGAACAATGATTTCAATCATTTGATTTGAAATTTTCAAAATAGATCAATCCATTTGTTGATGAATAGATTGAAAAATGTTGTCATCCAAACATCATCATCATCATCATGGTCCTGGTTATTCAAATCCAATGGATGCATTTAAAAATGCATCAAAAGAAAAATATTTATATGTGACTTGTGTTAAAGCAAATGAAAATTGTCCCGATTATTTAGCAACAATCGATGTTGATAATGATTCGGAAACATATGGTCAAATTATTAATCGTTGTTATATGACCAATATTGGTGATGAATTACATCATTCGGTGAATTTTTGATTGTTTTATTGATTTTATTTTTTATAATTCATTTTTTTCGTTGATAAGGGTTGGAATTCATGTAGCAGTTGCTACAATGATTGTAGCAAAAAACGTAATAAATTAATATTACCTTGTTTGCGATCAAATCGTATTTATATCATCGATGTGAATGGATCTGAAACCAAAGTGTATAAAGTAATCGATACGAATGATATGCAAAAATTCAATGTAAGCGCTCCACATACTTCACATTGTTTACCAACCGGAGAGGTTATGATAAGTTGTATGGGTGATAATAATGGCCATAATCAAGGTTCATTTCTTTTGTTGAATTCCGATTTTGAACCATATAAATGTTGGAATTTGGAAACAGTACCATTTGGTTATGATTTTTGGTATCAACCAAGATTGAACATTTTGATAAGTACCGAATGGACATCACCAAATAATTTTCGTCCAGGATTTTTCACCGGGAACGTTGCCGATTCGAATTGGATTGATGATAATTATGGACATTGTTTACATCTTTGGGAATTTAAAACAGGAAAATTGATCAAATCGATTGATTTACGATCGAATGGCAAAGCTGATGCATGTATGCCATTGGAGGTACGTTTTTTGCATTCACCAGAATCACCAATCGGTTTTGTTGGTTGTGCTTTCAGTTCAAATGTATTTCGTTTCGAATACAACGCCGATAATGAAGACGATCCCTTGAAAATCGAAGAGGTTATTCGACTGAAGCCGAAGAAAGTAGAAGGATTCATTGGTGGTGAACGCATGCCAGCATTGATAACAGATATTCTTATATCAATGGATGATAAATATCTGTTTATATCTGCATGGTTATTCGGTGAAATACGACAATATTCAAATCTGACTGGCAGTGAGTTGAAATTGGTTAGTCGAATACGCATTGGTGGTTTGCTGGTGATTAATCCTTCAATAAAAACAATCGAAGATGATGAACCTATTGATAATTATCACGAAGAAGTTAATGGTAAGAAGATTAGTGGTGGACCACAAATGATTCAATTAAGTTTAGATGGTAAACGTTTGTATGCAACCAATTCACTGTATTCAGCATGGGACAAAGAATTTTATCCTGATATGCATGAACATGGTTCACAATTGGTGAAAATCAATATCAACGATGAACAAATGGAATTGGATCCGAATTTCATTGTTGATTTCGGTGATGAACCAAATGGACCATCATTGGCACATGAAATTCGATATCCAGGTGGTGATTGTACATCAGATATTTGGATTTAAATTCAAAATGATTGAAAATTTTATTTAAAAAATTACATTTTACCCTAAAGAATTATGAGATCTAAAAAAGAAATTGATTGTCAAATTTACATTAAAAATATGTTGTTTCAAAGCAAAAATCAAATACAAAAAATATCAGTTTGATTTACATGTCTCAATATATTGATAATTAAACTTTCGAACAAAGTATAGCCTTATATCCCATCGGAATTTGGAATGGGATACAATTTGGTGGTAATTTCAGTTGTTTTTGTTGTTGCATTGGTTTACCATCAGCACCATTATCACCAGAATTATCAGCACAAATAGACAATGAATAACCATATGGTAAACGATCGAAACGTATACAACCATCATTGAAAAATGTGGATGAATGACCACAAATATTGATATCAAAATTCAATGGATTCGGCAGCGGTAATGGCATACAATTATCAATATGATCCATTCGTGATTCATATGGATTGAAATGATTATGAAATGATGGTTTATTACCATCATTATTTTGATTGTTAAACAATGAAAATGATTGAGCATTAACCATATTGATGGTGACGATTGAGATGGCTGAAATAATGGCCACGATATCGGATGAAAATTTCATGATTAGTTAATTATATTATTCGATGATATATCGATAATTATTGAAAATTAAAATTGAAATTTGATTTTTGCTTGAAACAAATCGATGAATGATAAAAATGAACAATTTTTCCATCATTTATATATCTGAAAAAAAACATTGAAAATTTTCGAAAAATAATTGAAATCGTAAATTCATCGATCATTACATTGACATTCATTGATTGGTTGATGAGAATTGATGATTTGAAATATTTGAAATTGAGATTTCATCAAATCATACATTATTTTCTTCAATCTTTTCACCATTATTTCGGTGCTGCTACTCATGATTGACGGATGATGTGTTGGATGACCAAAGAAACTGACTAATTGCTGATCTGACATTTAATCAATGGTCGATTTGAAACAATTAGTCAAATTTGATGGTGATCAAGTGCACATTCAAGATTGATTAGAGGCTAGTAATTTAGCGCGCTAGTAATAATGACCATAAACAAATTATAATGTACAGAATTCATTTTTTTTTTATTATCAAAATTAGTTTAATTTTTCAATGTATCAAATAATGAATAGATAAAAATGAAATGATTAATTAAAATGGATTAAAATGAAATAAGAATTTTAAATATATTTAATATGATTACAATTTTTACAACGATAATTTGGATCATCTTTTTTGATTGAATAATAATCAATCCATTCATGTTCAGCTGCTTCATCTAATTGCATTCGTTTCGATGGTTCTAATACTAATAATTTTGATATAAAATCTTTGCTTAGCTCAGAAAAATAATTAGGAAATGAATATTTTAATTTTATAATTCGTTCATATGTTTCGGTTGTTTCGGCCGATTCAAATGGCGGATGGCCACATAAAAATTCATATGTCAATATGCCTAAACACCAAATGTCAAAATTATGATTATATGGTTGATGGCGTACAACTTCTGGTGGTAAATAATCGACTGTACCACACATTGTTTGTCGTTTTTGTGATGGTGCATGTACTGACCAACCGAAATCGGCTATTTTTATTTCACCATGATATCCAAGTAAAATATTTTCTGGTTTTATATCACGATGTATTACATTATTATCATGACAAAATTTTAGAGCAGATATAGTTTGTTTGATGTACTGCAATGAAGAAAAAAAAAGATGTCAATTTTTAATTATTTGATCAATCAATATTATTGATATATGCTTACGGATGCAGATAATTTTTCATCGAATCTGCCATATTTTTTTAATGGTCCATATAGTTCACCACGTGGTGCATATTCTAATATTAAAAATATTCGTGTATCATCCCAACAATAATCATATAAACGCAGAATATTTTCATGTCTTAAACGTGCTTGTATTTCGATTTCACGTCTTAATTGATGTGCCATTGTTGCGTTAATAATTTCTTGTTTAAATAATGATTTAATCGCAACAATAAAATGTTCTTTACGTGTACGTGCAAGATAAACACGACCAAATCTTCCTTGACCAAGTGGCTTACCAATTTCATAATCTTTTATGGTCATATCATTAATTTCATCATTATTATCATTATCATTATTTTTATCATGGATATCAGGATTGAATTTTGTTGTTGACATTTTTTTTTCTCTTACTTGCAATTCGAAAATAAACAAATGCAAACACCAAACAAATATTTTAAAAAAAATAAAATATCCGATAAATTAATCCGCCAAAATCAAACGGTCTTTTTTGAATGCTATTGACACGAATTCCAACTATTTCGACTGGAAGTATTTTACATTTTTTTTCGAATTTTTCTCTATTTTCAATGCCGCTAGTCGTGATTGCAGAAAAATTTGTTGTAGTAGCACAGGAATTAGTCGATAATCAATAAATAATTGTTTGAGTGTAGCAAACATATGTTTTGTCAAAAAAAAAAAAAATTTAAACTGAATCAAATTGAATTAAATTTAAATCATTATAAAGAACATAGCTAAACACAGCAATGGATCCACGTAATTTACCACCGATCGATGAAAAAACATTGTTAGCAAATTATCAAGCAATTTTAGCTGCACATCATTTGTCCACTGCCGGTGGCGGCGGCGGTAGCGGACAACAATCATCATCATCATCATCATTGTTGGCAAATAATAATAATTTCGCCGCATTGATGGCTGAAGCTGTTGCTTCAGCATCACAACATCAACAACAATCGTCATCATCTTCAGCTGCAGCAGCAGCAGCAGCAGCATTGGGAAACAATTTCAATTTTCCTATCCAATCTAATAATAATAATAATAATCAACAACATCAAATGTTTACACAATCATCAATTAATCATCCATCAATGATCAGTAATAATGTTTATCAAAATGAAATCTATAATATGGTACAAAATGCAATGGCATCAGGTGTGCCAACATTACATTTACCGACAGTTTATTCATATTTAGGCTATAATTATCCAAATTCAAGCAGTGGCAATGGGCAGTCATCATCATCATCATCGTCATCTAAATCATCGAAAAATCAATTAGAACAAAAATATTTGAAACTGATGGATTGTATTGCTGAAATTGGCCGTGATGTTCGGCCAATTTATACTGGATCACGAACAGCATCCGATCGGTTACGGCGACAAATAAATTTAGCTCGATCATTAGTACGTGAATGTTTGGTCGAAGTTGATCGCCGGTCATCATCGTCATCATCGAATAGGCCATCATCATCATCGTCATCAGCAGCAGCAGCAGCAGCAATGATTGATTCGAATCGTAATTAACGAATTGAATTTGTTTTGATTTGTGATTTATGCTTTCTTTTTTTGTATTAAATTTATTTTATAAATTTTTAAATGATGATAATTCATCTTTTATTTGTATAAAAAAAAATTGAAAATAATAATAAAAATAATATGAAATTTTTGGTCAAAATTCTGATGGTTTTGATGCAATCATTAGATCAATATTGATGCACTTGTAATTGACCATTTTCGAATGTTGTCCACTAATTCATCAATTTCTTTTGACATTCATCCTTGATCAATTTACTAATCATCGATCCTAGTACCATTTTTTCACAATTTACCACTGTTTTCAATTTGCAACCATCATCATTGGCCATTAATTCAATTGTAATCAGAATAAGTGAACGAAATTTTACTGTACATGCTGAATAATACAATTTCTGTGGTCGTTGTTGTTGTTGTTGTTTAGATTCATTATCACCACCACCATTGTTATTATTATCATTATTAATATAAAAATGTTGATTACTACAAACATTAACTAAACTTAAAATAATATTCTTAATCGATTGTTTTAATTGTTCAATATTTTGTGATGATTGTCTTGAATTCAATTCGATTACATTCACTATTTCATTCATACCGGTCAGTTTTTGTTGTTCACATTCAAAATCTTTAACACTACGAAAACGTATCGGATATAATATATCACCAATTGGTGCAACTAATTTTACTGAATGTTGACGATTAAATTTCAATTCAACACCAAGCGATGGTGATTCATTGAAATCGATGGCCAAAATGATTAATCTTTTTTCTTGTGGTTGCATCATTGTAATGGTTGCTTCATTATTTTCATGCTAAAATCATTGAAACAAAATGAATTAAATCAATTCAAAACAAATGAAAAAGGAATACTTACCTCAATGTTTTTGAATTCCATCACTTTATTATTATTTAACTGAATTGTAATACGATTTTGTGAACGATTATCATCTTGTTTCATCGCCGATTGTATCAATAATTCGACCAATGTTTTTGCATGTTCATTAATACGCGGAAAACGATATGTAACAATGAAACCATCCGATTCTTTCACGTTTAATAATTCAAATTCTTTATACGTGACCAATTCAGGTGATTCAAGTATACGGAATGGTTCTTGTTGTTGTTGCTGCTGCTGTTGCTGTTGTTGTATGTTACTATTCACCATCAATGGTAATAATGGCTGATGTAATGGTGATGCGATCATTGTTTGAGCATTATTCGAATTATCATCATTCGAAATGTGTAAATCACTAAGATCAAGTAATAGATCAATATTTGTTTCAGGCGTTTTCACTTGTTGTTGACGTTGTTTCGTAGCCTTTGATTTATTATTAATCGTTTCAATGATCTTTTGTTTCGGTTGTTTATGCGACTGTGGCTGTTTGGTTCGTTGCGGTGGTGGTGGCGGCGGTTCTTCTTCGTCTTCCTCGTCCTCTTCATCTTCATCATCCTCATCATCTTCGTCCTCTTCTTCTTCGCCATCGTCGTTGTCAATGTCTACTTGCTGATCTTCTTCTTCATCACCATCATCTTCTTCTTCTTCTTCGTCATCAACTTCTTCGGCTTCGTATTCATATTCATCAGAATCTTCTTCTTCACCATCTTCTTCATCGTCTTCTTCTTCTTCGTCATCCTCCTCCTCCTCCTCATCATCTTCATCATCATCATCATTGTCCAAGAATCCATTACGTGGTATAAGATTATATTTATCATTTTTACCACTTTTATTGGCTGATAATTTATCATTATTTTTATTATCATTGATAACTGGTTGTTTACGAACACTTGGATCAGGTGCTTTCAACGGATAATCCGGTAATTCTTCATAATCTTGCATACGTTTACCTAAGAAATGTGATAATGTACCGAAACGATAACGATTCGAATCATTTGAACTGGCCAATTGTGATGCTATCGCTGATGCTGATGTCGATGATAAACATTGTTGATTTAATAACTGATCGGCTATTATTACATCAGATTGTTGCATTTGTTGCTGCTGTTGTTGTTGAATTAATAAATGATTACGTTGCGAAATATTTGGCTGTTGTTTTGGCATCAATAATATTTGTCGAGCAAGTTTTGTGTCGTTGATTAAATGTTTTAAAAAACGACCACGATCACGTACATCATAATTTAGATCATATTTTGCTAAATTGAATACATATAATATCAATAGCTTTAATCGTTCTGTATCAATATTCAATGGCTCCAGTTGTTCTTCCTCATTATTTGATGAATTCTCTTGTTTATTATCAATCATAGTGATCCATAGCTTTGCTGCTAAATTCAATGCTTGTAATTTAACTAAATCATTTTCATTACAAAATGTTTTAGCTATTTGTAACAATACATTCGGTGCTAAACGTTGTGCATGACGATTACGATAACAAAATTCATTGACAATCCAAACAATTGTTGCACGTGCTTGTGGTTGTTGAATTTTTGTCATTAATTTTACAATTTGTTTAACAATCATCGATATTATTGTTTGATCTTTATTGATTATTTGTGTACGAATAACGACAATACTTTGCGCTACAATTGTTTCATTACGATTCGATAGTAATGATACTAAACCATTCAAACAAACTGGAGCAATCTCTTTGATACGTGATGCACATTGGCCAATCGATTCGATTGTGGCGGACATGAATTCCAAATCATCTTGATAATTCATAATATATGCTTGAAATTCACGTAATATCAGCGAAATATAATTGCCAGTATTCGATAAATTTGTCAATATTTCCAATTTCAATATCTTTATCTGTGTACTATCATTAGCTTTGACAAAAAATGATTTCAAATAAGGTTCAAACAATGATTTGATTGATCGTATCATTGGTTGATCATATCGTTGTTGATGATTAAGTTTTTCGTCATCATCATCATCAGAATCAGATTCACCATCTTTGGCATTCAAATTACCATTTTGTTGTTGTTTAGAATGATCAGCTGATAATAATAATGGATTTTCACTTTTACTATTAGCGTGTTGTTGTTGTTGTTGAGCCAAACCATTACTTTCTAACCATTTTTCATTAAATTCAGCCGATGTTAATGTAACAATATTTTTCAATATTATCAATTGTATTTCATAATGTGAATGTAATAAACGTATCAGCGGTCGTACTAATGATGATGTTATTTCAAAATTTGGTGCAATACTTAAATATAATTGTATGACGGCCAACACGACACCTGAATTACGACTTTGTAGTAATGGTTTCACTGAACGTATCAATAGCAAATGATCAGGATCAATTTGATTATTTGTTGAATGTTGTTGTTGTAAATGTATATTTGGATTTACGAATTGTGTTCGAGCATAACGTACTAACATATTGATTATGATTATTTGTCCCCATTCATCAACATCGACCAATAACATACATAATTTATGATAATTTTTATGTATCAAATCAAAACGTTCTGGACATACTTCTTCGAATGCAGCAACAGCCGATCCAAGTACTAAGCTTACTTTATCGGCCAGTAATTTTGCAATTATATCGATTACTTC
This sequence comes from Psoroptes ovis, assembly GCA_002943765.1. Lineage (NCBI taxonomy): Eukaryota > Metazoa > Arthropoda > Arachnida > Sarcoptiformes > Psoroptidae > Psoroptes > Psoroptes ovis. The sequence goes on from PQWQ01000012.1 coordinate 1,784,123, forward strand.
ATCTTTAATATTAGCATCTAATGATACTAATTTCGGAATGGCATGTGCAGCAATTTTTCTTACATATGGTGACATATCATTTGAACAATCTTTGATTGCAATCAAAACAATTGGTGTTATCATCGGTACCCGAATTGAACTAAGCACACGAATAGCAGAACCACGAATCAAAGGGTTTGGATCTTTCAATGCATGTTGAAATGTTGCTATCGATAATAATGCTAAATCTTGTTCTTGTTCAGCATAACGTGTTAAATATAGATAAACCAATTTTTTCAATTCAGTATTTTTGGTCACAACATTTTTGACAACATGTGGAAATAATTCTCTGGCTGATTCAGCTGAACGTCCTTTGGCTACCATCGTTATGATACGTTTCATTGCTTCAAGTTTCAACGATTCTTTGGAATTTTCCAACATTTGTTTTAAATCATCATATTTTGACTAAATAAAATGACAAAACAATGAATCAAGGCTCAAATTTCAATATTGGAAAAAATTTTACCTGATTTGATGATTGAAAAAATGATGTTTTCATTGTTGATTTATTATTATTTGTTGAATTTGAACCAAATGAATTAGATGATCCACTCGTAGTTGCGTTGTTCATTTGATTATGATAACCATATGATACATCATTATTATTACTGCTATTATTGTTTGATACAATAATTCCACTTGATGAATCATATTCCATATTTATTTGATTTGATTGATTAAAATTAGACATTGAATAATTGTTATTGATGGGAGTTTAAAGATCATCAAAAACAATGGATGAATAAATTGAAAATTGAAACGTTCAATTTTCTTAGAAAATATATGAATTGTCACGGATATTTTATCACAAATAATAATTGAATTATTGAACAAACAGCAATCACACTTGGCCGGTCATCATCATCATCATCAGTGATTTTGTTATCATTCGGGTAAACTTTTTATTTGCTGCAGACCTCGTCAAATCAAATTAATATTGAGCTTTGAGCATTCATAGAGTATACATGAACATTCATAAAATAAACCAATGAAAGATGATTCGTACAAATCGAAATTATCTTATCCAAAAGAAAATCAATTGAAATTTCTTTGATAAAATTTTTCTGCTTCGTTTAAGCCTTATTATTATTGGTTAACACATCATCAAATGTGAAATGAAATGAAAAATAAATGTAAATAAATAAACAAAGCCCATATAAAGTTGAGAGAAAATTTTTTTCAATTGTTGACATTCGCTGCCGACAGATGGCGTAACTATTCTGAGAATTTTTGAAAAAAATTCAAAAATTTCAGCCTTTACGCTCTACAATATTCGCGCCACTCATTGAATTTTGCTATGACTGTGGTGCTTGACGGGCGCCTGCAGAGCTTCTAGGGTCAATTTTCCTCGTATTAACTCATTGAAATTTGAGTAATTTTTCGTAATTAATTCAATTTTAGGGAAAAAATTCCAAATATTTCGATGGAATAAAAATGTAAATAAATCAATTTCGACATATTTTTATGAATGAAATTTAGTTTTTTTGGCTTGCGTTTAGTATTTTTGAACAATTTTACTTTGGATGGATTTGAATTTCAATGAGAACATTGCCGACAATGTTGACAATAAATCAAAACAAATCGATAATACTCATGGCATTAAATCGCTTATTTCAACAACAACAACAACGCCAGCAGCACCATCATCGATCGTTGATTATGGATTTGATGATGATGATGATGAGGGTAATGACAATGAAGATGGCAATCGAATGATGGTCAATAAAAAACCTCGTATCGATACATCGAATCTATCCACATCAAAATTTTCATCCACACCATCTGATACTCATCCATATCCATTGTATTGTAATCAACAATCATCATTATCATTATCCCAATTACCACGACCATTACTACCACCTCCACCACCATCGTTGAATTTCTGTGATACAAACAATAATATGACATATTCTAGATTCGAATTTGAATCAAAGTGTAAAGACTCAGGTGATAATCTACCGAATCATCATTTGTATTATGATCAAAATCATCCTTTTAATCAACCAACCTTTCAATCGACATCATCATATTCGGGATCACAGTTATCACTGATATCAGCTGATTCATTGAGCAGTGATTCGAAACGATATGCATCGAACAAATGTCTACAATCAATGATTTCGGCAACAATCAACAACGATCATGATCATCAACCAATACAACAACAAAAAGCAATCGGCACCTTTACAATAACTGGTGAAAAAATCCGGCGGCCACCGAATTCATTTATGATTTATGCTAAAAATCGTCGCCGAGAAATATTGTACGCAAATCCACATATGACCAATAAAGATGTTAGTAAACAATTAGGTTATGAATGGCGACAACTGCCCGATGATCGTCGTGAATATTTCAAACAATTAGCGCTTAATTATAGTGTTGAACATAAGAATAAATATCCAGGTAAATGTTAATGTGTGTTTATTTATGTTAAATATGACAATAACAACACACCCTACTCATTTAATTCTTTTCCCATCAACCAATCAATGTAGGTTATTATTATAGTCCAATTGAAGCACGTAAACGTAAAAAAGAAAAATGTTCGAAACGAATGAAATTAATGGTCAACAATGAACAACAATATCAACAACCAAATACATCAACCAATCATTCGAATGAGTCATCATTAAATTCACAAGCAAAAACATTGAAACAAATGACTAATCAATCATCAACAACATTTGAGCAGCAGCAACAAATACCATCAAATCAACACCTACATCAACAATCGAATTATCAACGACCATCCCATCATTATTATCAACAACAACATCTTAAGACGTTGCCACAAATGAATTGTATGCCTTTATTATCATCAACATTATCATCGATAAATGAACAGAACAATAATGGCGATAAACAAATGCATTCATCGATAATTGATTCGAATAATGACAATCATAATAATAATAAAACCGATTATTATCATAATCAACAATTTCCGATCAATACAAATTGGACAATTGATGATAATAATAGCAATAATGATAACAATTGTAATAACCATAATGGTAATGGCTTTGATCGTAATAATAACGACAATCATCAAATACAAAGACTTCCGTCAACAAGTGAATCAATTAATGGTGATAATTCACGTAATGTGAATACAATGAGCGCAGATCGAACATCATTCGATCATTGTTACGGTGCTCAGCACCAGAATTATCACCAAGGACAGCACCAACAGCAGCAGCAGCAGCAGTCATCATCATCAATGAAGATCCATACATCGAATAACATTGATAATCGTTGACGTATTCTTAAAGGTTTATTAATTATAATCAATCAAAGTAATTAATGGATAATTAATTTAAAAATTTCGAATGATCTGAGTAATTTCGTTGATCGATTTTTCTCGGTTGATCGAATGATAATTGATGAAGGAATATGGTAAAAGAATTCTCGGGACTTCCCGGGAAATGTATGTTTGTTCGTTTGTACGGATCATATGATCCATTTTCGGCCAGCTGGCCGGCCGGCAAGAGAACAACGGGACCCTTAGATGTTCCAAAAGTACACAATTTTATTTGATGAACCGGAAAAAATACAAATGATGTCAACCATTATAATGTTCCATTATTATGATCATCAACATCATCATTATCATAAAAATGATTAATGATAATTGATGCACACACTTAAAGGTGTGGACAATTCGAGAAATTTCGAATGATGTCATTCCTTTTTTTGATTCATTGTCAATTTGAATGAATTAATTTTTGGATTTTTAAGGTATAAAAAGCCTTAGATACAAGAATTTAAATTTGAATTATCTTCAGTATCTTCACATTGACCATTCATCCATTCATTCATTGTTTTTCAATTACAAAATGTTAACTTAGAATTGTTTTGTTTCGTTCGGAATCAATTTGAAAAAAAATATTATGAAATGAAAATATTCAATGATAATAATAATCAACAACAATTATCATTCAAATTTAATAATAATCATCCATTAGATACAGATAATAATGATAATTTAAGCAATAATAGTAATAATAATGAAAATATTGATAATAATCCTATCAATTCATTTGATAATGATGATTATTGGTGGTCATTAAAACAAACAAATAAACATTTAAATAGTCTATTACTTCGATCATGTAAAGATTTATTTAAATCTTGCAACTATTTCAATGATAATGACAATGATTCAATGAATCAATCACCAATCAATTTAGATGATAAATTCGATGATAATCACAATAATCATAACAATGGTAACATGATGATTAAATCAATGAATAAAAAAGCCGATCGATCGAAGCCATCGAAGCCATTATCATCATCGGTGTCCCTAATGAAATCGCTATCATTACCGCTATCGAAACGTCAACAGCATCAGCAATCATCATCATTGTTTTCATCATCATCATCATCATTATTTTCATCACCATCTTCAACGATGTTCGAAAAGAAATTGTTTCGAAGTAAAAGTTTGAAATTAAATAAAAAATTTTCAACAATTAATTCAAGTAAATCAGCGATCCTTAATCGTTGTTCATCGATTAATTGTAAAAGAATTCGAAATCATCATTATCGTTCATCATCACCAACATCATCGATATTATCATTATTATTTTTAATTACAATCATATCAATGTTAACATTATTATCATCATCATCATATATTATGATGATAAAAGCTGATGATCATATGATTAATAATGAAAATGAATTATCAAATATTGATAATAATAATAATAATAATAACAATTCATTTGATGATGGCGAAGGTGGTGATGGTATTAATGATGAATATTCATTACAAGAATGGAAAAATATATTCCATTCAAGATCGGATGATGATTGGAAACAGTTGTGGCATCATGAAAAACATCGTCGTTGTCGTAATGAATTATTGATACACATGGAATTGGTTTGTCAAAAAGATATTTATAAATTGAATCGTCGTAAGAAAAAACGTCTTGATGCTGGTAAGTGGTATATTTCGATTGTAATCAAATTATTTAATTTGGATTGATAATCCTTTATTGGGCTATAGAAATGATGCAGAGATATCGACGTCTCATCAATGATAATGGCGAATATGATCATGTTGATGGTGAAGGTGATGCATCCCCTCAATCAAATAATGATTATTTATCATTCAAAGATGCAAATATATTTGCATATAAACAATTGAAACGTTTTTTGCGGAATCAAGATGATAAATATTCGAATAATGATGATGATCATCAAAATTATCATAATCAAAATAGTGGTGGAATGATGGCCATTAGACAACGTAATAAACGTGGTATTTCGGATGAATGTTGCCATGGTATGAATGGCTGTTCATGGGAAGAATATGCCGAATATTGTCCGGCCAATGTTCGATTAAGGTCATAAACTCCAAATTTGACCAATCAAATTATCAATCAATCATCTCGATCAATCAATCGACCAATCATTCATCAATCGAATGCACCTGAATAGCTGCAAATTATCATTTGAAAATTTCATTTATTTATTTATTCATTTTTCAATCATTTCCATATTACACATTGATCATAATTGCAATTAAAAACAATCATTCATTTCATTTTAAAATTCATGATTATAATAAATCTAAATGTTCGGTGTTAAATCTAGAAATTTTTCATAAATAATTTGCATTTTTAAAATGTCCAATCCTTTATTTCGATTTATTGATTAAATCCATTGAATTATCCATTTGAGACGATGTCCTCAAATTATCCAATTTGAAATTACAATCTTTGAATCTTTCACCATCTATATCCAAAGATTATTCCAAATATTCACCTTTGAGACTTTGAAAAATTCAAAATTCCAATTTATCAACGATAATTTCAAAGATTTCGTAAAAATTATATAGAAACGATCACACGAGGTTTCAGTGTTGTTCGGGGACTTCGAATCAACATTGAATGAAGAAATTATATAGACCAAGATGGTAATATTCTTGAATGTTTGTTCCAGAATTATTGTTTCAATCTTTGGGTACATATTCTTAAAAAAGATATATGAGTGTTTTGAATCACCAAAAAAAAAAAAAAAAAAAAAATGTAAACAAATTACCGGATCAAAATTCAAATTAATTTGAATTAATTCAATTCAATTCGACTAGATCAGATTTAATTTGAATTTCATTCTTCCAATCAATGATTCGATTATGAAAATAACAATTAAAATACAAAATTGTTATCTTTACACACGAATGTATTATAATAAATTTATTGATTATTATAATAATTTATGGCAAAAATATCTTCTATTTAAATGTTGTATATCAGTGATACCGTTGTATTTATTTCTATTATCAATAGGTTTTTATTGTATTTATAAACAATTGGAAATACAAACAACATTGAAAACAATGTATGAATTATTATTTATAATATTATCAGCAATTGTTATATTTATAATTGTATTGACATTGGCCACATTGAATGGTAGGTCGAGCAACAGCAGCAGTAGCTGTAGCAAGAATGTTGATGATCAATTGAATTATCATCAAAATTTAAATCAAATAATTATCGGAAATGATTTGTTAAATTCAAATAATAACTATATGATTGACCATGATCACGAAGATGATGATGATGACGATGACCATCGTCATTCACGTTATATTAAAAACAATTATCGTCGTCGAAATAAATCATTGAGCGATGAATTATTGAATTTAAATTCAAATAATGATAATTGTAATCAATCGAATCAAAATCAAAAATCAATTACAACAAATATAATGAAATTTTTATTCGGTAATTTTAATGATCCAAATGATTCGGATTATTGTTATTATGGTGATTCGGATGATGATGATTTTAATGATAATAATAATAACAAAAATGGTAAAGATTCAAAAACCGCTAATCAATCAATACGTAAAATTGATGCTGATCTATTGATGGCAGCTGCCAAAATTATTGAAGATAATGATTTTAATAATAATTTATCCAAAATTGATAATGAAACGCTGCTGCAGCAAACATTATCGATTGTCCATCAACAACAGCAGCAGCAGCAAGCGGAATCCCGAGACTGGATCAGAAACTATCCGAACATTGACTTCCAAATCAATAATGATCACCAACAACACCAACACCAACACGACTATCGCCAACATCACCAACAATACAATTATGACTATCAAATAAATCCCTTGCTGCAATCACCATTGATCGATTCGAATTCGAATTCCAATCCAGCCAATTTGGCCAATTCAATGATCATCAATAAATACAGCAACGATCAAATCAATAATCAATCGAGACAAAAACAATCAAATACAAATCATCATCATCATCATATTACTCATCATTTAAATCAAACAAATGATAATCAAAATAATCATGACAACATTACAATACAAATGTCAAACAATGACATGTTTGATCATGATCATCATCCACATCATCCTTACCATTATCATTATCAATTCAATGATAATCATTCACATCAATTCAACAATAATCATCAATATTCAATGAACTATGAATATGATGATGACAATGATGATGTTGATGATCATTTGAATGGTGATCGTCCTCCAAGCTATGAAGAAGTTATGATTGAAAATTCTCAAATTATTTGATTTCAAATGATGATCATCATAATCACAGTCAAAATACTCAAAATACACAAAATACACATATTCAATGTCTGTCTAGACACCGAATGATATAAATGTTTGCACCGAAACATTTAAAATTGAAGTATTTTTTGTGTCTGTGAAGCTACTTATTCATAGTTTTTGTATCCAGTTTTTGTCTCATCGAACGATGATGATGATGATGATGATGTTGATTACATAATCATTAATTTAAAATAAATGAAATAAATATGAATTAACATTCATATCAATATGAATGTGTTTGCTTCAGTGTGTTAGCGATGGCAAACAATTTTTAATTAAATTCATTGATTCAATTCCATACATCCATACATATTCATATTAATGATCATTTCAAAATGATCATCTTCACTTGTCATAAGAATGGTATGAATCCTCTTGTTTTCCTGTGAATATGAAATGAATCGAAATGAAATGAAATGAATGAATCTCTCTCCCGGTGTCTCTCTTTCGGTGTTTGCCATTAATAAACTAAAGTGATTGCCATTTATTTCCATGATAATCACATGATATTCGATGATTAAATGATTGTACTCTGTATTTATTCGTATTCATTGATGATAAATGAATGAAATGAAATGAATGGAATGAATGAAATCAAATGAATGGAATGAAATTCAAGGTATTTCCATGAATCATCCCGACATATATTGTACATATCGCTTGAAATTGTAATCAATTAATTAATCATTTTTTTTTTTTTTTTTTTTTTTGATGATGATGATGATCGGGGATTTTTTTTGAGGGAAAACTCAAAAATGAATGAAATCCTCCTGCTGTTCAAATGTCTGATTGTCGAATTGTAAATATATTAAGTTAAAGTCGTCCACGAGGCGTCTAACATCACAGACAATGATCGCCTAAATCAAACATCAAATTAATTGTAATTCAAAGTTCAAAAACATTTTATGAATTCGTTATCATCATCGTCATGTGATGTTATTGTTTGAATGTTTTTTCAATGATTGTTTTCCAATGAATATTTTCATGATTTTCAAATTTGAAATAAACAAAATGTTTGAAATGAGCAAAATCATTGAAATTGAAATAAACAAACAATCTTTCAAGTCTTTGATTGCAAATTTTTGTGAAATATTTTTTTTTCTTTGGTTTTTAATTAATTAAAATTTGAAATTTGTAATTGAAATAAATAAATGAATGAATCAATGAAATTATGGGTAAATAATTATGGTGAGATGTATCAATGAATCAGAAAATGAATTACATGAATTCAATGGATCAAATTGAATTGAATCAATTGAATCATTCGAATAAATAATAAATAAATGAATAAATTTTAAATTTAAAATCAAAGAATCATTTGAAATATAATTAAAATATAAATGAATGAATAAATGGGTTATAATTTAATGCGATGATATCATGACACGTTTTCGACGATGTAAATGATGGTCAATAATGATGATGATGAATGAATTAATGGCTTAATGATAATGATGAATATGGTTTGATGATTAATAGATGAAAATTATTTAATTGATTAATTAATTAAGTAACTAATTCTATTTATGATTACTAAATGCTAATGTTGTTAATGTTGTTGTTGTTGTTGTTGTTGCTGCTGCTGCTGCTCAAATTCATGCTCATTGTTCAATATAATTGGTTTTTTATTATGTTCATTAATAATTTCATAACGATCAATCGGTTTTAGCGTAACAATTGATGTATTCATTGTTCGATTATCCTCTTGGGGATGTTCAAGTTTAAACATATTGGCCAGCAATTGTTTACCGGCCGTAGAATTATAAAGAAAATTTTCAATCAACAACTTTGTACGTTCAGGTAATTGACCATTTTTTTTATATTCATTAATTTCATTCAATGTTAAACGATCGATAAGTATTTGATTTTTAATTGTTGAATTTGACATGTCTTCATCATCATCATCATCATCATTATTATTATCACTGTCATTATCATTACTATGATCAACATTATCATCGTCAACATTATCATTGAAATTTTTTAAATTTGAATTAGTCAATTCGGATAATTTCTTACGAAATGCTTCACCGATTGGATCGCTGATCTTGTTCAAGATTATCGATTGCTGTTGATGATCATCATTATGACTACTATCAATATTACTATTATTAATTGGTTGACATTCGATCAATGAATTCAAGATCAATATCAATGATAATAACATCGATATTGATGATATAACGGTATTATAATTGTCCATGTTGATGCTGTTATTTGGATGAGAATTGTTCAATGATAATTCGAATATTTGAAGCTAATGTGATTAAGAAGTAAATATTGTGATCTTCAAGCCAATATATCTTCAAGCAAACATCTACAGATACCGATGGTCAATGAAATTCGATTTGAAAATTTTAAATCAATGAATGAATATGAATAATGAATGAAGCTGAATTCTCTTTTTTTAGATAACTCAAAAATCAATGAAACATTCAAAAATCATTCAGCTTTTATCTTAAAAATGTTTGAAAATTTGTTTCTATTTTTATTGTTGTTGTTGTTGTTGTTTGTTATTGGTGCTATTGGTGTTGTTGTTGTTGTTGTTGAATATTGTTGTTGTTGTTTATCGTTTATCATTGTCAATTATTATATGTATCCGACCACACCACCAACACACCATCATGCATCACATGCATTTAAAACACACACACTATTCACCATTCAAATACACACACACTAACACACATGCAAAATGATATCATCATTGGTGCATTTATTTCGTTTTGATCAACAGCCTTGTCTTCTTTGCCGCCGTTGTTGTTGATGATAATGTTGTTTCTGTTTGTTATTAATATTATTATCTTATTCATAACAGCAGCCGCAGCCACAGCAGCAGCAGAAGAAGATATCGAAAATATCTACAAAATTTATGTTTCTCTTCAGATGAAGATTTCTTTGATGATGATGATGATGAGGATGATGGTGATGATGTTCGGAAAATGCCATCAAATATCTTGTCGCCTGTTCAAGACACCAAAGACAATGAAAAAAAAATGATCAAGTCATTGAAATGGTGATGATCATTGTTTTATGATCATCACATAATGGTAAATCTTCATCGTAGTTTGAATGTCTTGAATCAGAAAGAATCGATTCTGATGTTGTTGTTGTTGATGGTGTTTGTAGACATAAATACTTTACCACCATTCGTAGCCTGCCATTGAATGATAGCAATGTAAATTGATCAACAACAACATTGAACACATCCCAAATATGATCAGATTTTTAGATTGAAAATTTCGAATAATTTTCGTTGTTTTGGGGGCCGAAACGGTTGATGCGCGACATTCAAATTCAGTTTTATTTCATTTCATTCATTGTTTTTTCACTCATATCATTGGACATCATTGATATTGTTTGACATCAATGACAATGATGATGTTGATGTTGATGATGATGATCATAATAATAACAATCGAATGACGTATGATTGGCGCCAATTCAAATTGTTTTTTTTTTTTTCAATTTTTTTCCTTTGAATTTCTGGTTTTTATTTTTGCTCTAAATGGTAGATACATTTACTGAAAAAAAAAATAATAATTTAAATCTGGGTAAAACCAGTGTGACAAATATACAAAAACCAGAACAGAAAAATACTGAAAAAAAAAAATATTCGACAAAAAAATAGACAGAACAAAATTATGACAAACTTTTTCTAGGTTTGTCTGTTTGTCTGCCATAATTTTTGAAAAATAATAATCAAAGACTATTCTTTGTTTATTTAATTCTATGACTAGAATTTAGAGAATTATTCGGTGTTCGGGGATTGACTATTTCAAAATCTGACAATTTACCATAGACAATCGGTAGTCTTTGTATGAAATATCTTGAGTCATCGAAAAATGAAAGAAATTTTAAATTTTAGAAATTACCAAGAAAAAAATCTGAAAAAATAAACGGAAACAAATTCAAATCTCGGAATTTTTTCAAAATTAGCGCCAATCAATTTCTTTACCGGGAAGTTTTTTTCCATCGAAAAAAAAATGCGCCAGAATTTCCTGGAAAATTGCTAATTTTGAATTTTTGAAAATTCTTTTTGAAATTCTCAAAATTTTAAGTTTTCAAATTCCTTATTTCTACAAATAAATATTCAACATCAACATTGAATCAGTCAGCGCATTTATTTATTTAAATTCATCCAAACAAAAAACAAATCGAATCGAATTAAAATCAATTTTTTTTCCTGTCAATTTTCATTTAAAATTTTTTTGTTTGTTTGTTTCCAAATAAAAACATCATGATCAGCATCATCATCATCATCATCATTATTTGATAAATATCCAAAGAAAAAAAATATTAATAGTAAAAATCAAATAAATATATCCGTCTAGAGTCTAGACTCTAGACTTATTGACTATTTGTTTTATTTTACAATCATTTTCAATCATTATCATTATCATTATTATTATCATATTTGATGATTATTTGAATTGAATTTTTATTTTCACATTTTACAAAGATCAAAAAAAATTGAGTAAAATTTCCAACATAAAAAAAACAAATGAAAGAAAACTAATGAAAATTCCAAATCCCTATCCCTATTATATTTGAACATTATGATTTCATCTTCACGTAATCACGTTGTGTGCATTTATTTGCCAATAAAAAAATGTTTAAATCAATAAATACTTATGATTTCAAATGATTCAATTTAGTAAATTAATCGATTGATTCTCTTTCCAAAAATGAATGTCTGATCAGAATGACAGATGATGATGATGACATGAAATGACATTTGAATCATTGAAATGTCCTCGAAATTCTGTGAATTGATGGAAATTTGAATAATTTTTTGAAGGCCAAAAAAATTCTTCTATCATTGTTGATAGAATCATCGATTCATTCATTTACCAATGATTATCAAATGGTAATTCAATATTACATGAAATCCGATGAAAATCTCGATCATATGAAGCAAAAATAAGCTTCAAACAATGAAACAACAACAACAACAAGATCAGCAGCTCAAGAATTTGATATATTAAATCAAGTATTGAAATTGAGTGCAAAATACAAAATAAGAATAAATCACAGACAAAATTCATATGAATGGCAATATCTTTGAATATCTTTGAATCGAATAGATTTTGATTTGATTAATGAATTGAATATCAAGATTCAAGAATATCAAATTTTTAATAAGAAATTCAATTCAATTAAATCACCGAATTTCGTTTTATCTTTTTGTTTTTTTTTTTTCATAACTTGTCATCATTTGTGATTCATACATTTGATACGACTACTGGTCGCTTTTTCATTGTTGTTGTTGTTGCTGCTGATGCTGATGCTGTGGACTTGTCAATATTCATTATTCATTGACATTTATGCCATTTTTTAGATTAATTAATCGTATTTGTATGGTCACAAGCGTATGGGAAAAAATCCTACGAAGAAATCTCGACATTTTTTGCTTGTTGTTTGGGGCCTTTTTGTATCAAAAATTTCAATTAATTTTCATTATTATTATCAATTATTCATTATTATTATTTACGAATGATTTTCTTGATTATTTCATTTTTTTTGTTGTTGTTGTTATTCTTTCGGTTCCTGTCTAGTCGTGTTTCTAATGAATCCAATATAACGATTGATTTATCGGAAAATTTTTTCAAACGAATCAATTAATCATTCAATACAATCATCAATTGATTCATTAATTAATTGTTCGATTAATATGAGATTAGATTAATATGAGAGATTATGAGAAATGAATGAATGAATGAATGATTATTGAAATGAAATCGAATCCGGACAAATTTGTGAATTTCCGATTAAATGAATCAATAAGTTTTGATCGAAAATTTTGAATTTAATTTCGATTTACGTCGACCAAATTTGTTCAATCCATTCATCAATGAATAAATCACAATGGAAATTTCCTAAAAATGACAAAATGACAATTTTGAAATTTTCAAATTATTTTTGTTTATTTTAGAGCCGAAAAAAAATTGAAAAAATAAATGATTTTCATTAATTCAATAAACACAATAAACACACGCATCAATTGATTGATTGATTGATTACATTTCAATATAATAATCATTCATAATAATAAAATTTGAAAATTGTTTTACATTTTATGAATATCTTTTTTCGAATTAATTTATTTGTTCATTGATGATGTTTGATTGATTGATTGATTATAACTTGTATCATGCTGGATTCTGTGTGTTTGATGTTCAATGGTGGAAAAATCGATTGAATCAATTCTGCTTTTATGCGCTGAGTTTTAATAAAATTGATTAGTCGGATTATGTGAACGTGGTGTTTTAATTTTTTCCAAATTTTTCGTCACAATATCATGTAATGATGCATAATGATTACGTAATTCAGCGACAGTCAATCGTAAACTAACAAATTCTTTTTCATCAATTTCCGATACATTACGGCGAAAATCATCAACATGTGGATATTTGGCTATTTTTGTTATGATACGTGCACGTGATAGAAAATATTTTGACATTTGATCAAAATATGTTGCTGCTTCAGCTTCAACTGTACGTATTTCCGTTAGAGCTTCTTCTTGTATTGATACACCAAAATTATTACCATCTTCAATACGTGGTATCAAGAATAATACCCACATTTTTAATAGATTTGTATCTTCAACTAGTTGTCGAATTAATGGTTTAACTAAATCAATTAATTCAACAATATATTTATTACATCTAACATGACCATATGGTAATATTAATACACGTGAACCATCATTACTTATTGATCGTATAGCTTTATCATCATCTTTTAATTCTTCTTCGTTTTCTTGTTCAGTCAATACAATATATTTACGTTTTTTCGATGATGATGGACCATTAACGGATGATGTTTGTTTCGATTGAATTTGTGATGATTGTGGTGTTGGTGATGAATCGTAATCAGTTGCCGATGAATTTTCTGAATCATCTAATTGATTATTGTTTGTATGAATAATGACATGTTGCTTAGTATTATCAATCGTAATCGATTGTGATTGTGCAGGCGTTACATATGGATGATCAGGTATCGGTATATTGATATCATGCTTGATTTTTTCCAAATTTTTCAAACTAAATTTTTCACTCTTATGATTGCAGTTGATCAGAATAATTAATGAATTGTGAAATAAAGAAAAAAAGAAGGACAAACCTCAAGTAATTGATGTAATTCAATTGCTTTACGTGGAAATGTTTTCAATACTAATTCTTCGGCTTCTGCTTTAATATCATCTTTAAATTTAGCTATCTTTAAACAAAAAATAAAAGATTTCAATTAGAATAATAAAACAACTAGAAACACATTAAAGGTACAAACCTTTGTAGCATAATCTGATTCAGTGGCTGTTGATTGTGTTTTTGACATGATTCGATTTTAAATTTTTTGAAATCTTTGTCCTTTGAACAAAAATTAAGTTAGATTTAAATTAATTTATTTTTTTCCCCTTCAAATACAGCAATAACTAATAACAATAACAAATACTCAATGAGAGAGAGAGAAAAAATGTGTTTTTTCATTTTGTTTACACTTTATTCGAATCCGTACTTTATGAATTAATCACCAAGGAGCACGTGTTTTTATTTATTTTTTGAAATAGGAAAATTGAATCATTAAGGATGACTAGCGGCCATTTTCTTTTCTTTAATTTATCAAAAAATTAATCAATCATCATTGATTGCGTGTAAATATATTCGACACGTGCACTTGACGAAATATATTTCTCTTTTTAATCCATAATTTTCCTTCATTAATTGCAATCATTGCAACAATTTATCGGCTAATCATCGAGTGCGGATGCATTAAAAAACGTTATCTTCTTCCTTCATCTAAAATAGATAATGCAGATAGTAAGAGGGTAGATGACCAAAAAAATTTTAAAAAATAGAAAAATTTAAATTACAGGGCCCAGCCGGGATTTGAACCCGGGACCTCGCGCATTTCTGAATTTCATTGTGATGAATTCCCAAAGCGCAAATCATACCCCTAGACCACTGGGCCGCTTCCTTATGAGGTAAGAGGTTGTTTCACGATGTTAAACCTGGACCCACAAATTCATATGGAAAAATGGAAATTCATTTTCCATAAATAAATAAACAAGATCAACAACTTTTTTAAACTTCGATGTAAGCTAAAGATATTCACCATTGATGGTGAAGAAAATTACTCTATTAACCAGTATGACAAGTATGAATGCATTGCAAGATGATGGCTAAAGGTAAGAAACTTCACAGCTTCAATATATTGTTGTATCCATATTTAATGATGTTTGTCTGCGTTGTTCGAAGAATTAGTGATGAATGAAGAAAGCTTATGGTTTATGTGTGGTTATTAGTGGTTCGAGTACAATGTAATGATATTAGAATGGTAAGGCGTAGTGGACATTGAAGAACGACAGCAGCAATCAGAGAATCGAGCATCGGTATTCGATTATAAATCAACAAAGAAGTAGAATATGGCCAAAAATGACAAACTAAAGAGTAATCAAAACAGTGAGGATCGAGGATTTAATTCATATTCATTGATCCTCTCGATATTGTTACCGATTATCATTGGAATATTATTCTATTTGCTAATAAACATTCAACGATTACAACAAGAACAGCAGCAATCATTGAATGCAATAATTGATGCAATAAATAAACAAAATAATGTAAATAAAAATGAAGATGATGTGGATGATCTACGGAAACCATTAGCATGGATTTATGGTGATAATGTATGTTGTTTTGATTAATTGTAATTGGAATTTTGATCTAAATTTTAATTTGGTTCGATTTTTACAACAGATGCAGTATGGCTATCTAAGACATGTGATTGATATATTTGAAAAAATTGGTTTTCGTGTATGGACCGAACGAAATCCACCACCATCGCACCAATATGGTGATTGGAATGTATTATGGGCACATGAATATCCATTTTCAAAATCATATAATCTACCTGAATTGAAATCATTTCAAAAAGTAAACCATTTTCCTGGTAGTGGTTTTATTACGAACAAGGTTAATCTGGCAACAAGTGGCTTGAAACATATACCACGAGCATTTATGTTACCAAATGAAAAAGAAGAATTTCTGAATTTTTCCAGATCGAACCCGAGCAAACTATGGGTACAAAAAGATAATCGTCATCGTGGTATACGAATATTATCATTGAATGAATTGGATTTAGATCGTAAAGGTACATTTATTCAAGAATATATACAAAATCCATTGTTGATTGATGGAAAGTATGTATTTTGATATATTTCATTTGCTTATTGACCTTCATTGTTAATTCTATTTTATCGTTGAATGCCATAGAAAATTTGATATTGGCCTCTATGTCACAATGACCTCATTAAATCCATTACGTTTATATGTTCTCGATAATGAAGCATTGTTAAGATTTTGTGCTAAACCATATTTCAATACGAACAATGAATTCAATTCAAGTGATATTGATTCATATGTGGTTGGTGATGAATATACACCAATATGGCAAATACCATCATTAGCAAAATATTATCATCAATCAAATATGAAATTATCGCTGAATACATATCTAAAACATGAATTAAATGTCACCAGTGCTGAATCGATATGGCAACAAATGGAAGAATCAATCAAAACAATATTTTATGTAAAAGAAGAAGATATTCTAAAAATTGCATTGAAATCATTTAAAAATATGAGAAATTTTTTCGAATTAATCCGATTTGATTTTACACTCGATGATCAACTAAATGTTTATCTAATGGAAGCAAATATGTCACCAAATTTAGCATCATCTAAATATCCATTAAATCAAATGCTATATGAACAAGTAATTTATAATAGTTTATCGTTGATTGGTCTTGTACAAATGCCATTTGAATCAATGGCAACCACATGGGTGGCTAAACCAAAACAATCATGGAATATGTACATAAATGATAAAGATTTATCAATATTACCGGAAATTTGTGCTGCTAGTGTTTGTTCACCATACTTGTACAATGATAATAATACTAATAATAATTATAATTTAACTCGAATATGTCAAAATGAACAATGTGATTGTTGTTTACATTGTTTATCCGATGATGTAAAACAAATATTATCCGATGCATATATGGAAGAAATGTTCAGATATCATAATCGTCGATTAATACCATCAACATCGAAAGAATCACCAATCGAATCGATTGGTTTCAATACTTATATTCAAGATAAATGGTTTATTGGTAAATGTATGCTCAATGATCGTTGGTGTAATTGAAAAAAGGACCATTATATTACCATTATCTAAGACCAAAGACTTGGAATTGATCGATCTAAAAGATCGATCGAACGAATCAATCTTCAAATACCATTGTATTTTACCATTTCGAGCATCGTTTTTATTGATATCATGTATCATCATTATTGATTGGTTCCGTATTCGGATGATGATGATGATGATCATCATCATCATCATCATTTATTTATTTTTAGCTTTTGGAACTCGATTGAATCAAATTGATTCAAAAATGAAAATAAAATCCAGTTTTTTTTTTCGATTTTCTTTCTTTGTTACTATAATCACTAATCATTTACAATAAAATTGACTTTTTGACTTGTCAAAAAGTATTATTTCCAAGATGTTTGTTTTGTTTGTTTTACTCAATTGTGAACTGAATCTAAATAACGAGGAACAATGTTGTTTAATGATGATTATCTGTATTTACATTTTAGGCCTACTCATATGCACTTTGCATTTAGGTTGTTGAACTAGGTTACCGATTGTTTTGTTTTCATTTTCATTTTCATTTCAATCCATAGGATCGTTGAAAAAAGCCTTTCTCTTTTGATTACTCTTCATGATTTTTCACGCAAAATATTGGAAAAAGAATGAAATAATTCTGGTGAGAATGGATGCAGTTTCCACGTAGAAAAACAATGGTAAACAATGATAAATCCCTACAAAGTCTTTCAAATCTTAACAAATCTGATTATCGTCATCATCATCATCATCAACATTATCATCGCTGGTGGCCATATTTTAATACATCAACAGCAAACGCCAACAACAACAACAACAACAAACGATCAATCGATCGAGGCCAAGAGTTCATATCACTTTTTATCAACTTTTAAAGATTATTATTGGTCATTCATTTGATTCATACATCGTGAACACATATTTAAATGTGATGATTTGAGATTTGAAAAATTTTCTTTTACTTTCAATTGTACCATCTCCAGAAACAACATACATCGATCTCATACGTAAATGTTCGATAATTTTTGAAATTTTTCCATAAATTTGATTCCATTGAAAATGTCTCATAACAAATGTAAGTTGAATTTGATGATAATTTTTGACTTGATTAAGATGTTTCCACTGAATTTCGACTGATTTAATGTGAAGATTTGATAATTCTGCTGATCATAACGATCGTTGGCCAATCGATCGCGATGGCTGCAATGTTTCGAAGTAAACCGAATCATGGACAAAATCATCAACATCAACAGCCTCGACAACGTTCAAGACAAAGTTTTCGTAATCGTGATGCACAAATGTGTCATTTAAGAGAGATAAACAGTTGTTTAGATAAAATACAATCATTAAATGGAACCAGTACTAA
The DNA here is from genome assembly GCA_002943765.1 of Psoroptes ovis. NCBI lineage: Eukaryota > Metazoa > Arthropoda > Arachnida > Sarcoptiformes > Psoroptidae > Psoroptes > Psoroptes ovis. The sequence goes on from PQWQ01000012.1 coordinate 1,803,340, forward strand.
TTCATCATCAACAACATCGTCGATCATAACGACGTCAAGCGGTTTGGATAAACTTTGCAGGTAATTTTTGAAGATGTTCTTTAAGGGTTTTTTTAGTTAATCATTTGTCCATTTGACAGTACCATTGATGATTCGATGAAATGTATGAAAAATTTCTTCAAAAAATGTGCAACACCATTACAACGTGAACTTTATGATTTGACCACCGAACAATTTCAACGAACGATGAAGAAATTTTGTAACAATGGTCCTGAACGTGAAAGTAAGTGGAACACTGATTCGATCAAAATTAATTTCAATTAATTAATTTTGTTTATCAATCCAAAATAAGTGTTTCTAAAAAGTTCACCATGTATACATGGAAAAGTATTATCAACAAAAAATTATAAACAAACATGTAATCGATATTATTTGCGAACATTTGATTATTTAACATCAAACGGTAATAATCAAACAATGGATGAACGTGTCGATTTACTTTGTTGTTCACATAATCAATGGGAAAATTGTACCGAACGAATGATCGTTGATAAATGTGGTAAAGATTCATATGATAAATTTCAGCTATTTTTAAATAAATTATTCAACAATATGGGCTCGATGATTTGCCCGAAGAATTTCTATCCATTAACCGGAAAATTGTGTAAACAAATATTACCATTAATCAATGATAATAATTCGACGATCAAATTGGGTGGAAAATCCGATAATTTCTTAGCGAAATATCTACAAAATTATCTTAGTTTTATCATCACCAATGAATGAATTACACAAAATAATTTAAATATTTAATATGACTAATTCAATAATAATTTAAGAATTTTCCACTAAAAAAAAAAAAAGATAAAATTGATTAAGTTATTGAATTTTATAAATTAACTGCACTCGAAAAAAAAAACGATGATGGTGATGATGATGATATAAAAACAATGATGATTAGATCAAAATAAAAAGTGAATATCTCTCTCAATCAAAAAAAATTTTCCGGTAATTTATAATTCAAAAATGATTGCCGTGATTCATGCTCGACAAATGTTGACCATAAATTTGATTGACAAATAAATTTAAATGGCTGCTCTGTTATTGTTTCCAAATATCTTCGTCGACGACCTATCGTTTCTGGATAATCATCAAAATTGACAATATTTACAGTATCATTTGAACATTGTTTCAAATATGTTTGCGATTTCATGTCTAACATAAGATTGACATTCAATTCGTTTGTTCGTTTATCACTATTATCATTGTGATGATTGACATGATTTCGATCATTTGCATTCAATTGTTTTTCAATCCATTTGGCTAATGATGGTTCATTCGTAAAACGTATCGGTCCATCCAATATGTTCCATGTGGTTGAACATTTCAGCCGTAAACGATTCATTATTGATTGAATGGTTGGTATATAATTGTAACCAATACAGGATAACATTGATCCTTGTTGTTGTAATTGTTGACAAAACAATGATAATGTTTGAAAATCTCTACATTGAAACATTAAAATTGATTACTTCGGAATCTTTCATTCAAAATCAATAATATTTACCTGAAATGTATTGGATGCAGCTGTTTAAAATGATACCAAACATGATTAAAGTACAATTTGGACAATTTCAATGAAGCAACCACAATTGATAGGCCATGAAAATTTCTTAATTGTCTCAGCAAACAAGCCGATTCTATTAATATCTTCAAAGCACGTATCTGATCGTATAATTGCTGAGGATTTTGAATTGATAAATACCGGCGAATAACAGCGACAATGGTATCATCGAATTTCAGTAAATTTTCAAGATTCAGACGATTCGTTTGATTGTTCTAAGGTAAAATAAATCAATTCAATTAGAATCAATGCTAAAACATCATAATTTGAATTTGAATTACCTGATATTTGCTCTTGAATATCAATTTACTGCTCAAATCAAATAAACACGGATACAAATTTTGTTGAAAATAATTCTGATGATATTTCGTAATGTAAATGGTAAAATGTACAGATGATGAATAATGCTGCAATAATGATGATAATTCACCATAAATGACGTTGGAATCATAGTTGAATCGTATCGATGACACTCCATTGGATGCTTGTGATAATTTATTATTAAATGATTGATTTGATCTTGTCGATTTGTTTTTTCCGCTAAATCTATTGAACCGTATGGATGCGAGTGATTTTTGATTATTCTGAACACCATTATTATAATTGAATTTGATTTTAGGATTTTTAATATTCTTTGATCGATTATTAAGCGATTTCAAATTAATCGGATATATTTGTTCATCAGTTTTTGAACAAAATTTCAAAGTTTTTGAATTTGATTTCGGTTGAATCAAACACTCTTCAGATGACCAACGTTTTAATACTTTAAATTTATCTTCAGAATGTTTTGATAATAAAAGATTTCTCAAATATTGATTTGGATCAATATCAACATAATCAATCGGTTTACCGATCATCATATCACAGGTTTTGATTGATTGATCAACATTAAAATGTTTGTAAAGATTATTGATTGATGAAAACTCCCATAATGATAAACAATAATCAGATAGCTTCAATAGATTGCTCCATGATTTGATTTTCAATGTTGATTCATTATTTTTCAATTGATAATTTAAGTATAATGTATTCAATTTAGGATATTCCAGACAATTTAAAATAGCTTCATTCAGATGATTTTCAAATCGAATCGAATCAACAATGATCGACGATCGTTTATCATTCGATATACCTTCATTTGAATAATATGAATTATTCTTGCCACTATCAAATGAAGATATCCATGATATTGGTGATGGTGTCAATGAAAATGAAGTCAATGTGGTTGTGCCTGTCGATAAGAATGATGATGATGATGACAATTTTCGATGTCGATTTTGTTGTTCAGACAATCGAAGATAATTGAATGCTTTCGATGATAAATATGATGGCACATCATGAATATTTTCATCAAAATCATCCAATTCATCCAAGTTTATCGATTCCAAACTACCAGGAATTTTATTATCAACATTATTTGTCTTCAGATGTTGTTGTTGTTGTTGTGGTATCGGCTGTTGTTGCATGAGACAATTAATTTTGAAAATTTTTTCATTCGAATTTAATCGTGGTAATTCAACCGATTCAGATGATATGGATGATGATGATGATGGCGATGGTGATGGTGATGATGATTCAATATCCAATGATAATAACGATGATGATAATGATGATTTCAAAATGACTAAATTATCTTCATTATTATTATTATTATGAGTATATGAACAACCTTTGACATTATCAGATTTATGATTCAAAGATGTCAATGAATAGATACCATGATTATTATTATTGAAAATATTTTGAATTTTTTTCAACACATTATTATTGCTTGATAATGATTTCGTCGATACGATTTTGTTTGTCAAATCAAACATATTATTATTATTCGTATATTTCATTTTATTTGTATCGATATTTGTATTATTATTATCATTGATATTTGGACTAATAATGGCGGTTGTACTAATATTATCGCCACTATGATTGTCGAAATGTTCAATAACGTTATAATTATCATTGTTATTAATATTATTATTATCATTACCATCGATCATCATCATCATCGTCATCAATTGTAATGGATCCAATGACATTGATTCGATATCTAAAATACGACGACGACAAATCAAATTAAATAGACATTTAGACAAATGGAAAACAATGCAAATACAATCAATCAATCATAGATTATCATCGAAAACACTAATACACAAACAATTGTCTATAATCGAAATAATGATACATAATATCGATTTTTGAAGACTATTGTTCTTGTATTAATTCATATAATTATCATTATCATTGATATTATTAAAAGTTAATACTTACTTTCAATCAACTTTGAATCATCATGATCATCGATGACAGATGTTTCAACAATATTCATGCTCATTGTTTGTTCAATACGATTTCAAAATTTTGATTTGATTCGAAATTTAAAATTTGTTGAAATCGTAATCGGATGATGATGAATTTTTCAAAAATTATTTCAGCTTCAATCAATGTAATTGATTGGTAATAATTAATCGACAAAATACCAGAAATGTTTGTTCTCTGTCGATATATGATTGTTCAGTGCAAATCAATAATTCAATGGTAAAAAAACAAATAAAATACAATTGTCACAATGTATTTGATTGGTGATATATATCATTTCATTTCATTTCATTTTCAAATGACATCATCATCATTGATCATCATTGAATTCGACAATTGTCATCAATTGTTATGATTAATTAATTAATTGAAATTGTAATCGATTTGATTCGATTTGATTGTCGATTTTTCTGGATTATTAGCTTGGATGATTTTCAATATTTTTTTTCAAACAAAATTCAATTGAATTTTGATTGTTGATTTGTCAATTTCAAATTAAAATCGAATCAATCGATCAAATCAAATCAAATGCGATTGAATGAGTCATTTCATTTCATTTATTTTCAATGAAATAAAATGACTGAACTAAGCAAAAATCAAAAATCAAAAGTGAAAAAATTAAATTTAAAATTTCAAATTCATATTTATCTGCGCGCCGACAATCAAAATACAAATGTAGATGTCAATATATGTGTGTCGTCGTCTTCATCGTCGTCGTCGATAGTTCTTTGATTGTGTGACCACCACACACTGACAATGACTCTTTTCGATTTTAGATGATGTACTAAAATGCAATGCCTTTATCACCAACCTTTCAAATATCAAATTTGTACATCAATTTTTTTTTCATTTCCATTGATTTTTGCTGAGTGTTTGGCTTCTGTAATTTGAGAAGTTTTTCTTTTAAAATTTATAAATATTTAAACAAACTGTACACCCATACATACACGCGCACCCTTTTAAATCTGTTCGATGTATTGTACATCATACATTTGATACGATGATAATAACGATTGATCAAGATTGATCATCATCATCGTCCAGAAATAGATGTACTTGAATTAATGGTGATTAATGAAAAATTTGCCGCAATATTTTTTTCAATTTCCCGATTAAATTCGATTGAAATTAATCATAATCAATAGATTGTAATCGATTTGAATATTATCAATTTCTGGTTTCATTTTGTTTGTACACATTATGATTCATTGATTGATTGATTGATTGGTTTTTGTCAAGTTTTTCTCAACGAATTGATTGATTGAAATTTTTGATTAATTAATTTTTTTCATTAAAATTGATTGAAATTCCTTGGAATTCGAATAAAATTCTTTCGAATTGGTGAGCAATTGTATTCACCATACGATTGTAACATTGTCGATGTTTATATTTTCTGATGATAATGATTCAATAATAATTTTATCCATCGTTATCATCGATTAAGTTTGATCATGAAATCTATCACTTTATCATGGTCGCAAAATGTTGTTTGTAACATTGATTATTTACAATGATATAATAATCATTAACCATTTATTCATAATCATTGATTAAGTTTTATTTATATCTTCTAAAGACATGTTTATTGACAAGGTGATCATCATAATCAATTGACATTAATTTACAGCGACAATCAATGATTGCAACTGCATAATTGATGATAATGATGATGGCGATAAACGGTTTGGAATCGATTAGAAATATCAGAGATGTGTCATTAATATTATTTAAGATGATCAATGTCTATTATATCAATGAATGATTGACCATCATTATCATCATAAACAAAAAAAATGTCCATTATCATGTTAACCATCAAAAATGTAACCATGTTTTCAATGCCTTTTCAACCATTGTATAATTGACTAATCGATTATGATAATGATAATAATGATAATAACATTGACAATTTTTCTTAAATGATAAATATTAACAAAAAAAATATGAATAATCATATATTAATCATAATTATTATCATTTAACTCTTACGAACAATGTACAAGGTAATAACATTCGAATCGATTCAAATTTTAATTTTTTTCATTTAATTCGTTAATCAATGTCAAGTCAATGATAATTATCATTGAATTAATATGATCATTCATTGATAACATTTGTCAAATAATATGAATGATTATTTGACATTAAATCATTTTCAGCTCATTTGATAATGATAATAATACAGTGAAAATGAGTAAGTCTAACGTTTCATTGCGCAAAAATTATTATCAAAATTATTTAATTTTGGTCTTTTTTTTATTTATTTATCTACCCAAAACATTCGTGAATGATTTGGCCGCATATTATAAATCTGATAATCTGTTTATCAGATTTATCACTTTTATCCATTATCACTTATTTTATTTGAAATATTTTACTTTCTCGAAAATTCACCATTATGAATGATGATAATGATGATTATTATCATTTGGCAAAAAATGAAATAATAGTTCATGGATTCATTTGTTGTTTTATTAGGTAAATAAATGACATGGTTAATGTCACCAGGAACCATATTTAACTTTCAATTTCAAAGAAATAATGACATTCAAATGATTACGAAATGAATGGAATTATTATTTAATTAATGATGTAATCATAATTGGTTACCTAATTAATCAATCAATCAAACAATTTATTCGTAAAAACATTGATGTGGTTGCTATGTGTGTCAGTATAATCATTATTATTATTATTATTGATTTTAGCTTTTGTTGTGTGCACATCGTGCTATTTTCATTAATTTGTTTACATTGTTCTATTAACTTTTAATAAAACAAATTAGTTTCAATATCTTCGGTTAATTACTTAATTAAAATATTTGTGTTGTCCATTCCACGATCCGTTCTTTGTTCGTTTCATCAAATTCAGAGAAAATTTAAAGAAAAAATAAGATAAAAATTAAAATTAATAAATCGTTCAATCAAAACTGTTTTGTTTACACTCATCATCTGCTCTCATTCAAATCGCGCCAAATCCCATCAAAACAACAATTTAGTACCAGTCATCCAATTGTTTAATTTGTAATTGTTCCTATTTTTGGAACAACTTGTATCGAGATGGATGACCAAACTCTGGATCAAATCGATACATTCAGAGTCAACGCCTTTAATCTAATAGATCAAATTTTTCAGGCTCTACTTGAAAAATCTTCATCCAAGAACAAACAACTTAGTAATGTTTTCATCAGTGATTTACAAAACATCGGAAAACAAATCAAAATCAACATATCGTCGGCATTGAATTTAGCCATAGAGTCAAAATCAGTAAACGACAACTTGGTAGACAAAATCGAAAAAATCATTGCTAATAATGAAAATAAAAATAACGGATCAAATATTTCTTTTGCACAAATAATGAAAGCCCAATCAACGGAGCAATTAATCAAAAACAAAAACAACACCACCGAAGAAACAATTGTAGTATCTGCTAAGAATAACATCAATCCAGCTACCGTGGTAAAGGAAACATATGAAGCATTAAATCTCATCAGAAACAGAAACAATAACATAAAAATCAACAAAATCATAAAAACAAATAAAGGTGCTGTGATTAAAATACCGTCAACTGAAGATGTAGATCAAATCATCAGTGATTTCAACGTTTTGACACCATTATCTACCAACGCATCTATACATAAATCCAGAAAACTTGATCCTACTATTGTCTTAAAATCTGTCTCGAAATTAAATAGCTTAAGCGTTATTCCACAAATCATATGTGATCCTAATCTCAATCCAATCCTTGCAAACTGCGAAAATAAAATGTTGGTCTTATTCGCAATGAAATCAAACACCGATTGCCAGGATATTGTTATGCGAGTTAATCCACATCTTTACGAAACTATTATGAAACAAGGATACTTATATACTAACTATGAAAAAATTATTGTCAAAAACAAAATCTTGGTGAGACAATGTCAGAATTGCTTCAGTTTTGATCACAACACCAGAATCTGTAAAAACCCGAAAATATGCAAATGCTGCGGCCAAGGTGATGGAATAAATCACAAGTGCTCTAAAATTCAAAAGTGCGTAAATTGCTCTGTACACTCTCATCATAAAAACTCATCACACAATCATCTACCCAACAACAACAATTGTCCGATTTACCAACAGCAAACAAATAGACTTATCAACAAAACAAATTATTCAGGACCCAATCATGACATTGTCACACACACTGCGTCAACACAAAATGTCTAATAGCAAAATACGAATCATGCAAATTAACGTAGCTAAAAGTTCCTTGGCAACGAACGAAATCAAAAACAATATTAGCAAATTTGGTGTAGATTTAATATTATTACAAGAACCATGTAAATTTGGCAATCAAATTATTTTTGACTTGAAAAGTAAAATTTTGCACCATGAACCCTCAATTGATGCAGATTGCGCTACAGTTGTCATAAGCAAAAATATATCGTATAAATTCTTACCAGACATATCAAACTCATATACGACCTCTACAATGATTTTCACCAACACAAAACCAATAATCATCTCAAACTTTTACATACGTCCAAACGAAATGAATGGTGATCATATAAACTTCATTGAATCACTACTCGTAAAATACTCGGATCTTCCGATATTCATTTGCGGCGACTTCAACTCTCGTAGCACCATATGGTATGACAAAATAACAAATAAAAACGGTCACACATTCAAAAACTTAATCCAGAATAATGACCTGTTGATTCATAACAATAAGACACCAACTTGTCGCAACTCTAGCATAATTGATCTCACTCTAACCAACACACAAGCTCATAACCTTATCAAAAATTGGACAAATATTGCATGCACGAACCTGACCGATCACAACTGCATTATCTTTGATATTTGTCTCTCAAAAGATCAATTCCTTTCAAATGTAATTCATTCCACATGGCTATTCAATGAGAAAAAAGCGAATTGGGACTCTTTCAAAGATTCGTTTGACCATACAAAACTTGATTTACTTACACAATCAGCAATCAATATCACAAACACAAACGAAATTGATTCTGTGATCGATCACATGACCTCACTCATATTAGAGGCTGCATATACCTCCTTGCCACCTAAAAGTAAATATATAAAATACAATCCTTACCACTGGTGGAACAAACATCTTGAACTTCTTAAGACACATTTTCATTACGTAAGAAATTTGTACTTTCGACATAAAAACACCGCAACACCAAGAATCAGTAAAAATATATATACAACAATAAGAAACAAATACATTTACGAAATTAAAAAAGCTAGAAACTTGAGCTGGAAGACCTTTATTGAAGAAAACGAAAACAAGTCTCCTTACGGACATACATTCAAACTAATTAAAAACAAACTAAATCCAACGTCGAATGAATTACCAATTTTTAACGTTCCTCCGTTGGAACTAAAAAACAATATATCAGAACTACTGGTCAATTTATTTCCAGATGATGTCCAGCATAATGATAACCATCAAAACTCTGAAATCAGAAATTATCGACCTAATTTGATAAATACGGATAGCTTTTCGTGCGATGAGGACAAAATCCTATCTATAATAAAAAGATTGAATGTTAAGAAGGCTCCAGGCCCTGATTTCATCAGTAATAACATGATTAGCCATTTAAACTCGAAAATTGTCCCAATATTGAATATAATATTTAACAAATGTATTGAATTAGGCTACTACCCATTATCCTGGAAAAAAAGTTGGTTAATCATATTAAAAAAACCACACAAATCTGACTACTATACACCTAAATCATATAGGCCAATTTGCCTGACATCTCATATCGGTAAAATATTTGAAAGAATAATCAATACAAATCTCATGAACTATGTATCATCCAATGACATAATGAGCTCTCGTCAACATGGCTTTATGCCTGGTAAATCGACAATAACTGCCCTACAGACAATAACAAACACTGCTATTCAATATAAAAATTGCAGCTATGCTGCCATAATTGCCATTGACATCTCAGGAGCTTTCGATAATTGCTGGCATCCTGCTATCATTCAACAGTTAGATTTATTCAATTTTCCAGTATACTTGATCCAGCTAATCAGATCATTCTTAGAAAATAGAGAAATAGTTTTCAAATACTCCTCAACGACTGTATCCAAACGCCCCAACAACGGCTGTCCACAAGGATCTATAATCTCTCCATTTTTGTGGAATTTACTATTGAACGATTTCCTGAAGAGTTATGACTCTGAACATTCTGAGGTCATTGCATATGCCGATGACATAACATTTGTGGTTAAAGGACCCAATATTGAAGTATTGAACAAAAATATCATTGAATGCTTTAAAAACATACATGATTGGTGTGACAAAGTTAAATTAAAAATAAGCTTACCTAAAACCAATGTCCTACTGTTGCATAGTGGTTCACGAAACCCATTGTCGTTCAATAATTTACTTGTGAATCCGATCGAATCAGTTAAAATTCTCGGTGTCTATTTTAAACATCATCGTAACCGTAATAAAATTGATTTCAATTTCCATATACAAAAATCAATCGAAAAATGCACGAGGATAAAACAAGCATTATTTGCTTATTGTACAAGAACATCAGGGATAGACTCTCGTAAGAGGCTTATCATTTATAAATCAATTATCTACCCAGCCATCTCTTATGGCAAGGAAATATGGTACCCATTTATAAATAATAATAGTAAGAAAAAATTAAATACGCTACAATACAACATTCTTCTACGATGTGTACACGCTTACAAGACAACACCATCATCATGTATTCACCTATTAGCCCGTACACCTATCCTGACAGACAAAATATACAATCACCTACACACACCACACACAGACACCTTCAACACACGGAAAGAAGCAGTAAACAACGCAGACATGAACACCCTACAACAATACATACACAACACAAATAATACATTTCGATTCTTTTTCCCAAATGGAGTTCCAAAAGACTTCAACACAAACAAATACACCACACCATTCATAACAAACCATGGTCCTTTCAAGGAATTCCTCCACAGAATTAACCCCACACAACACACTTCTCCACTATGCCCATGCGGTACAACACAAACATCTTTACACTTATTACTACATTGTCCACTAACACAACACACACGAACAATTCTCTTTAATGATACAATTACACTTACAAACAAACACAATTATGCAAAACTCACACAATTCTGTAAATATATCACACACAACATAATACACAATAACTCACAACATTAAAATACATACATACACAAAATTTGTTTATACGAGTACATCGTTTCTGAACAATATAATAACTTCACACTAGCATTGTAATTTTAACACTGATGCCATAGTCTTATTGACTTCGCATCATCATTAATCCCAAAATTTTATTTATTTATTTATTTATTATTATTATTATTATTATTATTATTACATGAAATTCATACGCTTTAATGCTATGATAATTCAATGGTAATGATGACATAATGATGTCTTCGAAGGCTACGAGCAATGTGTTAACACACAATTGTTAATTCATTGTAATTATGATTATTTAATGAACAAAAATTTCGATGCAATAATTTTTGGGTAGATTTTGTGAGTACATGTGTAAAATCCAATTTGAATTCATATCATTTGGTAGTATAATATTTCATTAATATCGATTTCATGAAGAAATATCTTTAAATAATCATCAAGTAATCACTGGATTCGCTCTTATATCGACACTATGATTACTGTCTAAGATGCAGGGCCGGTCCGACGCGGGTGCGAAAGTGTGCGAGGCACGCAGGCGGAAGGCGCTCACGACCAGAAAAGGGCGCCTAGATTTCAAAATTAAAATCAGGAATGATTCTTTTCCAATTAAATCTATTATTTTGAAAGAAAATGAAGGGTCTCATAATGAATTTTTTGTAGTGGTTAACCCTTAGCACTCTAGGCAGTTACAGCGCAAGCGAGCCAGTAGCTCGACAATTTTCACTTTCATGTCAAATGATCATACAAAGTTGTGACTGAGGGGCGCCTATCGAGTTGCTGCATCACATCTTGTGGTGAGTGAGACTCATCGCTCGAGTGCAAAGAGTTAATTTTATTGTGAATTTTTATTTAGCCTGTGAGAAATCTCCCTGTGTGGCATAAGCTTTCCCGAAAAAAAACTTGCTGACAATTTTTTTTAATTAACATTTTTTGCCAAGCAAATTTTACATGCTTTGTCCACGGCGCTTTAGAGCGATTTTTTGAGATGCGCTTAGCGTATCTTCATCAAACCAGCATAAATAAATAGCGCAGACTTAAAATTGATCATTATTCCACTTTTTTCGATCTGATAATTTTAGGCTATTACTCCCCTCTGGAAATATGACAATTTTAAAATATTATTGTTAAGTTCAACTATGACTGTTTATTAAACATGCGTGTCTTGATGCTGATCTGGTGTATATAAACGCTGCGCTATTGTAATATTGGAATGACAAACTATTGTCAATAATGACTTTGTGATTTTCATTCTTCAATTGTATTTATTGCTTTGTTTTCATCTCATTATTTTAAACTATTAATTCCATATTTTTGCAATTTCAGAGTTTATTAATTGATAATAAATCTTCATTGACATAGGATAATTAAATAAAATTTTCTAAATATTTCATTAAACATATTTGAATAAATTGAATTAGGTATAATTTGATGTCAATCAGTGTTGGTCAGAGCGGTGAAAATAAATTAATTTGTCTTATTTGCACCGGTGACCGGCAGGCTGCCACGTGAAAAATTATAAAATTATCTTGTATGAAAATTCTGATGAATTTTTAGAATGAAAATCATTACAAAGTGATTGAATAGATATGAAAAATGAACCAAAATTAGAGTTAAGAATTTTTATCTTTTCAAAGGACAGTTATAGCTAAAAATAACCCTTTCTGAGAAAAATAGATAAATGATCATTTTCAAGTCTCCGCTATTCATTTACGCTAGTTCAGTCATTCTCAAAGGTTGCTTTTTTCGCTGCGGCACACTGAAAAAAGGAAAAGCCTTTATTTCCAAAATCTTGCGGCACACCAAGTAAAAGAATGAGTTAAATTTCCGATTGCCGCACACATTTGAAATCTGGCGGAACACTGGTTGATAATGACTGCGCTAGTTTTATGAAGATACGTTGAGCGCATCTCAAGATATCCATCTGGGCGCCAACGTGCAGCCACGAAAAATGCGTTGGGCAGCCAACGTGTCAATGCCCAACTGACGTATGCTGGGGTCTTTTCATAAATGGCTTACCCAATGGGGGTAGCAAAATATGCTGGGGCGCCGGCTGATTTTCGCACGCACTCAAAAAAAACCTCGGACCGGCACTGTTACTAAGATGCATGATTATTCTCCTTGTTCTTATGATAAAATTTTCAGAAAGAAACATATTTCAAATCATTTGTACGTTTGTGACGTATGTACTTTTTGCTGGTGGTGATGATGATAACAATTCAATTCATCAAATCGTTCAAATCATAATTCATTTGATAATCATAAAATAGAAATTTTCCATCCATACATACATACACATTCATTGATTCAACATATGATTGAAAATCTAAAATTCAGTATTCAGTGGTATCAATTAATCGTGTATTTATACGAACGAATTGTTTGATTAATCAAATTTAATTAATCAGATATTCGGTACAATTATGATGATGATATCATTGCTCAATTCATTGCCGTGAAATGTCATAATTGAAATTTTTCACCTGAAAAGTTTACATTTGATGAATTCAATAGTATCTAGTCATATATTTACGGACAAATCAACAAATAATTCAAATGAATCATTTATCATTATCATTATTGTCATAAAAATGGATTCAACAAATAAACAGATTATCAGATTTTCTTTTTAAATGGGGCCAAATCATTCATGAATTTTTTGGGTAGAAAAATAAATTGAAACCAAAATTGAATAATTTCGATATTGTTTGCGTAATGAAACATTTTTCACATTTTATTTATCTCGATATTGCCAAATATGATATAAACAATTTGTGCATACTGGTGTGATAATTCATATGAATAAAACATATGAAAAGACTATTGATAATCAGTGAATCTTTCAAATATAAATTATTCGCTTTGTATTTGCGAAATAGCTAGGAATTTTAAACGAAAATCAATCGTCGAAATGAATTGGATTGAAACAAGTTTTACTGAATTTTCAATGAAATTCAACTTGAAAAAATTACAAAATAATTAATTTTTATTATCAATTGAAAAATTATTGATTTATTGATTGAAAAAATGAATTATAAATAAATAAATTAATTATTATTATTATAAAATTCACTATAAAGACTAGTTGAATTGAAGAGAAATGATTGAATTTTGTACTTGTACTTATTATCATCATTTGATAATCTATCAAATTGTCCACCAATCTTTACTAATGTTTACCAAAACTGATATCATTCGATATAAATCATTCATTCGTGATCATTGCTCAAGCCGAAAACACTGGATAACGTAATCGTATATTTAATTTTGAATTAAATTCAGTCAATGAATTTTGTGAATAATGTATGATTACTTGTTGTAATGTTTCAAATGAATATGGCCAACGTAATCCAAATCCTTGTTTGATTTTAAAACCGAAAAAAATATTTATAGAAATGGAAAGCAATAAATATTTGATTAATAAATGTAAACATTCAATGATTGATAATGAAATTTATGATAATCAATGAATCAATCGAAAAATATTTACCATAAACTGAACGCATTATCAAACAATGACGAACTGTATGACGGCATACGAACGACAGTGTATATTGACCGGGAAATTTTTCACTTTTTCTAAATTTAAATTAAATTTTTAATAAGAAAAACGATTAGATTATCATTGATCAAATGATCGAGATTAATTCAAGATAATCATGGATTAAATTTTAAATTCAAAACAAATAAACATCATATTACCTAACTAAAAATGTACCATCAGGTTTACCGCTTAATAATCGTTCGGAATTCAATCGGGTACAATTCGGTAGAAGCCAATTGAGTAATTTAAAACGATTCTGTACACAACGTTCACACATACAATCTAATCCGCTACATCGAATTGTTGGTTTTGTTGTTGTTGTTGTTGTTGTGGTTACAGTGGTTGGATTAGCCATTATCGATTGTAATTGAGTGATATTCGATGATGGTAATGATGTTTGCGATGATGAATCGGCCATCATTGTTGTTTGTTGTCCATGTCGACGATATCTGGAATCGTTGTTCAACATTAATAAATGATGTGATGATGGTGGAGGTGGTGGTGGCGGTGGCGGCCGTGATGCGGGTGATAAAGACACTGTTGATGATAACAAAAATTGATTGATATTTGGATCAACATTGTTCAATCGGTCACCATCATCATCGTTAGGTTCTTCGATAATTTGTTTAGCGACCAATGTTTGACAACTACCATTATTATCATCATCATCATCACCATCATCAGTGATATCATCATTATTATCACTTAGAATCCAATCATTTTCACTGAATGTATTCGGATTGATGTTATTGTGATTTGGCCGAATACTTTGATTGGCCACACCTGGTATTATGGTCGATTCGCTTTTACCAATCGTCGATTCGGTTGTTGTTGTTGATGTTTGATTTACTTGTTCCAGCAAATCATCAAGACTTAGATTTAAATTTTCCAATTGTTTTGTTGTTGTTACTAATGATGATAATTTTGTCGGTGGCGGTGATAATGGTGGTCTTGGTGGAAATACTGTGGAATAGTTTTGATGATTGTTCGATGTAGATGATTCTAAAATTGGTGGCGTACCGAATATCGTTAATGGTCTTATACGTGCTGTTAATTGTGTATTATTACCGTGATTATTATTAACATTCGATTGATTCATAGATGATAATAATGGTGGTGGAGGTGGTGTTCGCCGTACAAAACGATTAACATTATTTTTATTGGATTGAATCTTTTGGTTGATCTGATTTGTTTGATTATTATCATTAAAATTAGTGTCGAATAAACATTGATACATTGAATTTGGATCGAAATTATTTGAATTCATATTATTATTATTCGATTTGATTGAAATACTTTTAATCCTTATATCATTATCATTACTCAGTGTTGTCATTGTTGATTTCAATGATAATGATGATGGTGATTGTTGCTGGAGCTTTTGTGCTTGTTGTTGTTGAAAATTATCAATCGAATCGAAAAATATTGAACTACTTCTTCTTGTAATCAATGATGATGATGATGATGATGGTAATGGTGTTGATGGTGATTGTGGCTGTTGATGATTATTATATTGTTGATTACTATATTGATTATGATGATTCATAATTTGATTATTATCATTGAAAAATTGTTGTTGCTGATCATCACCATTGTTGTTAAGTAAACGATTATCAAAATATTCTTGATTACTTAATAAATGTATACAATCCGAATCGGATAACCGTTTCCATGATGAATGTGTTAAAAATGTTGATACAGTCGATGCTGTTGTCGATGATGATGATGGTGATGATGATGAATCGATCGATGATGATCCTGGCATTGAAGCCGCTGCTGATGATGATAATTGTAATGATTTGGATTTTGATCTTGATTGACCCATTGATATTTGATATTTTGGAAAAATACTCTTCTGATTCCAACACAGTAATTGATTTAACTGAAACAATTCAAAATCAAAAAATGCTGAAAATTCGCGAATCAATCGTTACAAACAAAAATGTAATTGGTAATCGCTAACAAACTAACAAACAAACGACCAGCAGCAGTTTGTCAATCAACAATCAACAAATCATCCGGATGGATGATACGACAGCAACAGCAACAACAACCGCCAACAATAACACAACAATGAAAAATACAGCATTGACGACATTTATTCAATATAATCGACATATTTTACAATATTGATAAATGATTTCAATGATTTCATTTGAAAATGTTAATTTTGAATAATTGTAAAATTGAATGAATACAATTTGATTACGATTTTAATTACAACAAATGTGTACTGATCGAAAACATGGAAAACAAAAGTGAAAAACAAAACAAAATCAAATCAAAATTGACAATTTTTGGCTGTAAAACAACAAAATATCAGCAATTATACTTCCGTTCAATGTGTATGGTTCAACAAGTGTTTGGACATGTAGTTTGATTGTTGTTTATTATCATAATTGTTTACAGCAGTTATACCCTTGTTTAACGCTGCATAAAAATTGATCGGAATCTCATTTTTCAACATGGATTCATTGTTGGAATAAGATTCATGGGCTTGAATTTCTGATCAAATTTATGATGACCGTCATCAATTGTTGAATTTTTCAAATTACACAGTCTTAAATGGTATCAGATGTTTCACAGGAAAGTATCCACCGCTTTAACCGAGGTAACAATTTACAAATCATCATCATCATCATCATCAACAACAACAACAAGAACGATTATTTGATTTCCGTTTACGAACAAATATTCATCAATAAAATATTTTGTAAATGTCCATTGTATAATCATTTGCCATGTCAAACAGAAATAGAATTTTTCATTCGAAAAATTATTGGACGATATTCGTGTCTGAATTTTTGACATTTTCATCTGAATTAAATTCGATTTAATTCTAATAAATTTCATTGTTACGTAATTTTGTCCATTTTAGATTAAGTTTGTTCAAATATTATTATTGAAATGACATTTCTTAAGATATATGTTGTTAGGCGCATATTTACGAATGACAAATGGTCATACACGATATTTATTTAATTTCATTTTTTGTCAAAATTTAATTTTAAATAAATTCAAATTAGAATAAATTGAATTAATTAATTTTGTTTTCTAGAATTTTCAATCACATTCATTTAACATATTAAAACAACAACACCCGAACACAAGTGAAATTTACCGATCGGTAATCATCGAAATTAAACAGAAAATAATGGCTTGAAGCAAAGCTTCAATGATAATATTCGATTATTTCTATCCTTATTCCCCCATAACATTTATTGTTATGAGGTTAGCTAAGGTGAATTTGGCTGGTGAAAATGATAGCTGCATGTGAATCACCTCTTATGCATTAGTTCATGAACTTGGCTAAACATTTCTCTATGTACACCAATTAACCGATCACCATACAGCGTTCATCGTCTTCAGCCTATTCATCCTTCATGTACAGACATAAGACGCTTGTCAGGTGTATGAAAAATCATGGCGTTCAATCTAAAAGGCAAATGGGTTAAGTGGCAACCAAAAACTGATTAAACTTTATCAAAATAAGGACACAAACCATTGAAAAAATGGTTTTGAAAATTTGAGAATTTGGCCTCATTTCGATTCTATTACATGGGCAATTGTTTGCTTTCGCTTTTTTTCTATGACGATATATATTCATTGTTTATTTAAACCATTTTATTTATCATTGTAATTGTAAATAAACTACGCACAAATTCAAAAGAATATTATTCTTCGACCACAGAATTGTCAACCTACTGGTTTTTCTTATTTAGAATTGTGATTCCTGGAAATTGTGATCATTTGCCGAACAAAGAAGAGGCCTGGACCAAATCAACAGAAAAAATTGATATAAAAAGCCATGACAAGACTCGGGAATTCTCATTACATTCAAGTTCCAAATTTGAAATTCTGAAATCCAAAAATTTGAAATTTCAAAATTTAATTAAAAAAAATGTATTCACAAGTCTCCATGTTGCATTATTCAATGATAATTATCATCTTCATATGTTTATGCATTAATTTCATTGATTCCAAAACTCTTCAACTCAGCATCGATCATTATCATTGTGACGAATGTATTGATTATGATATTATGCATGATAATGGTATCGATTTTGATGCTGAATCCCTGCTACCATCGTCATTGTTGCCAATCGATCCATGGCCATCGGATTCGATGAATGATTCGATTCCGAAAAATTCTAAAGTGAAATCAAAATTATTATTAATATTATTGAATCAACATTATTCATTGTTGATGTATCATATGAATGAATATACCAACTATGGACAACAAAAACAGCCGATAAAACGACATTCCAATGATGAAATATTACCAACATCATCATCATCTTCATCTTATTCGTATAAATCAAATTATTCTTTGTTGTTTAAACGTGTGAAAAAAATTTAAAACAAATACATTGACTTGATGACTCGTTGAATTGATTTCAAACGAATCAATTGTTGATGAATCGAATGATTCATCACTATCGAATGATTATTCAGGATTATTTCATCACTATTTTCTCCAGAATCCGATGCAATTATCAATGAAATTTTAATTGAAATCATTTTTGTTTCACCAATTATTATGATCTGATTTTTGTTTTTTAATTACAACAAATTTCTACATGTGAAAAAAACTCTGGTTTATCTGTTGTTTTGATATTGAATTTGTTTTTGATTTTTTTTTCAATTCTTGTCTTTCGTATATATTTTTGTATGATTTTTTTTTATTTTTATTAAATAATGTAAAATTATCAATAAAATATATAAATTTCGCGCCAAATAATTTTTAAAATTTTGAATTTTTTTTTCTATTTCACAAATTCGAATTCGAATGTGGAAATAGTCTTTTTTGATCAATTTCAGAGCAAAACGGGCGGAGTTTATTGGCACTATTATCATGTGTTGTTTTTTGACAACTAAATCACGTGATTCATTTGCCAAAAAAATACAAAACATCTGTCATTTTGTGCTTGGGCCGTGGCCACCAACAAAACAATGGGCTACCACAACCAAAAACAGCCTGATTGCGGCGTTAACACACGTCATTTTATTTGAAAAATGATTAAATATTTGATTATTTGAAATTAATTCATTTTTTTAATTCAAATTTGATTACAATCAATTATTTTTCAATTATTTTCTTTATATAAATTACATAAAATTATTTTGAATTACAAAAATAGTAATTATTTCTAATTATTTCCATTTATTTATGTTTTAAAACAAATGAAAATGGCCAAAGGTTTGTATCTTGGATTATGTTCGTGTCATTTTAATTATTTTCGCCCAAAATTTCAAGGTTCTCTATGTACATTCATTGTTATATCATCATTGTTACATATTTCCAATGCATTATATGATCAATCATCAAATGTCGTCGAATTGACGCCGACAAATTTTCAATCACGAGTCATCGATTCAAATGATGTATGGATTGTTGAATTTTATGCACCATGGTGTGGACATTGTCAAAATTTGGTACCAGAATATCAAAAAGCAGCTAAAGCATTGAAAGGTGTCGTTAAAGTTGGTGCTGTTAATGCTGATGAACATAAATCACTTGGTTCCCAGTATGGTGTTCGTGGTTTTCCAACGATAAAAATTTTTGGTTTGAATAAAAATAAGCCTGTGGAATATCAAGGACAACGTAACGCACAAGGTTTGATCGATGCTGGTTTTCGTGAATTGCGTAATATTGTTGATAGCCGCAGTGGCGGTCGTTCATCATCATCAAGCAGTGGAAGTAAATCGAAAGATGTTATTGAGCTGACTGAATCGAATTTCGATGAAAAAGTATTGAAATCCGATGATTTATGGTTGGTAGAATTTTATGCACCATGGTGTGGACATTGTAAAAATTTAGCACCAATTTGGGCTGAAGTCGCTACTGAATTACTTGGTAAAGTTAAAGTTGGTGCTGTCGATGCAACTGTTCATCAATCATTGGCAAGCCGTTATGAAATTCGAGGTTTTCCAACAATCAAAGTATTTGCTGCCGGTAAAAAAGATGGCAGTGCAGAAGAATATCAAGGTGGACGTACAAAATCGGATTTTGTCACATTTGCATTGGAAAAATTAGAAGAATCAATGGAAGCACCTGAAGTGGTTGAATTAACCGAAGGAAGTGAACAATTGAAAAATGCATGTGAAAATTCACAATTATGTATTCTAGCTGTGCTGCCACATATATTAGATTGTCAATCAAAATGCCGCAATGATTATATCGATATCCTGAAACGTACATCCGAACGTTTCAAAAAAAATCGTTGGCAATATTTATGGATGGAAGCTGGAAAACAAATGGATTTAGAACAAGCATTGGATATCGGTGGTTTCGGTTATCCAGCAATGGCCGTCATTAATGGTCGTAAAATGAAATATTCATTATTACGTGGATCATTTTCCTATGAAGGTATTGGAGAATTTCTCCGTGATTTATTATATGGACGTGGTTCAAGCCTACCATTACGTACAAATCAATTACCAACCGTTATCAAAACAGAACCATGGGATGGTAAAGATGGACAAATGCCTGTGATTGATGATATTGATTTGAGTGATGTAGATTTAGATGATAACAGTGCTGATGGTGGTAAAAAAACTGAACTTTGAATTGAAAAATTTTATCTGTAAATTCTTTATTTTCTATATTTCTCAAATATGAATAAATTGCTTATATCAAATCTTTAATTTGTTTAAGAAAAAAGAGATTCATTTCATTGATTTATCACAGATTTGTCATGATTCACCATTGAATCATCTTCCATCGACGTTGGTGATGTAGTCGGCGGTGGATTGTCATTGATAGCTTCAGGCAGTGTATACAATGATTTTGATGATGTAACAGATGTATTCGCTGGTGTATTTTTTACATTATCTTCAACACTGTTTTGTTGTTTCGGCTGTATATTCATTGATTCTTTATTTGTAAATTGATTAATCAATGACCGAATATCGGCACTAACAGATGATGCCACCGATATTGGTAGGGATTGTGAAAAATCAAATGATGTTGAAAAACGATTAAAACGATTATTTGAATTTGATGCTGATGATGATGAAATTCGTATACGTCTTGTTGCTGTTGTTTTTGTTGATGATTGTTCTTGTTTTATTAATGGATCAACATTATCTTTGATTTGATCATTATTAACAAGCTGTTGTTGTTGTTGTTTTAATTTTTCTTTTACACGTCTTTTAACATTTTCTTCATAATCATATTGTTGTTTTAAATATATTGATTTTTTCAATAATGATTGTATTGTTTCAAATGATTGTTGTGATTTTCGTATCGAATCAATTGATTCATTTGTATATTCAATATCATACAATAAACCTTTCAATATTGATTCATTATGCAATGATTCATTCTTTTTCTGTATCATAATCGGTAATGAACGTTGTATATGTTCTTGTATACGATATAATGCTAATGTCGGTTCATTTGTTGTTAAATAAATTGTTTCAGTTATTTTATCACATGCTAAAATGGGGTGAAATGAATAAATTAATTTGAACAAATCAAAACAATTTGAACAAATCAAACAGGAAATTTACCAACTTTTTTTAGCTTTACGTATCAATTCACCATCGATTGTTTCATGAGTGTAATTTTGATTAATTCCAAACATTTTGAAATCTTTGATAATCGGGAATAAATGGCCAAATTTTAAAAAATAAAGAAAAATCAAAACAAAATCATAAAAATTTCTGTCAAAAATACTATTTTGATCCGAGGAGCTTGCTGGTGTATGAATAGCCGTTTTTTATTTATTTTCTTGTAAACACACACATTGTTGTCGCTGCAAATGTTTCTTGTTCCTGTTCACGTTGTGTTTATTGGTGTATTTGATTTTTTTGATTCTAAATTTGGTTTAAATAATCATCACCTTAAAAAATGGTAGCCGTGGTAAGTAAATTCATTGAATCTAAATGAATTTAATTGATTCAAATCCTTGGACAATTATGGCAAAGTTTTAATGTTTCAATCCTTAACATTTGACTTTGAATTTTAATTTAAAATTTGTCCAAAATCATGAACAATATTTGCAACATATTAAATACATTTTCATTCATTTAAATTGTATTTAATATTACTAAATATGTGTGATAATCTCTAATTATTTTTTATAATTAATTTCATAATTAGGAAGCCGCAACAACGCCTAAAACAAAATTTACGAGTAAACGTAAAAATCCTATGCGTGATTTACGTATACGAAAATTATGCTTAAATATTTGTGTCGGTGAAAGTGGTGATAGATTGACACGTGCATCAAAAGTGTTAGAACAATTAACTGGACAAAGTCCAGTATTCTCGAAAGCACGTTATACTGTTCGTTCGTTCGGTATTCGTCGTAATGAAAAAATTTCCGTACATTGTACTGTACGTGGACCAAAAGCTGAAGAAATTCTGGAAAAAGGATTGAAAGTAAAAGAATATGAATTACGTCGTGAAAATTTTTCTGATACTGGAAATTTTGGTTTCGGCATACAAGAACATATTGACTTGGGCATCAAATATGATCCATCGATCGGTATTTATGGTCTCGATTTTTATGTTGTATTAGGCCGCCCTGGTTTCAGTATCAATCAACGTAAACATAAAGCTGGCCGTATCGGTGCATCACATCGTTTGACAAAAGAAGATGCAATGAAATGGTTTCAAGAAAAATATGATGGTATCATTTTGAATACAAAGAAATAAATGAAAAATAAATAAATAAAAATGTTTTTTCTTCTTTTTACTATCATAAATAAAATAAATGAAAAAATTGAACAATTTATTCAAAACTTATTGCAAAAATCTATTTATATTAACAAAAATTGCATAAATATTGAATGGGTGTTTTGATCGATTCGTGTTTCGTTTTTCTTTGATAGAAACACATCACATGATTTCAGCCATATTGATCGTTTCGGGATATATTTAAATCAATTTGCGATTCGATATCAAGAATTTGGGCGACCATTAATGGACCAACTTGCAATCAATTTTATTATTATTTACATTTCATTGATTCGTAATCAACGAAAAAAAAAATTCATTGAATTAAATTAACAATCACTCGACGGACTGCATTCGATTCATCTGAATCAATATTTTCAAATTTTAATCGTATTGAATTTCTGCGATTGAAGAGAGAAAAATTAGGTTAAAATTATGAATGGTAAGGTGTAAGCCATGTGAAAATCATGTTTATCGCTTACTTGGTTAATGCAAAAAATTTTTTCGGTGAAATATTTGGTTTAAGTGTTTCAAATTCCCAACCAAGATGTGTATGACAATTACGGCAACTATTTTTTTTCAAATGAAGAAATTCAAAGATTAAATAATGATTTTATCATCCTAAAATAAATTTGTAAGAATATTACTTAATAATAATCCAACCATAATTCGGAAACCATGAAAAATCTTCCGAATATGATGATACACGACGTATGTTTTCAACTTTAAAAAATGTATACAATTCATGAACGATACCATGTGTATTGACAAATGTACCACTCGTACCCGATTTGGACATGATTAAAAATGAATTACGATCACATAATTTTTCACCACAAGTACCACATATAAATTTAAAATTATTATTCAATAATTCTAATTCAAAACGTAGCCGTAAATTAACACAGTCCATTTTTAATAATTTTGTTTTGATACAATCGGGAAACGGTATTGTCATCATAACAAAATAACTGAAAGCAATAGCATCACCAGGAAAATTGAAATTATCATTTTTAATACGATGTTCAAATATTCCAATTAATATTTGTTTCAATTGTTCCATTAATGTATGATTATCATAATAATTTGATGTATTGAACGGTAATGATGATAATAGACGACAATTTTTCGATGCCAATCGATGTTCAGATTTGATAAGGGTACGATAAAAATCATGTAAATCAATTTCTGGTAATATTTTCACTGATGGTTGATATTCACATTGATCATTACTATGATCTTCTAATATCGTAAACCTTTGTCGTCCTAATATTTTTATTGTTATCGATGAATTATTATCTTTGAATACATAGCTACGTATTTCAGCCGTAGTACCGAAACGATCTTCCAATCGTCCGATACGCAATCCAAAAGTACGTGTATCATCATTTTCAATTATTGTACGAATAAATCTTAGGGTAACTTGTGTTGAAAATGTCAATGGTATTTCTTGACCAGGTATCAAATACATTCCATTGAGATATAATGTTTTCAATTGTATTATTGAACCTGGTTGATATAGATATTTTGTCGAATTAATCGTATCTAAACTACCTAAATATGAATGTTCAATTGGTAATGATAAATCATAATTTGTTTCCGATTCTTCCGCATTCATATCATGATTATCATCATCATAATCTGTATCTGCAACTTCTTCGATGTCATCATCAACAACAACATCATCGTCATTGTCATCATCATCATCATCTTCAACTTCATTCATATTATCATATTCAACTTCAGCAAATTCATCACGAATATTATCAATTTCCATATCGATTAAATTTAAACGATTATATCTGTACGCAAGAAAATGATTGAACATCATAATCATTGAATGACAACACAAAAAACAGCAATAAATATATATATAAATTTGCATACATTCGAGCTAAACGAGCACGAAAACCTTGATTAAAATTATTATGATTATTAGCATTAGCATTATTATTATTATTATTATTATTCGGAATCGGTAATAAACGAAGTAATTCATTATCGAATGCTTCTAAATCGGCATTCGGTTCTGGTTCATCACCATCATTTTGATCATTTGGATCCATTTTGATTTGATTTGATTAAATAGAAATGAACAGCAAACAAAAAATATTCAAAATCGTAAATTTTGAAATGAAATGAATCAATTTATTCAATTCTTTAGATTCTTGATTTTCTTTGAAGAAAAAAAATATTCAAATCTGATCGACAATATGATGTATGTGTGAATGATTGATTTTAAATTTTTCAAAAAAATCAAAATCTCTAATAATTAAACAGAGAAACTAATTATTATTAAATAATCAAACAGAATATGAAAAAAAAAGAGTAAACAAAATCAGTGAATTTTTGATGAATGAAAATATTTTTGTTTTTATTTTGAGTCGTATTTGATTTGAGAGAGAAAATGAACAGAAAAAAAATTGAATAATATTTACAGATGGCAGTGTAGCATAATTTGAATCATTAATATTTTTCAGTAGCTGATAGATTTGATAGATTTTTCTGATGAATCTAAAGTCCATGGACCTTAATTAGGCCATGGTTTTCTTCTTCTTTGATTTTTGTTTAATTATAGCAGCAAAGTGATAAATCATTTACGGAACAAATTGATTCAATAACAATTTTTCGATCTTGAACAGATAAGATTTTTTTGTTTTTCGCAGAAAATGAAATCATATCAAATTTTGTTTGGATTTAAAAATCTTTACATTTTCAATGTCAAAATTTGTTTTAACTTTTCTCATCTTTCAAGCATTTGAATTTCGTAATGTTTTACACGAGAATATTGCATAATAATTAAAATTTTGATTAATCAATTAATTGATTGATTAATTTCAAAAATTAATCAAGATTTTTTGAAAAAACAAAATTTTTGAAAAAAATTTAAACTATTTCAACCGTATTGAACAAATCAATGTTGAAATAGTTTAGAATTTTTTTTCACCGAAAAAAAAAAATGAAATAACGAAAACAAAACAATTGCGGTGCACATTTTGACTTTTGGACATAAATCAAATTTGATTTGAATCATTAATGATTGATTGATGTATTTTGATGATATTTTGGTGTGAAAAACAATTTGAAAATTTATTCAATTTTTTTGATTGAATTAAATTGAATTTTGTGATATAAAATTTTTTTAAATCGTTTTTTTCTTTCAAATTTCATCAAATAAATCAGAAATATCCTTGGAAAAATGGTTTGTTTTCACCCGATAAAATTCAAGTTGTAATCATTGATTGTTTCTTTTTTCAAAAATTGATTCGCTTTTTAGGAAGTATTTCTTATGGTAAGAAGACACGCTACAACAATATTTCTTGATTGTAAAGAAGTAACACCGATAATTGAGCTGAAAAAAATGATCGAAGGTATAACGAAAATAATGGCCAAAGATCAAATGTTGATTAAAGATGATCAACCAATGGATGATTATAAAACGGTTGCCGAATATAATCTAACACCGATGACGGCTAAAGCACAAGCACCGGCAACTATTGGCCTTTGTTTTCGACGTAAGTTCATTGTGATTGATTGAATTTTTTCGAGTTTATTTTAACATTTACAAATTTACGAATAGAACCGGACGGTATGTTTGAACCATTAGAAGTGACACCATATTCACAGCCACCAGAATTGCCTGATGAATTGAAACCTGTTGATTCGCGTGAACAAAATGATTAAAAGAAAAAAAAATGTTGATTTTGAAAATTTTGAATGTTTAATTATGACTAATTGGATATAAAATTAAATAATTGAATAATTTATGTAATCATCAATCTCGTTTGTTCTTTCTTGCTCTTTTTTTCTCTCATTTTCTCAAAATTACTAAATTATCATACATTTTCAATATTTTCTATTAAACATTTAATATCATCATTATAATGTGTTTATTGTATTTATTACAATTCAATTAATTAATTCTACTAAAATTATGTAAACATCAACAACAATAAAACTACATTCTAACATCATGTATCAGCTTATCAGATCTGATTTATCATTCAAGAATAATGGTAATTTGATCCTTCAGAACATGTTACATAATAATCCATGGTAATATGGTCCAAATCTTCTCGATGATAATTCAAAAATCGACGAAACCGTTGAGGAAGAGAAAGAACGTGGTGAAATGAGGAGGATGATTTTTTTTGTTTGTTTGTTTTGAAAATAAAAAATTTAAAGTCCCCAAAGCTCCGCCTTTTGTTCTGCTCCTTTCGATTTTCAAATGGCGGTTTTCAGCTTGGATTTTGACGGTTTGAAATTTGAAATTTTCAACGTTTTTTCCGATAAAAATTGACTGAAAATCTAATAAAGATCATTTTATTTTAACATTCTGCTCGGTGAATTACGAATCATCATCGAAATTTTATAAAATTTGATCCAAATCATGGAAAATCGTACCAATATCAACGATAATCGTTTGAAAATAACGACAAACAAATCGAAATCAAAGTCAAAAAACAAATCATCAAAACGTTCAAAATCAGCATCGGCTATCGATCAGAATTCAAAGCCGAAATCTAAATCGAAATCATCATCAACATCGTTAACAATTAGTTTATCTGTACCAAAATCTTCTACCAACGAAAATAATTGCAAAAATAACATTAAAATAAGTGATGAGAAAAAATCGAATTATAATATTCATTCAAGACGATCACTGTTCAAAGATATTCGTAATACAGCTATGAATAAATTGACATCGATGCGAAATGGTTTCAGTACAATTTCATCATTCGTAAGTATCAATAATAACAATTATTTGATTTGATCAAATTGAAAATTATATTCCAAAAATATTCATTATTTTTTTCTTATCCCACAGTTGACCAAGTCAAATAAATCAAATGATAATGAACATTATGCAAGAATGCAACAAATATCATCACCAATTAAACTATATTCACCATTCACAATTGAAACACCACCACCAATAGTTGATGAACAAAGACGAAAATACTTGCGGCAACAGCTATTTTCGAGTCCAACAAATCAATTAAAAAATGATTTAGAAAATTTAAATGAACAAATTTATCGTTTAAATTTATTTGCAGCTACTGTTAATGATAATAATAATCATAATGATAATGATGATGAAAATGTATACATCAATCATCAACAATCAATAAATAATCAAAGACATTTAATGAATTTTTCATTGGAAGAAAATTTAATTTGAAAAAAAAAATTCCAAGACAATTATTATTATTATTCATATTATTATTACGATATTTGACAAATTTTTTAAAATTTCTAAATATATTTTGACAAAACAAATTATTAAATAAAAATTTCATTGAAATTGATCAATGATTGATTGATATAAATAGGAATTCATGATGAGAATTGAATAAATGGCTCAGACATTCATTCATTCAATTCATTTGCCATCATTATCAATTGTAGTTGCTGCTGCTGCAGCTGTTGTTGTTGTTGTCGATTGTGGACAATTGTCTGGAAATTGTGCATTATCATTATGTGTATCGACTAACATGGCTGTTGTTGTTGATGATGATGATGTTGTTGTTGTTTGTACCATATTACCACCGCCGCCACCACCACCACCAGTATTACTATCATTAAATAATACTGATGATGATTGATGTGTATTAATCGAAGAATTAATCGATAAATCATCTTGACTTTCTGAACAACTTAATTCTGATTGTAGAAAACTTTGTGAATCATCATTATGATTTAAATCGTTATTATTTACATTATTTGAATCATTATTTATTGTGATTAGCGATTTCGAATTATCATTAAATTTTGTGGTTGTTGATGCTGTTGTTGTGGTGGATGTGGTTGGCGGTGATAATGCTGCTGCTGTTGTTGATGATGATGATTGCGATGTTTTTGCGGCTGCAGCAGCAGCAGTTGTAGCAGATGCTAATGTGGCCGATACCGATGATGATGATGTGGAAGATGTTTTATTTTTAAAAGTCTATGAAATAATGATGAGAAATATGAGAAAAGAATTTGGAATTATTAGGTTAAAATTACTAATTAAAAATACATACAGTCTCATCATAACTGGTCACTGGTACCCATTTATATATTTTCATCGTTGTATCACCGATCGTTACCCATTTTTTCTGCCATTTACGTACTTTATCGATTGCATGCATAACACGTTTGATATCATCTTTTGCTCGGCTACGTGTTTCCGCACGTACAGATCTGGACATCATTTTGTTGGCTGAATTTTTGTGTGATTTTTTAATGGATCAAAAAGCATAAAAAAAATCGGGAAAATTTCTTTAAAAAATTAACGAATCAAAGCTAAAAATCAGATTAAATCCTCATGAAATAAAAAAAATGCAAAATGGCGAATTCATCGAGAAAAAAAATCAAAACAAAAAAAAATTCGAGTCGTCATTTATGAATGGTATCACGTTGCAAAAAAGAGAGCAGCAAAAAATTGAGTCATTCGATAAACAAAAACATTCGATTCATTGTCCAATCATCGATGTCTTAAGCCAACGATGGTCACATTCACCCGAATGAATTCAACGATTAAATGATCAAATTCAACGAATCTTTGAAAATTAATCCTTTAAATCAGTGGAAAAAAAACTTTCAAAATGAGTGTCACAGCAACTTCGATGCGAATACCGCAGCCACAGCAGCAGCAGCAACAGCAGCAATCAACAACAAATCCAATTCAACAAAGATCATATCAACAAAACAATAATTCATTGAGAACAAATAATACATTTAATAACATTAAAAATACCAGTAATAATCCAGCAACCGTCAAATCATCAACTGGTCAATCATTGTTGTTGCAATCTGCTTCGACAATAAATTCGACCATTGATGTTATTAAATCACAAAATCAGCAACAACAGCAGCAGCAACAACAATCATTATCATATTTAATGCAAAAATTGCATGCAAAACGTAATGAACAAAAATCATGGCAAGAATTGATGCGTTCAATGAAAACATTTTTGATGGATAAACGAACATCAATAATAACTAGTGATGAACGGCAACAAATACAAAAATCATTGGATACAATGCAAAAAAATATTGAAATAAAATCAATAACAACAATGTTGGAACGTTTAGAAACAATTTGTCGTCAATTGAATCTTGAATTCAAAGTAATAATGCATTTATCACAATGTTTTATTTATTCAAACATATATTATGTTGAAATTAAATTCAATCAAGAACGTGAAATAATTGAAGATTGTCAAATAAATGTTAATGGTAAACCGCCTATTCTGTGTACAGAATTGATTGATGTCCTAAATCGTCATGATTTCAATGAATTCACTAAACATTTGAAAGGTTTATCAGCAATTTATAAAATAAATTCTGATAGTAAAATAACTGAAAAAACATATCAAGCGTTAGATTCATTGGAAAAAGATCTGAAACAATTAGCTGATATACAATTGAATCAAATTAATGACATTAATAATTTGATACATCGTTCACCGATTGGTGTACTAGAATCACGTAAAGGTGGTTACCCGATGAAATTGACATTTTTTGTACCACCATATGATTTGATTGATTTGAGCAACAAATCATCATTATCATTGAATATTGATTCAATTATTGAACGTAAATTAGGATATTCAGCTCAAATATTACTGGAAGATTCAAATGAATTGAGACGTCTACAATCGAAATCATTGATTATATTAAAACAGCGTAATGATGGAAAAAATTTGCCACATTTTTTCGAACATAATGAACAAAACAGTGAATTATTACCAGTTTGTTATATTTTACGTTTGACTCGTACATTACCGATCTGTTTAGATTTAATTCATAAAATACAAAAATTAATTGGTATGAATCTATTAAATTATTGTGCTAATAATAATGATAATCAAAAAGTCACACCATCTCCAATGATTACATTATTGACTAATGTACAATTAAATCAATCGATTAATAAATCATCATCATTTCTGACAAAATTACCTGATCAACAACATTGTTATTATATCAATAATAATGATCAACAGCAACAACTTTCGAATAATAGCAGCAGCTATGGTGTACTATTGGAACGTATACCATTCACACATCCCAGTCATGTATCACCAATATTAGTCTATCTGCGGCAACAAGTATTATTCAATGTTATACTTGGATCAATTATACGTAAATTAAATCCATCCACGAATAGAAAAAATTTCAAGGGTAATTTTGAAAATTTTCATTCAAATAATTTGGAATAATTTCTTTCAATTTTTTGACATATAGAATCGAATGATAAAAATTATATATTCGAAGTATCATATTTTGGTTTAACAAATATTTATGTACAATTTGAAAATCCATTAGAACAATCGCTGGTCACAATGGAAATCGATATAAAAAATATAACGCAATTAAGATGTAAATTATATACGAATAATTCATCATCGACCACGCTGAATAATTCATCACTAATGAATGGTGCTTGTTCTAATAATAACAATATGATGACATTAAATTCAATATGTAGCGATGATTACATTAGTAAAGTGATGCAAAAGTATGTTTTTCAAATTATTTATTTTTCACTTTGTTGTTAAACGATTTTCAAATGAATAGATCATTATCAATACCAATTACAATGCGATCGATAATTAATCGTTGTCGAGAAGCACAAGCTAAAATGAACGAACAAACAAAACAAAGTAATGATGAAAAACCAGCAAAATTATTATTGAACATACCGACAACCATAAATTCTTCATCTGTAACTCAGAATAATCAATCTACTACAGCAACAACTCCAACTTCGATATCTTCAACATCAAGTATTCTTTATCAAGCAATGCAGCAATCTAATAATTCAGATAATCGCAATAATAACAATAAACGATCAATAACAAATATTAAGAGTGAATTTTATGGAAATAATAGCTGTAATAATAACAATAATAATAATAATAATGAATCATCAGTATCCAAAATTCAATATTTATTATATCAGCAACAGCAGCATCAACAGCAACAAAATAGATGCTTAAGTCCATTAACTAAATCATCATCAGCGACTAAGAAATCTAGCAGTCATCAAAATACGATGTTGATGAGCATGTTGAGTGATGTGCCTGCATTAGGAATTTCGACATCCACATCACCATCCACTACTTCTATCTCTACCACCAAATCATCATCAACACCAACGACACCGATAATGCAGTCATTGATATCATCGAATAATAATAATTCTAACAATAATAACAATAATCAGAAAAAACGTAAACGTCCATCGACAAGCGAATCAGATTCTTTCGACAGTAATAATAAACAAAGACGAACAGCTTCATCGATGGATATTTATCAGCATCAACAACATTTGCATTCAACAATCAAACAAGAGCCCATGGATTCAAATGAATATTTATCATCTTCAACCACAACAACCACATCGAATTTGGATTCCAATAATGGTGATCAGAAATTCAATTCAATAAAATCAGGTAAGAATAAAAAAATAATGGAAATTCCCCAATTTTTCTCACACAAATCTTATTTCATAGGCGATGAAGAACAATTAAAAATAATCAAACAATTAGAAGCAATATCATCTGGACAGAAAGATTCAGATAATGTACCGAAATTAATATTAAAAAATCAACAAAGACAAAATAATAATAATAATAATAACAGCAATAATAATCAAATAAAAATCTTACAAATGTCAAAATCATCATCTTCAGGATCGACGAATCCATCAAAATTATTATTGTCATCACATTCGCTGGATTTAATGGATCAACAGCAAAATACGCAGAAAAATAATAAAAATAAGCGTAAACGTGCTGATAGTTTGGAACATATTAAAGGTATCAATATGATCAAATTTTGTTTATATTTGTTTCTGAAGATATTTTGAAAATATCACATATATTGACATTGTGAAATCTATTTTTGTGCAAAAATTATAATACATAAATGAATTTGTTATATCAGCAACAGGTACATCATCGTCGTCGTCATCATCATCATCAGATAGTTTATTAAATAATAATAGTAATAGTAATGGTGGTAACAGTAATTCATCATCACCAATAATAACATCGAAACATCCACAATTATTATCATCACAGCAAAGATTTTCATCATCATCATCATCATCATCTTCATCAAATAATTCGCAAAAACAGCAACAAATTAAGAAAAAATCATTACCACAATTAAATTTTATCGGTTCATCAGTTAATAAACAGCAATCGAATAATAATCAAGGAGGTAATAATAATTTATCAATGAAAATTTCTGATAAAGTTTTATCATTGCTTTCATCATCATCCACCAATAATAATAATAATAATAATAACAAACAACAACAACAATCATCTTCATCATTGATTCAATCATCGAATAATAATATGAATAATCAAAATAAAAACATGTCAAATCTATCATCAATGTTACAATTGAAATCAAATAATTCATTATCTAATGATCAATTGTTGGAACAAGCAGCAGCTTTAGCTGTAGCAACAGTTGCAAATTCTGGTGGTAATGGATCAACAACAACAACGACAGCAATGGTCAATGCTTTGAATGCTGTACAAAATTCATTGTCTAATAACAATAATAATAATAATCAACAAAGATATATTAAACCAGCATTAAAAAATTTGAAATTAAATTCATCTATGAATAGTTCATTGATAAATAAATCATCATCACCAATCACTATTACAGTTGGTGGTGGTGGTAATAGTGGTGGCAACAGTGGTAATAATAACAATAATTCGAATTCAAATAATAATAATGGTAATACACAATCAATAATTGTTACTACAACATCGGCTTCGAATAGAGCTAAAGCTATCGAAAATTTAAATAAATTATCTGGAAATAGCCTCATGTATCAATCAAGTGGTAATATTACAGGATCTGTATCTTCATCCTCGTCATCATCATCATCGTCATCGACATCATCACCAACAATATCATCATCGACATCATTTAAACAACAACAACAGCAACATCAAACATCATCGAAAAGTAAAAAAAAAATTATTGAATGAATTAGAATTGATTGACATGAATATTTAGTTTTTTTTTAATTTTTCGGAATGCTGATATTTTTTTTCAAATCACTTAATCATTAATTAATTCTATTAGTATTCATATCATGTTTTTTCTCATATATTAATTGGATGATGGGTTATTTCTGTGCACTTTTTGTTTTATATTTGTCACTCAAATAACTTTTGCATGAAAATTTTATCCGAATCATAGATTTGAATTTGATTTTGACTAATTTTTTCCAATTTTTCATTCCACATTACAGCCATAACATCACCAATTACATCGCCTAAAATTAATCAATCATCGTTGTTGTCATCATCATCTAATCAATCAGTATTGGCAGCATCATCACAATCATCGTTGACTGGTTCAAATAATAACAATAATAATAATGGATCATCTCAATCATCTGGTAATAGTGGTAGTGGCGGTGGTGGCAGTAATAATTCATCATCAAAATCATTATTTGTTAAAACAACAAAAAAAGCATCATTAACATCGGTTGTTGATCGATTGTTGCAGAAAAATGCTGTCGATGGTTCGTCGACATCATCATCAACATCTCCATCTTCGTCATCGTCTTCAAATCAAAATCAAACAATATTGTTACCCGTACAGCAATCAACATCGCCAGAATTGATATCATCGAATTCATCTACATCGAAATTACAAAAATTATCATCATCATCATCTTCATCGTCGAATGAAAAATCATCGAAATCATCATTCACGATTAAGCATTCAAATTCTGGCCTAAAAATGAGTATTACAAAAATGAAAACTAATAATAACAATGGTAACGGGTCATCATCACAACAATCAATGTTAAATCAATCATCAACATCTTCACCATCATCATCATCGACTGTTGATTCTGTATTGTCCAAATTGAATGTATCATCATTTAAAAATAATAAATATACGATTCCAAAGATACAAAAATCAAATAATCAATCATCGAATGTATCAAGTTCTTCATCATCGTCATCATCATCATCCACATCTTCGATTTCGTCTTCAAATCAAACGATTACATCGCCAGCATCGTCATCATCATCGAATAATTCTTCAAATAGTAATTATGTAATTGGTTCAACATCGCCATCATCTAATCGTAGAAATGGTATTTCAATTTTGAATTTTTTAAGAATTGATTTAATAATTTGATATTCATTATTTGATTTAGCAAATTCTTCTCCTTTATCACATAATAATGGTAAAATATCACCATCATTGAATCGAATGTCTTCGAAAAATCAATCATCATCATCATCGTCGTCATCTTCATCAACAACAAATTCAAAATCATTATTTAAATCACCAGAACCTGTCATTCAATCATCGTCATTATCATCATCATTATTATCATCACCAGCACATTCTCAAACGTATTTGTCTAAATCTTCATCAATTATGCAATCGAGCATTTCTTCATCTAGTACAGCATCATCTAATAACAATAATAGATTAAATTCCGCTTCGCTAAGGGATCAGCAATCATCATCGGGTGATTATAATTCAACATCAACAACTGGCGGTAATGTTTCATCTCAGCAGTGGTCATCATCAGCAGCATCATCATCAAATTCAAACTCTCCAAATATATTGATGGATAAATCATCGCCATCATCGTTTGGTTCAGCTACAACAGTAGCAACAAATTTGGATAATGAAATGAACAAATCGCAACCACTAACTGTTACAACTTCGACGCCTAGTTCACCAGTTGAATCATCAGTGCCGCTTGTTGATGATAATTGTAATCAGCCATTAATTATACCGATGGATCCTATTTTCGATCAACAATCATCATCGACAACAAAATCATCAATTACCGAACAATTTTCATCAAATAAATCAATGATTGATTCATCATCATCTTCTCTCACAAAAATTGATTCAATTTGTGATTCAAACGAAAACAATGATAATAATAATTCAAATATAAAAACATTTGATAAAGATTTATCTGAATCTATTTCAACAAATACTGTTACAACTGCAAATCTATTAGGATCATCAGATTCATCAATGAGCAATCAATCATCAAATAATCAACATTCATTGGTTGATACATTATCAAATCCGGCATCAACAACAACAATTTGATATTAATTTTTTCAAAAATTATCATGATTCGAAAAATTTTTTTATTGTATATAAATGGAATCACAAAATTACAAATATTCAAAAAACATGGAATATAAGAAAATGAATAAACATTTTTATTAA
Organism: Psoroptes ovis; assembly: GCA_002943765.1. Lineage (NCBI taxonomy): Eukaryota > Metazoa > Arthropoda > Arachnida > Sarcoptiformes > Psoroptidae > Psoroptes > Psoroptes ovis. Next base: position 1,839,952 of record PQWQ01000012.1, read on the forward strand.
CATTATTTCAAAAATCAACATCAGCAGCAGTCGTTGGTTTTGTTGATGATGAATTCGTACTCAAATTCATACAACGGCTCACATTATCACTGAAATCAGGTGGTAACGATAATGGTTCAATTGAAAGGAATTTTTTAGTCGTATGTAATTTAATACCAAATTCAATGGTCGTTAAATTTTGATTATAAGGTGCAAATGAATTCAACTGTGGTAAACGTATTAATTTCACAAGGCCAACATAATCATGACAATATGGATTTTTTCCGATATCATTTTCAATAAATTTTGTAAATCTTATCACTGAATCACTGGTGAAATAGATTTTTTGTCTTATTGAATCGTTATCGATTAAATCATGATTTGGATCCGATGCCGTAACCATTGTTATTAGGCAAACAGATTTTGTCAATTTTCTCATTAAAATTTTTAAATGATGCATGAATTTTGGCAGCTGATCAATTTCAATTGAACTATCAGGTGAACCTAAACCATCGATGAATATACGACAAATTTTGTTACATTTATCATTATCCATCGATTTCTGCTTCAATATCGGTATTATATCTGAATGTTCATAAAATTTTATTATCGATTTTTGAATTAAATCATTCGAAATGTGTTCACTAAAATCTAATCTTTTTTCATCTAATTCACCACCACCACCACCACCAACAGCAGCAGTGATATTATCACCAAATCTTGTCGGTATGTTTGAATAACGAAATGCTATTTTCATTTTTTCAATATCTTTACGTGGACTTACACCATTACCATATTGTAATGGTGATATTTTCACTAATGATGGTAATTCATTTATGAAACGACATTTATTTGCATTGATACTTGATACAAATATTAATATTTCTTGTTCAGCATATATGCCAGTGGAAAGATATGCTTTCGCTACCATTGTACTGTATGATTGATGCTGGTCTTCTTCTGTTGTACGTGAAGAAAATTAGAATTAATTAACATTATTCAAGAAAGAAAAATCAAAATACCGATGACATTGACCGAAGTTAGCGAATAGCCACCGCCTATCAGATCATCGAAGCTTTCGATACCGACAGGGCAAACACTTTGTTGGCCTTTGGTCGAAAACTCAAGTCCTGAACATGACATTTTTATTGATGAACTTTGAAATGATGAAATGATTTCAGTCGCGTAAAAATTTCAAAATTTCAAAAAACAAAAATAAACAAAAATCACGTGGTTCGAAAACGTGCGATCTTGATGACGAACGAAACAATTGAAAACTATCGATGGTAAAAATTTGTTTTTTTTTTTTTGAAAAAAAATCACCGGAAAAATCATTCAAAATGTTTTTATTAAAATTTCCAGCACCACAAAATGATAATCGTCACGATTCAATAAATGATATTCATCGATTATTGATTGATCAATGATTATTGAAATTTTCTTCGTATCAAAAAATCTATGAATAATTTGCCGCCATTAAAATCTAATCATCATCATCATTTGCGTATGTCAATTTAGGCCATTGAAAAATGGTAATGATTCGGTGATATTTTAGGGGTGAGCCGAATGTAAACAAAGTAAAAATGAGCCTAAACAAGAATATTCTCGATTACCGTATAGTGGATGATCAATTGATTGTGAATAATTCAAGAAATTGAAAGATAAATGAAAGAAAATCATTTTCGATTTTGATGAAATAATCAAGCAATGATCAATGAACGAAAATGGTCAATGATCACGCAACACCTAAATTGATATAATGACAAAGAGGCAAGCAAGCAAAAATTGATATAATCATTTGTGCTGGCTTTCAAATTTTTGAATGTGTTTATCTGTATTCGAATGATATAATCGAGTGTAAATGGAATTTGATGAATTCCGTGAAATTCGTTTTATTGCCGAAAACAATTCGTAATGATAACCGATTACCAAATCAACCGATTTTGGCGCCAAAATTGGTAGTTTTCCAGAAACTTTCCCAAACCTACCTTGATGAATTCCCGGGAAGTTTTTCAAAAATTTTTCCTCCCAAATGATTCAAATTCAAATGATCACCGACGAAGATTCTTTGATTGAATATTCAATTCAAAATTCAAATTCTCCCTAATCGATTGGATTCAAATCATCTGAATTCAATCATTTAGTAATTGGAAATGATTGATTTTCAAATTACAAATGATTTTGATTCAAAATTCGGCTCAGAAGGTTCAATCCATTTCTTGGGAAATCGGACCCCGCGACCTTCGCCAAGGGTCTTCACCTTATCAAATTCTTTAATTACGTATTAATCTGAAATTCAAAATTTTCTATGTCATTGTATGTATTGTATCTTCTTGGGGATTCATCAAAGATCACAGAGGGTTCAACAAAGTTTCAAATTTCGAATCAAAAAAAAGAAAAGAATTTGAAAATTTCGAAATCATCCTTGAAATCATCATTCAATTTTATATCAAAGAATCAAAAAATTAAAATCAGAAAATCAGTAATTCTAAATCAGAAATTAATTCATTTCGATTTGAAATTTTATATTTGATTTGATTCCATCCAACAGCCTACAATCTTTCATCTTCATTCTTCCAATTTCAAATTTTCATTATTCTTCAAAGAAGAAGATTTTCTTTTAATTTATTTTTGAATTTCAAATCATTCATTTAATCATTTCGACAAATTCCAATTCCAAATCTTGATTCTCAGGGTCTCTTGGTTCATTTTGATTTTTTGATTTTGAGTTATTTCGACGATTCTTCCTACTTTCGACGATGATTCTCTCAGATTCTGGTGTGTCTGTATGTGTCTATGTTTGTGTATTCGTTTGTAATTTTTAATTAAATTCAAATGACAAAAACAAAAAGCAAAAATCAAGAGAGAATCAAGAAAGAATCAAATCAATTCTTATATTATTATTATTGAAGAAATCAAAAATATAAGAAGAATTGCATTAAATTTTCATCGATTGAATGATTGAATAATAATGATGACACTGTAAGTCAATGATTACATTGGTTACAATTCATTCGGGTTTTCCAAAAGCTTCTGGAAATGATTTTCAATTCAAATTTTGACATTTACATTCGTTGATTTTGTGTTGGCGTATGTGTGTGTATGTGTGTGTGTCATTGTCTGTTTGATCTTAGATCACATCTCTAGCGATTTTGATAATCATATAGGCAGCCATACAAGATGTATTATCTTTTGTATTGCAGCCAAAATTGGTAATCAAAATGATGGTAATTCATTGATGATAATGACATCATCATCAATGATTTTCGCATTATTAATTCGCATTCGAATCGTCTCCAGAGGATTGTTTCATTTTATTTTGTTTTTGCTTCGTAAAACTTTGAATAAAGATTTTTGAAAGTTGTTCCAAGTTATTCTGAATCATTCATCGTAGTCAAGTGTGTCAATTGAATTAAATTAATCAATCAATCAATTGATTGTTTAATTAATTAATCAATTATTTAATCAAATAATCGATCAATCAATTTTCTTTAGCTAAAATTAATTGATTTCAAAAATAATAATGCACAATAACAAATGCAAACAATGGTTTCGCTGTTTTGCTTCTTTGTCAGTCTTAATCAGTCATTCGACTGATTCACTCAAACAATAGGCCAGTAAATGAGCTCAAAGTCATTCGAAGCCATCAATTTTCAATTTGAAATTTTCGACTATTTCGGACGCCTTTTTCGAGTCGATTGAACCAATAAAATGGCACAATTGATAAAATATTCATTGAATTATTCTTCGATCAAGAATTTTGATCGATTGACTGATGATAATGGACGAATAATAATGAATGGATTGATAATGGACGGATTATCAATTGATCAAGATCAATCGATTAATCAATCAATCAATCAAAAAAATAATCTCTTTTTTCGGTGAAATGAGTATAATCCTTGATCATAATGAAAAATATATGACATAATAATTTCATCCAGAGTTAATTGAAAATAATTCCAAAGGTATTAATATTATTAATTTGATGGAACAATAAATATGAAATAAATAATCAATAGACCATTGTTTGCCAATACTTTTTAATCTTTGATGATTATGATCATCATTATTATGATAATTATGATGATCATCAAAGGCTTTCAATGGAAGATAATGAAATCGTGAGAAAATGAGTCAATTTTAAGTGGTGCCGACAAAGCACCCGGCAAGTATTTTGAGTATAAATTTATTATGTCATTGACAGTTTAAATTGTAAAAGGATTAATTTGATTCTATTCAATTGATGATATCAATGAGAGTTCATTCATTCATTCATTTATTTATTTATTATTATCATCGAATTACAATTGCAGCGGCAACATTAATGATGATAATGATGATCATAATCAAATGTTTGTGTACAGAATTTTTAATTGCTTTTCTTATCGTCCATTCATTCATTCATTCATTATTATCACCATTTATAGATCACAATCATCATCATCATCGAATTCTTATTTAATTTGACTTTTTTTTCACTTGACTTTTCGATATCATCAATGATATGTATTTTATATCAACAATAATGATGACGTATTAACAATACAATCATTGACAATTAATAGATCGAAAAAAATAGAATCTTAAAATGAATCAAAGATCCGAATCAACAACAACAACAACAAAAATGAAGAATCGAAGAATTTTCTTCGAATTTCGACGATTCGATTAATTTTCTTGGATTCTAAGACATTCAGAGATTATTTGGATGCCGAAGATGCATCCGTGAAATTGCTGCGAGAACGGAACGACCCTAATTCTCGGAATACGGTAAAAACAAAGAAGAATTGAATGGCAATAAGAAATGATCATTCGATACCGTACAATGTAATTATCTGATGATCTAATATCTTTATCATTGATCATCTATTATTTTCACGAACATTTTATTGACTCTAATGGATCCACGGAGAGACAAGATAGATAAACAATAAATAATAATAATAATAATCATTTTTAGATCAAAATCAAAATGTGTAACATCATTTGAGCATCATCAGTTGATGAAAATTCGATAAAATGGTACAATCGGTACCTCGTCAATCGATTATTGTTCAATCTTTGATGCATTTAATGTCTTGGTTCCTCTTATTCTTTTTCCGTGTTTCCGAGCTTCGGTAAATGTCCATAATGGATGCCTGGGTTAATGTTTTTCTTTGCCGAACCATTTAAAAAATTTTTTAAAAATCATTGATTATTTTCGTTGATGATCATTTGATCCATTTGCGTGGTCTTTTCTCGGTTCTTTGAAGCAATCAATGGTCGAAAACACTAAATAACATCAAGAATTTGATGATTGAAGCCGCTTTGGAATCGATTAACGCTTTCAATCCTGCAAAATTTAGCTCATGTCAATCAAGATCGATTGAAATCAATTAAAATTACGAAACAAACTAACAAACAAATGGAAAAATGTGTCAAAAAATGATCAACATCATTGATTCGAATTGAATTGATGAATTGAACAATGATTGATTGATTAATCCAAAGAAATATAATTAATTTAACAAAATTTTATTAATTGATTCAAGGACATAAAAATTTGTTCAGTGAATTAATTGATTTATGAATTTCACTCCAATCAAACACCATCATCGTTGTTGAATATGAATTTCAAAAAAAATTTGTGGCAGAGAAAAATTATCATTATGGCAATGTCATGACAATATTACAGAAAATATCGTCATACATTCATATCACTCAATTCAATTCATTGATTATTTTGATGATTATCATCGTCAAATCATCATTATTAATTGTTGTTGTTGTTGTTGATGTCATAAATGTAGAAACACATCGAAAAATTGTTTATTTTCATCATCATCATCATCCATAGCAAAAAACAAACAAACAAGCATAAACATGTATTCAACGAGCTAAATCATTGATCATTGAAAAAAAATCCAAATCATCATTTCCAATGTCGATTTCGGTGTGCATCGAAATCGTGATTCGTAAACAAGAATTGATCGTCTCGAACACTAATCCTAGATTTTAGAGCCTTTGATTTGATTCGAATTCGATCAGATTCGAGATATTTCGGATATTTTTGAAGCCAAAAAACATGCCACGAAACTACATCGAATATGTTAAATATGAATATACGATCAGAAAGAAATCATCATCATCATCGCTATCATCATCACCGTTGAAGCCGACAAAGACAACGACATCGACAACAACCAATGCAACAACAAACAATGATAATTTTGATCAAAAAGATAATTGTAATGGTGATGATAATGATTTTGATGTTGTAGATATCGTCACTAACGATAATAATGATGGTAACAGTCGAAATCAATTTGATAAAATGAAACAATATCGGCAACATCATCGGCTACATCGAATCAATGATCGAATCGATGATGATAATGATCAAATGATGATGGCTAAATCATCAAATAATAATCATTTCAATGATTTAAATCCCAAATCAACAATTTTACCGAACGAATATGATCCATATTCATATGGATTTCGACCATTATCTGAGCGTAATGTTTATCGTTCCTTTGAAATTATACGTACGCCCACCGATCAGAATGATAATCAAGAGAAAATGATGTCTTCACCGTCGCCACCTCCACCAAAGACATCAACAAATCATAAATCATCGATGACATCGAATCATGAAAATCGATTGCAACAAAAATCTTCATATGATGAAGTAGATCAAGGACATCATCGATATTCGAATCGTTCGGTATCACCAAGTAGCTATGAGCACCGGCGGTCCAAGACCCCAGAGCCATCACCGTCACCGACATCGTCTTCGATGGTTAAATCAACTAAAATAAATGATCGTCAGTCATCATCGGCCGCCAAAAATCATATTGTCCCAACGATTGTGGTTAATGAACGCCCGATCGATGTTCCTGGTGATCCTAGTAGCCGAAAAATACGTGAAACTACTCTATCGACATCCAGAACCGAATCAAGATCACAGTCACAACCACGTGTTATTGAAATAAAAGTAGAAAAATCGAATGATGAAACAATTAATCAAACTTCAAAGAAGCCACCTGTCCATCCGAATCATCATTCATCGCATAATCAGCGGCGTACATCGATGCCAGCGGCCAGCAGCACCCACCGAAATCGTCGACAAGAACAAACTGAACCACTGAGACCATCATCATCATCAGCAATTTATGATGACCATCATGAATATCATAATCATCGATTATCAGATATGAATAATCATCATTCAAAAGCGCCAAAAGTATGGCAAGATTTTCATTATCCAAAACAACATTGGTTAATCGATAGAAATTATTATTATGATCATAAAGACTCATCAACAAAATGTCCGTATTCATCACCAGAATCATTAAATGAATTAATCAATTGCCAGCCATCGCCAACAAAATTCGAATCATATAAATGTACACGATATGAATTATCAAAAACAACAACGAAAAAGAAATCATGTTGATCATCGAATGATGGACATCAAATGGACATCATCATCCATAATCATTGCAACCACGATCATCATCGAGGTCCAGTGGTCCAAAGTAAGAAGTAAAAAGATGAACCAAGTCCATCATCAATCAAATCATGGCCCAAACAACATTTGACCATACGACCGAATTCATTGATCGAATCATTAAAATTAATCGATCATTTGCATAAATCAAATCAAATTAAAAGAATCCTCGTTTTAAAATCATTAAACTATATCATTAATTATGATTAAAATTGAATAATCAAATTATACGGAATCATATGAACCCAAGAATGATTTACTGAATTTGTATTCGAGTTCGAATCAACTTTCAACATCATCATCATCATTATCATTAATGAATCATCGGGCCAAGATGCCATGCAGCCATTTGGACATAATGAATTATGCAACAAATTTATTCTTAAATTCATCTCAACTCATATTTATTTAAGAGGATCAAACCTCATGACTGTAGGGTCATGTTTAGCGACTGTTTTTGGTACATAATCTCTCATAATGTTCGAAATGTTTGTCCCATGTTCATTTGAATCGTTTTATTATTAAATCAACCCATATGCACTCATTCAAATGTTCATTTGATTTATTATCATTATTCAAATTATTCTCGAATAATTCATATCGAATGATGGATGATGATAATGATTGGAAGATGATGATGATTTACCAGTGAATTTGCTTGTAAATTTATTACAAATCATCATCGTAATTTGTAATAGTTTGTAATAGATGTTTACCATCATTTTGAATGTTGATTATCTTTGAAATTGATCGTTTAAACATGTTCGAAGATCGTTGAAGATCCTCAAAGATGTTCCAAATGATGTTCCGACCGATCTCTGAACGATGTTCTTAATGTGCTTCGAGACATCGTCGATTCGGTGGATCATCATATGGTTCTGGTAGTTATGATGATTCTTTGACTTAGCTCCAAGATTATTTTGCATAATTTTTTCCCCAAAAAATCCAATAATACGGGTCATAATACTGATGATGATGATCATGTAATATCATTGATTTATGACTAGAATCGTTTATGACTTTGGATTCTTTTTGATTTTAATTCAATTCTGATTTAAAATTCAACTCAATTTATTTTTATATTTATTATGATTTAAATTTAAAATTTTATTTTAATTTTAATCCGAGTTCAAATTTCAAGTTAATATCCATAGTTGATTCGGTTTTAAAATTTTTTTTTTTTGAATTATTTAAAATTTTAAAATTCAAAAGTTTAAAATTCAAATTGCAAATCCAAAGCATTATTCATAATTTCATAATGAAAAAGAGGAAGTTAAATAAAAATAAATTTAAATTATTTCCATTTTTATTATGAATATTAATCATAAGAAAATAATAATAATAATAATAATGAATGAATGAATGAATGATAATCTTTTGTCTATCCGTATTTAAAATGAGTGAGTGAATGAGTGAAATTCATTCATTTAATATTCATATTTGATTTCATGAAATACATTTCATATATTTATTAGGTTGTCCGAAAAGTTCTTGCCGATTTTTCCAATAATTTTCTACGATATGATCGGCAAAAACTTTGTGGACAACCTAATAAATGCAATAATCATCAATAATCATGTGTGGAATACATTACATTAAATATCAGTGTTAATCTCTACATCATATCGTCATACGTTGTAACAAATGCATCGTTTGTTTTCATTAAGATGATGATTGGATGAATGGATGCACACTTTCTGGTGCTCGATCGGTGCAATCAATCTATTGAATCATTCATATTGGATCTAACAAATCTTAAGCCGTTTAACATTAATAAATGAAAATTGATTATCGAAACGATTTGAAATTTAAAATTTTTATTGAATTTTCTCAAAATTTCACCCCTGTGAAATCATACCCCCATAACTTGCCTTACGATCACACCCATTAACAACCCTTTCCATCTTTTCAATTTGCCACCCTCAACGGCGTGGGTCTTTGCCTCGTTCAATAGACCATCTTCATATTAATATCACTCCCACTGTTCATTTGTTTCTGCCTCTTTACATATTCAATCATCAATCCATTCAACCATTTAGCCATTTAACCATTCATCCATTCAATCATATAAATGATATTCGACATATTTAATGATTGATTATTCATTCACAACGGCAAAACAGCAGACACAAAACCAAACGAATAAATGACACAATTGAATCATTTGAAAATTTATTCAATTTTACAATTTATTATTCATCTTTTTGGGGCCTTTTCAGGGCCAAAATTCAATTTTAAATTGTTACAAATTTTTTCCACCCCTCCATTTGATTATTCACTCGTACCATACACGAATCCATTACATGATCATTGAATCACTGAATCATTGAATCATTGAATCATTGAATCAGAGAATTCGATGAATTCATGGCCGAAATTATCTCCGACAGCCCCAGAAATTCTTGGGGATCGTTGCCGACGATGTTCCCGAGCAAATCATTGCTCCCAGTGAATTCGCATGTTCCCGATGAATTCTCCTCGTTCTCCGAACAATGTCTCTGTCCTTGGATGCTCCAAGAACACCAAACACCAAAGATTCAGTGAATCGAAAATTTTTTTTTCAAAAAAATGAAATCAAATTCAATTTGACAAATTATGAATGATATACGAAATCATTTGGTTATTGTATTCATAATTTGAATATTTTCGACCAAAAAACAATTCATATCGAAGCCAAAAAAAAACATGTTTGAAACATGAATTTGCTTGTGTTGTTTTTGGTTTTGTTGTCAATTGCGACAATTGAACAAAATCAATTCAGTCAGTGTCGTGTGATTGTGATTTTGACACAATCGAAATTCTCGATCCTTGACAATTTCATATGATTGCCTTGGATCGTAATTTCAACGATTGAAAATTTTCAAGTCGTTTTCAATGATTATTTTCCAATTGGTAAATTGGAAAATGGTAAATTATCATTATGTAATGCTTCCCGATCATCATTTGCAGACATTAAATGTGTTTTTCCATTCATATCTACGATTGTTTTGAAAATTGTTCAAATTCATTCAAATTCATTCCGTTTTAACATTTCACCAATTATCATTTAATTTGAATTGTAATTTCATGAATTTGAATTGTAATTTGAAGGAAAATGCATTTTCCCGAAGAAATAATCGATTGAAATATTTCGGAGCCTGTCCGAAAAGTTTTCTCGCATCAAACAATGAAAGCGCCCATTGAAAATCGGCCAAAACTTTTTGGACACATGTATTTTGCATGCATTATGAATTTTAAATTTTCTTTTTAGGTTCATCATCCATTTCCATTTACATTTATTTCAACGATCAATATTCCTTTATTGTTTCCCCAATTTTCCTCATGATTTTCAATGATTTTCATTTTGGTACATTCGATTATGTGTTTGTTTGCACGATAATTTGATGCCATTAACCCGAATTGTTATTTGCCCTGAAGTCATTTCGGGAAAATTGAATGAATTCATATTTGAATTCATTGACCAATTTTTTTCGAAAATGTATTTGAATCATTTGATCTAATTATCATTATTTAGTCTGAACTATTATTTTGTTTTATTGATAATCGGATCGAATAATGAATGAATGAATGAATGATGCTTTTAAAAGCTTATTCACAAGCAATGATTTGATTATTTCATTTCGCTCATTGATAATGAATTTGATTATTGATCTTTGAATATGAATCAATTCATGGATGGATGTGTGAATGAATGAATGAATGAATGGAATGAAAGCATTGTGAACATGTGAAAAGATAATTTCATTTTTTTCGATTTTGGATCGGATAAACAAATAATAAACAAACAAGCCAATTATTAAATTAACAAATGAACAAACAATAAACATTTATCGATAATTCAATTGAGTATTATGAGATTAATTGTTTGTTCTTTTTGTTTATTTGTTTCAGATGGTGCAAATACAAGTCAAATTAATCGCATTTCAGATTCATTTGCATGAAATTACGGCTCAATGATGTTTTTCATAATGATAATTATCAATAATTATGCTAATTATGATCAGTTTCTGGCCATTATGACCAGTGTCTAGTCATCGTGATCGTCAATTAATAATTTATTATGAAATTAATTAATCGATCAGGTTGATTGAATCAAATCCTTTGATAATTGATTCAATCAATGGTCACCATATGGTCACCACATATTGTTTCTTTCAATCCAATTGATCAATGAATCAATGATCAAACAATTTTTGCAATTTTTCAAATAGAAAAATAAATAAACCTCGAAGCAAATGAAAATCATCCACATAATCAATCGATCGATCGAAATAGATTGATTGAATCTATTGATTTTATTTGATATTTGCTTGAATAGCAAAGGGCGAAGTCTTGTTTATCATATTATATCGTTAGCCAATAAGAATATTAACAAAACAAAGCAAAAACAAAAATAATAATAATGATTGGGCGTCAAATGGTAATAATGACGATAATGATGATATCATTATTATTATCGTTATCGTTATTATTATGGTCAACGATCATAAAAAATCAATCGGAATTTTCAAATAGATTCCAATATCGTCCAACATTTGAAAAATTAATGATAATATTTTCACACACAACAACACAACACAACAATCAAATACAATAAAATTTGAGCTGGAAAAAAAAATTCAATAAAAACCATTAAATTGAATTGAATTAAATTTAATTTAATTCGGGAGAGAGTGAAATGTCATAAAAATGAATATTTATTATTATCATTATTTTTACCAATGGTCAATCAAACAATGATCAATAAAGGTCCATAAAATAATAATAATAATAATGATTTGTTTAATATTTGTTCAATGTCTGAAAATGATTGAATATAAATAAATGAATAAATTTTTATTGTATTTACAGAGAAACATATATGTTTGTGGGCATAAATATGTTTGTCGGTGATCGATATCCGCTTGTCCAATTGATCAGTGATCATTGATTTGTCTTCGATGTCTCGGCTGCCGCCGACGATGCTACGACTGCTGATAATGGTGCCACAACTGCTGATGCTGATGCAGCTGTGGCTGATGCTGGTGCTACAACCGCTTATAATGGTGCCACAACTGATGCCGATAATGATATATAAATCGATTGATTTTTGATCGTTTCGATCGTAAATGATTCGAGATTTAAAATATTTAAAATTGACCAAATTCAATCAAATAACGATAATGGCGGAACCAAACAATGTCAGTTATTTTCCGGCCAAAGACCCTGGAGCTGATCAGCTGAGACAATTTGCTAAAGAACATCAAGGACAAAAGGTATGCATGACCATTTGTGGTTCGTTTGATTAATTTTAAATTCGGTATTTTATTGCTTTGGATGTTTGAATTTTTGAAATTGAATTTTAGCCACAATACATTACGACAGCAGCCGGTAGACGTATTGGAGACTATAGTAATGTCATTACTGTTGGACCACGTGGCCCCATGGTACTAGATGATGTACCGTATCTACAAGAATTGGCACATTTCAATCGTGAACGTATACCGGAACGTGTTGTACATGCAAAAGGAACCGGTGCATTTGGTTATTTTGAAGTGACCAGCAGCGAAATACAAAAATATTGTCGTTCAGCATTGTTCAGCCAAGTTGGAAAACGTACACGTTGTGCAGCAAGATTTTCGACCGTTGTTCGTGAACGTGGTTCAGCCGATACTGTTCGTGATGTTCGTGGTTTTACTATACGTTTTTATACGGAAGAAGGTAATTGGGATTTAGTCGGTAATAATACACCGGTATTTTTTGTACGTGATCCACATTTTTTCATGAGATTTATTCATTCACAAAAACGTAATCCACAAACAAATTTATTGGATTATAATGCCCGATGGGATTTTTTCACTTTGCATCCTGAATCATTACATCAAGTTACATGGATGTACAGTGATAAAGGTATACCGAATGGTTTCCGCCATATGGATGGTTGGGGTTCGCATACTTATAAGATGATCAATGATAAAAATGAACCATTTTATAATAAATTCTATTGGCGTTCGAATCAAGGTGTGAAGAATTTGGATACAAAAACAGCCAACGAGCTGGCTGCCAATGATCCAGATTATAATTGTCATGATTTATATGATGCTATTGCACGTAAAGAATATCCATCATGGACATTGCTGGTACAAATAATGACATATGAACAAGCAAAACACTTTGAATTTAATCCATTCGATGTAACGAAAACATGGCCCGAAAATGATTATCCATACATTGAAGTTGGCCGCTTGACATTGAATGAAAATCCTCGAAATTATTTCGTCGATATCGAGCAGCTAGCATTTAGTCCATCGAATCGTGTACCCGGTATCGAATTTTCACCCGATAAAATGCTGCAGGCACGTGTATTTGCTTATGCTGATGCACATCGTTACAGGTTTGTTGATTTTATTTATTTTATAATTTCATTCGAATTCGAAAATAATCGAAAATTACCCCCATAAAACGATAAAGAATCGGTGTAAATGCAAACCTAATACCAGTAAATCGACCAATCATACCCGTGAATGATCCAACCATTCGTGATGGTAAAATGCGTACCGATGATAATCATGGTGGCGCACCAAATTATTGGCCAAATTCATTCGATAATAATCGTGATGATCCTATTGGTTCGAATGAACCAAGATGGCCAATATCGGCAACCGATATTGATCGCTTTGAATCGAATGATGAAGATAATTATACACAAGTACGACAATTATATCTTCAATATGATCATGATGAACGTGAACGTTTACATGATAATATTGCAATGGATTTACAATATTGTTATGAATTTATCGTTGATCGTGCGTTGAAACATTTTGAAAATGTTCACCACGATTATGCATCAGGTATTCGACGATCGTTGCAAAATTTGCGAATGCAAAATAGCAAATAAATTGTGGCTTAAAATCTTAAAATCTCTTTGAATTCGTTTTCAAAGGTTCGATTAAATCGAAATTTTCAAAAATTAAAAATTGATAATTCAAGAGATTCAAGAGATACAAATCCAATACACCCAAATTAATCAATTGAATGTCAAAACATTCACAAATTCACCAAAACCAAATCAAAATTCAATATGTGCTTCCAAAGTCTTTGACGATAATCAATAAAATTTCTGAAATTAACTTTGAGCAAATTCCATGACCATTCCATCTCGATGAACCAATTTGGTTTCAATTCGTTTTCGATGACCAGCCGATGCCTCGGTGCTCAGTGCTACGGCCCAACCGAATGGCCAAATTAAAGAACACACCAAAAAACCAATCGAAATGACCTGTTCCAATATGGTCATTTATTAATTTGAATTTGAATGTACTCATTTGAAACAAATTACATTGAATAATTTGATTTTCTCGTGATTATTACAATTATCAATGATTTGGGCAATCATTTTTATTAATTCCGATTCATTCATTCAATTCAGTCCTGTCTGCCATATAATAATAATGAAACATACAATTGAATCATACAAACAAATAATTTCAAATAATAATAATCGAGAAACAAGAGAAATATATATAAAAAACAAATTACCCGAAATTACTAATTCAATACCGATCATAATCATCATCATCATCATCATCATCATCATACTCTCAGGAAAATCCATCAGATTTTCATGTGGTAGAAGCATAGGCAAATTTCTGCTCCTCCTCCGCTAAAAAACATATATACATGTTTGGTTATTTCAATGTATAAAAATTTCACAATCGTTCACAGCTGATGATTTGGACTTGTAAAAATTTTTGAAAAATTGATAATAATGAAGTTTATTGAATTCGCTTGATTTTCAGGGCAACAAATATCAAATTTGTCATTTAGTAGGATTGTTGAGCCAATAAATTGAGAAATAATTGTCAAATTACGCATTTCTCAATGCTAACCAACAAATGATGATAAATTTGGGAAACTTGGTCGGATTTTGAGTAAAATTTTGAGCCTAATTTTCAATGAATAAGTCATGAGTAATAAAGAAATCTAAGCTAATAATTTTTCTATAATTTTAAATTAGATGAAATCTCAATGCCCGAAATCATTTAGAGGCCTTATTCATTCAACACAAAATTGGACCCATATTTCCATGAGTTCGGAACCAGATCGATTAATGAAATAATCATCTCCAATTGTTATTAATGTGATTGCATGAAACAAATTTGTATTTTTTTAATTGATGAAAATTATTAAATAAAATTTTTATAATTGAATAAACTGAAATTTGAATACGAAAATACATGAAGAATATTATAATTAAAAACGAATGTGATCACTGTGCAATCGGAAGATCCAAGGACTCGACCTTGCAAACATTTCAGAAAGGTCTTTGACATCAGAGCCGTAAAATGTTTCCAAATTATTTTTCAAAATTTTCACACGACAGAAACTTAAAGAAACTCGCAAACATTAATATACCTAAGGGCTTAAGGGCCTCAAATATTTTTTTCTCACATTTAATCCCTCGCGTCGCCAGCTCAGTAATCCTTTTCGTCGTCAGTTGACTATTTTTCTTCAAAATTCATATTTTCTTTTTAACAATTTCTGTTGCATAACGAAAGGGCTAAACGACAAATATTGAATTAAAATCTTTAAACTTTGGGACTTTAAAACTTTATTGAACTTTATGGGTTATGAGTTATGGTTTATTTTATCTGAAAAACATTTTAAAATGGAAAGTTAAATTAATAGAGGAAAAATGTTTATTCTCACGTCGTGGCCACTTGGTCATTGAAATTGACATCCTAACTTTGTCTTTGACTTTTTGATAATGAGACCTAAGTGTCGACGATCGTGGTGTTCAAATATGTGTTTTTGGTTAGTGTTTGAGAGTAATTATGTTGTTTGTGCCGATCCTTGGTCTTTGTGTTGCGTACTTTATGTTGTTCTGTTGTTCGTATCGTAGGAAAGTTTAGCTTTCTTCTAAAAATTTTCAAAATCAATTAACGGATTAAATTCGTAAGATAAGAATGTTCAAAAATAAATATATACAATTTTTTTCAGAACGGTTTGTGTTTTGGGAAAGGTTCTAAGTTTCTTAAGAAAAATCTCAAAAGCAATTAAAGGCTTAGAACCATAAGATAAAAATATTCATAATTGGATGTCACGGTGGTCAACATGGGCTTTGATTCTATTTCTTGAAACTGCTAATTATTTTTTGTGCCCATCAGTAATTGAAATAAATAATTGGTGTACGTCCTTTGTGAATAAAGTCCCTAAATCTCTCTCCTTTTAAAATTTGAATTTTATATTTTGCAACGATTTTTAATAAAATTATAACGATTTTTGTTGAATGAAGTCTAACAACGAAAATCATACGAAAATAACCTATTCTCTGCAACAATTTCACGATTTTGTTACGATCATTTTAAAATTTCATCTTCATTTTTATCAAATTCTCGCCCATCATTATCATTATTCAATCTCAATATTCAATTTATATTAACTTTTCCATTTATATTTCCACTTTTTTTTGATTAACCGAATATCATTTATATTTTTCATTTATTCTTAACTGTTTGATTAATTTTAATTCCATTTTAATATCTATAGCTTGAACCTCAGAATCTAATTCATTTTTTTCAGATAAATTTCACTGTACCGTTTCGAATAATTCTAATCCATCAAATATGTCGGCTACCAACAGTGAGTATATTTTTGCACAGATATTAATAATTTGACTGTTATTATTTTGATAATTGACAATTAATTTTTGAATTAACAGAAAATAACGAAGTCCAAAAAGTCAAATCAAAAATGCTCACTGTGTGTTGCTATATTCAACAAGGAATACTCGCTTATGAACTTATTAAAATTTATAAAGAATTCGTTGAAAAGTTAGAAGTTACCGTCCAAAATTATCAATCATTCAATATCGATATGGAAAAATTTGAATATATTCAGCAAAAAATGACCGAGTTAGCCAATTCTGATCCAAAACATCAAGACGACTTGAAGGACTATTTAGCGAAATCGGAAGATCTGAAAAGTAATTTGAAAAACCTACAAAAGAGGAGAAAATTAGATCCGCAAAGTCCAATCTACAAGAATTACAAAGATTTGCAACAGAAAATAGTTTCATCAATTTCATGCTGTGGCCGTATTTATAAGACCGACAGTGGTATGTTACGACACATCGATAAAAATCATATGGAAGCCTTCATTGATCCATCGATCGACATATCACCGCAAGAAGCATCATCAGAACCATTACCAGCAACATCACCGCAAGAAGAATCATCAGAACCATTACCATCAACATCACCGCAAGAAGCATCATCAGAACCATTACCAGCAACATCACCGCAAGAAGAATCATCAGAACCATTACCATCAACATCACCGCAAGAAGCATCATCAGAACCATTACCAGCAACATCACCGCAAGAAGAATCATCAGAACCATTACCATCAACATCACCGCAAGAAGCATCATCAGAACCATTACCAGCAACATCATCGCAAGAAGCATCATCAGAACCATTACCATCAACATCATCAGCACCATTGCCCACAGATGATATTCGACCGCCGACACCCGAACCTATGTCTATTTCAAGTTCGGAAGAAGAAACAGATTACGATTCGGATGACTTAATAACAATTACTTGTGACTACGTAGAAGATGAAGAAGACGAAGACGATGATGATGACGATTATACAGCGCCATTTCCATTCTTTGAAAAAGTCAAAAAAAATTTATCAGAGGACGATTACACTGATTTTGCCGAATTAGCGGAATCTGTAATATATAACTTAAATGTAGATAAGGCAAAGCATTCTTCAACAGCAAATTTATTGAAAACCTGGAGCCGAATATTGATAAGAAGAAATCCTCTCTTGAAAAAATATATTGAAAATTTTATCGCTTCAAGATATTATCAACGGCAATATATCAGAAGAATGAACGGTTACATCCAATTTAAAGAATATCAATTTTCGAATTCTGGGCTTCGTTATTATTACGTTCCGGTGAAATCGCTAATCAAGGAATATATTCTCTCAGATCAATTGGTGAAAATAATTCTGGAAGAAAAACGGGACCAACTGCCCCCGTATATCCATAAAAATGATTTCAACAACAAGTTGAGGCTTATGGTGTACGGCGATGAGTTTGGTGTGGCAAATCCCTTGGGAGCATCGAGTGCAAGGCAAAAAATTTACGCATTGTATCTTGATGTTGACAATCATGTCATACCCACCACCAAACTCAGTTCCATTTATGTTTTGATGATATGGCGGTCCCAAGATAGGAAATCGGCTCAAGTCACATACGAAGACATGATGTCTCCTCTCATAGATGACTTGAAAAGTTTGATTCAAAATGGAGTCGAATATAAGGGTACCAAGATACCGGTATGCCTCTCGCATATTCTGGGTATGTTATATTTTGAATGTATCATTTCGAATCCTATAATTAATCTCGTATTTTTGATGACATAGGAGATAACTTAGCCATCGCTGAACTGTTAGGATTCAGCTGTTCATTTGGTCGGTCATTCAGATGCAGATACTGCGGGCAAAGTTATAAAAATATTAAAGAAATCGAAGTTCGACCCCTAACAATAAACAGAGGGTACGAAAAATATGCCTCAGATTTGCAGTCTGTGACTAAGAGCAGCAAATTCCAAAGTTACTACGGAATTAAAAGAAACTCAGCTTTCGCATCTCTGAGTATAAACGTTTATCAACTTTCCCCTCCTGACTGGTTCCACGATGTTCCCGAAGGTAAAATTCTTCTCTAAACTTTTTCTAACATTAAATGTCATTCTTTTTTTACAGGTATCGTGACTAGGATTTTGCCAGCAGTTTTGAAGAAAATATCAAAATTTATCGATTCTGGCAGTATGAAAGAAAGAATTGATGGCCTTAAATTAGTCAACGGGCTAATTACCATCAGTTCCGGCTCCACTATGTTGATCAAGGGGAAAGGATTTCAGAAACTTGAATTCGCTTGTCGCCTCATCGAAATTTTCCCCGAAATTTTGCTTCGACATGATAGGGAATTTGAACTATACTTTAATCTTCGAAAATTCATATACCTGACTTACACTAGTAATCCAGGCGATGCGCAAGAAATCGGGTCAGTTGCTAAATCTCTGGCCCAAAACTGTATCGATGAAGATATCATGTTCCCAAAGATGCATTTCATAACACATTACGGTGAAATGACTGCATTTTATGGATCTTTAATGCGATACAGCACAGAAAAGTATGAGCGAAAGCATGCTTTTCTGAAAGATCTTATTGAGGCATCGAAAAATTATATGAATGTTCCGCAATCGATCCTGAAGCGGCATCAGGCATCGATGCCTTTCTTTGCGGACAGAAAAGATATCGAAGAAGGTTTAGATGGACCATTGTTGGCTAGTGATCGACCGTTTCCATTGAATCACCAAATTGCTAGGGCCCTTTCGAATACAGATGATGAATTTCTGGAGGCTAAAAAGTTCTTCAGAAAAGAAAATAAGATTATTGCAAGCGGAATATTATGGCGAACCACTGAAAACGATGAGAGATGTAACATCCCCAAAATTTCCATCAAATCTCCTAATTATTCAGTGGAACTGAATCAATTATTTTATATAAACAGTTTTATATTCAAAATGGATGGCGCTTACCATTTGAATAACGTAAGCCGAAAATGCAAGACAACTCAAAATAGATCTGAAGCTAACTGACCCTGGATACAAACCAACTCGAAGTATCTGAAGATAACCCTGGATACAAACCAACTCGAAGTATCTGAAGATAACCCTGGATACAAATCAACTCGAAGTATCTGAAGCTATTTTTTTCAAATTACTGAATATAATTCAACTGTTTTTTTTTCATTGTTTATTTGCTCAATTCCTAACTGTTTGATCCATTTTCATCATCATCACATACTGATCCAATCTTTTACTTTTCCATCCTTTTTCATCCTTTCTTTGACTTTTTCCTTTTTCCTTCCTTTATCCTTTTTCATCATCGAAGTATCTGAAACTATCTAAAAATGATCGTATTTAATGGTCAAGAAATCAAGGTATGAAAAGTATTGATTATTAATGATTTATTTAGGATTATCATAACATCTTGGAGTTCCCGAACACTGGATGGTAACGGAAGATCAAACAATGGAATAGATACTGGGTTTGGTGATAATCATTCTGTTGATTCTAACAGAGGTCAAGGTTTTTATGATTCTTTGAGCGCATTATAATCTTTTTAAATTCCAAAACAGGTCAAAACAGTGGCTAATGCAAAGGATAATGATGACAAATTTTATACGAAACAAATTTCATGGTGATGAAAATCAGCAAAATAATGGATTGTTTGAAGAGATTTGTATGAACGCTCCTGGTTTTTTATCATATTTGCCGAGGACATCATGGTTATCGCCCAAAATGATGAAACAATGAACGAAATCGTCACTGATTTTGAAAAGAAATTTCTGACATTGGGCAAATCAGTGATGATCTAGGTATCAATATCATCAACAAAGGTCAATATTTTATTTTAAACCACGACATCATAAAAGAATCAATATAATTGATCACTTTTTAATAACATTATTGTTTAATTCCACAACAGAAAAACAATGCGAATGATCATCATTATTCCATTTTGAAAAAGGGAAGTGTATAAACGATATCAAATACCTGTTTTAATTCTTTCTTATCTCTTTTCGTAACAGCAAATAAGAGAACCGCAACAAATCACTGTTCATGTAATCATAAACAATATGCATGCCTCAAGACAATTTAGCAGTATTCGATGGAATAATTGAAGGCCAAATATCAATTGAATGATCATTCAACGTTGGACAATGGAAAAATCATCTCTACCACTTTGCATGTGTTAATATGCATCAAAAGTTCAACTATTTTTTGATCTCAATTATTAATTGCAAAAATCAATATGTAAATCTAACTCAACACTTCATGCCTGCTCATTGTGTTTTGACCTGAAGTCTGAAAGATCACAAGTTTTATAAATATGATTAAGTTTATCGAAAAATTTCTACATTGCTATCGCTGTTACAAAAATTTTGCAACAATTAATGTAAATAGATTGAAATAATTGCCGACTGATTCAACAAGAAATCTGTGTGAAACACTCGATTAATTGATTCGTTATCATTATTATTTATTATAAAATACATTCATTTTTAATCAAAAACATTTTATTATCATTCAATATCTTATAATTAATCGAAATCAATCAAATCATCAATTCCAATTCTAAATCTTGCTTTTGATTTTTGTCCATCATCTAATTGAATTAGGATTAGATTTTTTTTCTTTTTTAGATCAAGAAATATAATTGATTTTATATAAGTTTCTGTGCTTATTTAATAATAATTCTATTTGAATAATGCAATCTTTTAAGTTTAATTAAATTAAAAAAATTCTTAAATTCAAAATTTGAAAATTGAGATGATTCATAAAGCGCGTATCACAAAAATTCAAATAAATGCGTCAAGGCGCAGCCTCAAATCAAATCGTTGAAAAACTCGTTAAGTTTTCCGATGAAAATGGCCGCCAAAAAAAAGTTCGATTTCTTCGAGAAAAAAATGCTTTTTTTCACTCATCAATTGATTGTGTTTTTTTGAAAAAACAACCAATTTAATAATTATCGATGAATTTGTTTGATCGAATTGCCATTGATTATGATGAAATCTCAGAAAATTTTAACGTTCATATTTTTAGCAAACATAACAATGAGTAAAAATGATTTTCATCAATTTTACATTGAAATTGTGAGTAAATTTTTAATATGGATTTTCATCAATTTTAATCCACTAAAAACTGTATTGACACATCATTTAATCAAGATGATCAATGTTCATTGGATTGGAAAAGACTGAGCTACAACTAAATGATGCAATAATATCACCAGATAATTTATTATTGGTTCATGCACTCAGGTTAAGTTTTCAATAATTTGATTATTAAAGCAATGATTAATTTTTGATTATTTTAATTCGAGTAAATTAGAATTGAATCAAACCAATGTAAGCTTGTTCAATTCAAGAAAATCTGACTAAAGTTTATTCATGAAATACTCAATCACAGATTTCTGAAAATTTGATATCAATAATGTGAGATGTCGATCTAAATTATGGATAAATCAACGAATTGCTTTGAAGGTGATAATTTGAGTTGATTTCCAGCCAAATTTCAAGAATTTAATCTCTGATTTCATATTTACATCAAAACAACGTTTGCTGAAATCATCATTGAAAATTGAAGACTTGTTTCAAACTCGAATGTTGCTTGATTATCGAAAATTCTTGATACAATTGTTGGAGTCAAGATGAACATTGTTTATTAATAGAATTATGTCTGATTGACTTTCTTTGACTCTTCTTCGGATTAGGATTTTGATCTGGCCATTTATTGATTGGGTTTTGACTTTCGCTTTGACTTGGCCATTGTCGATTTTTATCTTTAATCGATTTCAATGTTCATCTTTGTCTTCAATAGTCTGTTCAAAGAATTTCATGATCAATCGTAATTTCAAGTTGAATATAGTTATCAATTTATTCAATGATTTAGCCCACATCACTAATTAATCATTCATATATCATTAAGAAGAAATCATCAGATTATTCAAGTAAGTTGATTTTAATTGAATTGTTCTATTAATCATTTTCTAATTCTCAATCAGGCAAAAATGAAATGAAAATTATTAAAATGCAATGTCAGGTAACCATTCCTATTGTCCTAATTTGTGATTTTGATTCTTCTATTCTTTTTTCAAACTCTAGGCCTCACTTGAATTTTTAATCGATGGTCAAGAAAATTAAGATCATCACTTTGACTTTGAATCAAAGTTTGTGCAAATAATTGAGGTAATCATATTTTTAATTATTTATCATTTTCATTTTTATTTTTTTCATAGAATTTTTGATCATTCCTGAATTTTTTTAAAGAATTATACGAAATAAAGATGGATTCTTTCATGGATGATTCATCAACTGAAGATTCATGAGAATTGATAGTATTGTTTTAGCAAGCAAAAAGCAAGTATAACACTTTTCTGATCATTGAATTAAGCTAATTTTTCCAAATTTTTCATCTTGAATAGGCATATTGAACATACAAGTTCTTTGGGTCAATGGTAATCAATATTATCAATTTTAATTTAAGACTAATTATTGGTTATTTCTTTGAAAAGAAGTTGTTGGCGAATATGCCGATTAAATTTAGCAAATTATTATTCAATATCAATTGGGCAAGCGAATTGAACTTTTTAATTCTTCAATCGGAGATATGAAGGACTTTTAAATGATTAACCATACGAATTGGATGAATCCATGATTCTTATGAATGAAAGCGTAAAATATGGACAATGGACACTAATATTCTTCAAATCAAATGCATATAATCATCCTAAATTCCTATTTAAATCGCATGTCAGCTTCAATCAAGCGATGTTGGTTAAAATACAGCGATAATTATCAATATATTTATGAATATTTTGCGATTATAATCAATTTATAATTTCATTATTTCGATTCGAATAAAATTGATTGAAAACCAATTAAAATTAAGGCCTAATTAATTAAAGCCCTAAAACCCCCCAAAAACCGAGCTGAAAAAAATTTTGATGTTATCGATGGTGTCGATCTCTATCGCTGTCCTCACGTGATTTTGGTCGTTAATAAACGCCTTTCACAATGCTTCCATCGTTGTAACTATTTCAATACAAAAAACAATCGAAAGTTTCGCTAACTATTTTCTATGCTTTTTCTTTTTTTTTATTTTCCTGAGAGTATGACTGAATAATTGCTGGTAATTGTTGAGTTGAATTTACCATTTCAAATTACGATTATTTGTAATTTGTTTTCATTTGTAACAATTTTCTTCCAATTTGTTCTTACCCGTAATCGAAATTCCAAAAAATAATTGAAAATGATTCAAACAATAAATGAATGAATGAATTGAATGTTTGTTTTGATATGTTCAAGCTCGATGAATGGCTATGAAAGACATATATATTTGGCCGAATATGGCCATATTGTAATAATTTCGAAATTGAAAAAAAATTCTTTTGACAAGAATCATAATTTTCAAATTGCAATCTAACCAATATAACCATTCTTATTATTATAATTCGATCAATGATTAATCAAAAAATGTTTACATTGTTCGAACCGAAATTGAAAAAAAAACCTTTTCAAATGAAATATTAAAAATTAATTTTCTTCGTGAAGAAAATGAATATCTGACCATGATAATAATAATAATGATAATCAATCATTTGTGAGCTTGATGATTACACAAAGGTACCTTTGAATCAATGAATAGGTAAATCATTGAATTCAGTTGAATCGATGATCGAAGAATGATCAACCCAAAAAAATGATGAGGATTAAATTGATTGATTGAATTTTGATTAAATTTTGATCATCTTTGATCATTGGCAAAGCGAAAAATCGAAAAAAATTTAAAATCTAAAGTTGAACACTTTTGGCCGACTATTTGGACACCTGTGTGCGTCTTGTTTCGTTTGTTCTGAAATCTCTGAATGATTGGTGCCTACAAAATTATATTTCGTTCAACTCTGCAAAAACGACAGCGATGATTGTAACACGTAAACGGGTATTGAATTATCCGATTATCTACCTAAATGGAAAAACGATTGTTTTTCAGAAGAAAATCAAATATTTGGGAATTATTATTGACTCTAAGTTATTATGGAACGATCATTTGTTGTACGTTCGATCAAAGGCTATATCTATCTACAACGCTCTTAGGAAGAAATTTGGTTCTAATTGGGGTCTGAGTTCAGAAGTTTTGAAAATGATTTATCTAGGTGCTATTGAGCCTCTGATCACATATGCATGTCAGGTGTGGCATTGCGTGTTGAATAAGAAAAAATGGAAGCTATTCATTTTTTCACTACAAAGAATGTTTATTGTTTCTATGATCAAAGGGTACAGAACTGTGTCTTTGGATGCAGCGCTTGTCATCGCCAATGTTTTGCCGATTGATTTAAGAATATCTTATCTTGTAGACATGTATAGAGTCAAACATGAATTAAAAGTTGATCATTTCAACGTACCATTTCAATTACAATTACATTGTTCAAATTACTTTCATCCATCAAAATCATTTAAATTTATCGATTCCACCGAAAATGATTGTCAAAATTATCACAAATATTATGCATACACTGATGGCTCGAAGTTAAATGGACGTGTTGGGTGTGCAGCTGTGATTTTCGAATCAAATGTTAACGAACCGGTAGCAATATTGAAATTCAGGCTCCATGATTCGTGCTCGGTATACCAAGCCGAATTATTTGCTATTCTACAATCAATAAAATGGATTAATGGTCGGAAGGCTTCTGCCAAGATTTTGACCGACTCACACTCTGCCTTGCAAGCTTGTGCTTCTTTTCAAAATGGCGATAAGTTAATACATGAAATTCGAACCCTGATTGAATTCGGTCATGTATGCTTTAAATGGATTCCAGCACACACCGGAATTATTGGTAACGAATTGGCTGACCAAATGGCGAAATTGGCCACGACGGCTGATTTTATTTCGTACAATTATAGTCCATTGTCATTCGCTAAGTCAATATTGAAAAATATCTCGTTTTACAAATGGAATATGCGTTGGAATACTAGTTCAACAGCACTAGTTACAAAAAAATTCTTTCCATCGATCTACGACCGCTTGATGATAAATTTGGTTCCATGTTTCATCAAAACTCAATTTCTTACCGAGCATGGAAAATTTAAATTTTATCTGTATCGACTCGGTTTGACAGATTCGCCGGAGTGTTTCTGCGGACACCCTCGGCAGACGGTGTTCCATTTGCTGGGGGAATGTCCAAGGTTCGCCCTGGATCGACACCGGGTCGGACTGGACTCGCAATCGGTGAACAATGTTCAGATCAGTCAATCCAATCTGATTGCATTGCAAGAACTCATGAAAATAATCTTTGTAAATTTGTAATGTTTTTGTATTTATTTTCTTTGTATTTGATTATTGATTTGTTAGTTTATTTTTTGTTATACCTCTATTAGAATAAGGCATAGAGGTTTGTAAAAAATTTTGTAAAAAAAAAAAACTTTTGGCCGACAGATGGCAGCACTTTGATCTATTTTAGAATTTTCAAATTTTAAAATTTTTCAAAAATTTTCGCGGCAAAAAAAACTGAAAAAACAATTTCCAATAAATCATAAAATATGAAAAATTGATCAAAATTTTATTTGCTTCCATCCCTCATCCTCATATTGAAGAAACATCAATAAAATGTCCATTCTTAACGCTTATGTTATATTGATGATATATTGATCAACGAAATACAGTCTCTGAAGGCGGGAAAAGTTTTCAATTTTCAAAATTAAGGAAAAAAATATGATTTTCTTGAAATTTCCCATCTTTCCCTCAATCCCCTCTCTGAGAAAACACTGATTCTCGCGAAAAACTTTTACCGGGAATTCGGTAAAAAGTTTTCAAAAAAACAAAATTTCCAAAGAATTGCCAAAGAAAAAGACGGGCAATTTTGGCCAAAGAAGAATCGACCGAAAGTCGAATCAAAATTTAATCAAAAAATTCAATAGAAACTTTGCTAAACGACGACAAGCATCAACAACCAAACCATCATCACTCCGAATCAGCCAATTCAGCCAAATAACACTTTAAAAACTTGTAAATTAGATTGTTTCACCGAACTTAACTGATTTTCCGTTGATTCACCAACTGATTCACCGAAGCATATTTCACCAAGTAAAAACTTAAAAACTTTATCTTCGTCGATCGGTAAAATATTTCAAATTGAAAATCATCGAAAATCAATTGTTTTTCCGTGGCGAAGTTGTTCGGCGATTCGAAAGATCATTTTTTATTCATTCATTTTCAGATGGTTCGATCAGATCACTGCACATTTAAACACACAATCACTAACTACCATCAAACTACGATCACCATCATAACTTTTTTTTTGGACCCCAAAAAAAATTGATTGAACAATGATTGATTAAGTTTTTCCTTGAAAAAAAATTATTCGATATTATTGTTTTTAGTATTGGACAAAGTTACGTATTCCAATTGATACGAATTGATTCAATGATCAAGATGTAATTGAACAGTATTGTTGCAGCAGAGCTTTGAAAGTTGTTGTTGCTGCTTGATGTTTGTATGGAACAAAATGTTTTTAGATGTTTTTCAATTTTCCATGTTTCCCGTGTTCCACCATTTTTCCATGCATTTCTCGCGTTTTCCATTGTTTCCAGTGAGTCATGGTATGTCCTGGTATTTCGCAGTGTCTCGATGTTTCCTGGTGTCCATGTGTTTCCAAGTGCCCGTGTGTCCATATGTGGATCCACATATATTCATTCATATGGTCCATGTATGTATTTGTATCGACAATTGTCAAATTCAATTCAAACATTGTCAAATGTTTATTATTATTATGTTTGTATTAATTCATTACGATTGATAATTAATTGATTTTAGAATACTTTTTTTACTTTCGTTTGAATTATATTGAATACAATTGATTTGTATATTTGTATGTAGGTTTGTTTGTCGATTGGAATCGATATAAAAAATAAAATAAAAAAATTCATCAATTACATTTGGATTGGAATTTAGACTTGCACATATTTTCAATGTGTATTGGCTTGTCCGAAAAGTTTTGTTTGAATTTAACATGAAACGCCCATAGAAAATTCTCAAAAACTTTTCGGACAACCCGATGCATTTTTTCATTGTTTGAAATCAAACATTTGAATCGATATTGTTTGAATGGTAAGTCAATGTTATTTTTTCTCATACAAACA
>PQWQ01000081.1:0-11997 GCA_002943765.1 Psoroptes ovis
CCCTTTTACTTTCAATGATTAACAATACCATTGGTATTCTGGCTATTCTGATTGAGTTCTGGTTCTGTTCGATTCCGGCTTAAGTACTCGTGTTTCAAAGTGTTTTTCAAAGGATTCAGGCAAATGAATTCTGCAAAGGATTCTTCTTCTGGCCGATTGTTCCTTGGATTTTGAATCCGAAATTTGAATTCAAATTCAATTTTAGTTCAACTTGTATTTCATTCTCATCATCATATTCAGAATTGAATGAATGATGGTGATGGAACCCATAGAAAACCCATGTAGAAAATCTATAGAAATCTTCCATTCCATCATTTACACAATTTACGCATACCGAACAAACATTCATAACAATTTGTGGTTTATTGCTTCATTTCATTCATTCATTTTGTTTATTCCATTGCCATTGTCATTCATTTTCAATTCAAGCAAACACACACATACACAATATCACTATTATAATGATTTACAAATGATTTAATTTTTTTTTTCAATGAATGAATTGAATTTCATTGAATTTGAATTTTCATTTCATTCATTTGTTCTTTGGTTCTCGTTATTCTCGTTGGTGCATTTGGATATCTGGTGCGTGTATTTTGATTCAATTCATTTCATATTTATTTGCATATTCGGTCTATTATTTATTTACATATTTTTCTCTGTATGTTTTGAAAATATTTACATACACACATATTTTTTACATTAGTTACCATATTCAACTGATTTTTCTTTCGGAAAATTTCGCTTATATTTTTTTTGGGGGGATTGTCCCATAAGTTCTTGCCGTTTTTTAAATTTATTTTCAATTTGAAAATGGCAAGAACTTATGGGACAACCTAATATTATAAATGAATAATATTCAATGGCTTGAATATTCTTGCCCGAATAATTCAATGGTGATTCGCTTGGTGATTGTTGATGATTGTTTATGGAAAATGTAAATCAAGGATACAATTTTGTTTGAATTTCTTATATATTTCCAAACAATACTAAACAACCAACAAAAACAAACGATTATTTCTTGAATATTATGAATTCTTATTCATTTTTTTTTGTTGATTTTAATATTGATTCATCATAATAATAATGGCAATGATAATTTACAATTCTGAATCTTAAATTATGATTGTTGTTGTCGCCGTCGTTGTTATTGAACAATATCGCCTGATGAATGAATGTATGAATTTTGAAATTTCATAATTTCCAGAATTTCATAATTTCATTTGATTTCAAAAATATGATTCATTATTTCTTAGTGTGTGTTTATGTGAATAATGTGTGACTATGAATAATCAACACACACACAAAGAATTGATCGATAATAGTAGTCATAATAATAATAATAATGAAAATTTTGACATAATTCTGTTTTTATTACTGATTACGATTCCGGTTTCTTTTGATGGCCCATACATTGAATCATACATTACATTGAATCGTATATTCGGAGAATATTATTCATTCAAAATATGTCTCTTTCGTATCTTTATATGTGAATGTTTGTATCTGTGTTTGCTTGTATTTCCGTTTCAAATTTATCATTTCGAATGTCTTATGATTCTTACTTACATTGATTATGTGTCTATGAACATTTGAAAACTTGGAAAAAATGTTTTCAATGTTTTTCAAATGTTTAATACATTTCTAAAATCAATTTCAAATATAGATACAATGATTCTGACAATATGAATTCATATTGAACAATAAATCAAAGAATTTTTGAATGAAAAATTTCATTTCATTCCGGTATTGAAAAGTAAATGAATTGAAAAATTCAATTCAATTTTATCATTGAAGTTTCATTAATTTTCAATGAATTTTTTTGTAGATGAATCAAAATTCATTCATTGAATTTACTATCATTTGTCATCGAAAATTTGTTCACTTTCTTCGACTTATTGAATCATTGAAAGAGTTTTGGACAAATCTCGAATCTGAAATACTTCTATGAACCTTTCAAATAATTTTCAAAGGTCATTTTAGTTCGGAATAAAAATATGATTTTTATTGGTTCATTCTTCAAAATGCTCGATGTTTAATGATTTTCAATTCGTATTTCGTTCATTTTTAATTTGACTTTTTTCTTCGATTCTGTTACACGAAATTGAAGAATTCATAGAATCAAAGAAAATCCTAAGAAAAAAATGGAAATCTTCGATTATTGATGATTGAATTATTGATCGAACATAGATCTGTATGGTATGGATGCATCGAATGGATATGTTTGCGAACATATTGTGTGCTTACATGTGTGTTTGTATGAGAAAAAATAACATTGACTTACCATTCAAACAATATCGATTCAAATGTTTGATTTCAAACAATGAAAAAATGCATCGGGTTGTCCGAAAAGTTTTTGAGAATTTTCTATGGGCGTTTCATGTTAAATTCAAACAAAACTTTTCGGACAAGCCAATACACATTGAAAATATGTGCAAGTCTAAATTCCAATCCAAATGTAATTGATGAATTTTTTATTTTATTTTTTATATCGATTCCAATCGACAAACAAACCTACATACAAATATACAAATCAATTGTATTCAATATAATTCAAACGAAAGTAAAAAAAAGTATTCTAAAATCAATTAATTATCAATCGTAATGAATTAATACAAACATAATAATAATAAACATTTGACAATGTTTGAATTGAATTTGACAATTGTCGATACAAATACATACATGGACCATATGAATGAATATATGTGGATCCACATATGGACACACGGGCACTTGGAAACACATGGACACCAGGAAACATCGAGACACTGCGAAATACCAGGACATACCATGACTCACTGGAAACAATGGAAAACGCGAGAAATGCATGGAAAAATGGTGGAACACGGGAAACATGGAAAATTGAAAAACATCTAAAAACATTTTGTTCCATACAAACATCAAGCAGCAACAACAACTTTCAAAGCTCTGCTGCAACAATACTGTTCAATTACATCTTGATCATTGAATCAATTCGTATCAATTGGAATACGTAACTTTGTCCAATACTAAAAACAATAATATCGAATAATTTTTTTCAAGGAAAAACTTAATCAATCATTGTTCAATCAATTTTTTTTGGGGTCCAAAAAAAAAGTTATGATGGTGATCGTAGTTTGATGGTAGTTAGTGATTGTGTGTTTAAATGTGCAGTGATCTGATCGAACCATCTGAAAATGAATGAATAAAAAATGATCTTTCGAATCGCCGAACAACTTCGCCACGGAAAAACAATTGATTTTCGATGATTTTCAATTTGAAATATTTTACCGATCGACGAAGATAAAGTTTTTAAGTTTTTACTTGGTGAAATATGCTTCGGTGAATCAGTTGGTGAATCAACGGAAAATCAGTTAAGTTCGGTGAAACAATCTAATTTACAAGTTTTTAAAGTGTTATTTGGCTGAATTGGCTGATTCGGAGTGATGATGGTTTGGTTGTTGATGCTTGTCGTCGTTTAGCAAAGTTTCTATTGAATTTTTTGATTAAATTTTGATTCGACTTTCGGTCGATTCTTCTTTGGCCAAAATTGCCCGTCTTTTTCTTTGGCAATTCTTTGGAAATTTTGTTTTTTTGAAAACTTTTTACCGAATTCCCGGTAAAAGTTTTTCGCGAGAATCAGTGTTTTCTCAGAGAGGGGATTGAGGGAAAGATGGGAAATTTCAAGAAAATCATATTTTTTTCCTTAATTTTGAAAATTGAAAACTTTTCCCGCCTTCAGAGACTGTATTTCGTTGATCAATATATCATCAATATAACATAAGCGTTAAGAATGGACATTTTATTGATGTTTCTTCAATATGAGGATGAGGGATGGAAGCAAATAAAATTTTGATCAATTTTTCATATTTTATGATTTATTGGAAATTGTTTTTTCAGTTTTTTTTGCCGCGAAAATTTTTGAAAAATTTTAAAATTTGAAAATTCTAAAATAGATCAAAGTGCTGCCATCTGTCGGCCAAAAGTTTTTTTTTTTTACAAAATTTTTTACAAACCTCTATGCCTTATTCTAATAGAGGTATAACAAAAAATAAACTAACAAATCAATAATCAAATACAAAGAAAATAAATACAAAAACATTACAAATTTACAAAGATTATTTTCATGAGTTCTTGCAATGCAATCAGATTGGATTGACTGATCTGAACATTGTTCACCGATTGCGAGTCCAGTCCGACCCGGTGTCGATCCAGGGCGAACCTTGGACATTCCCCCAGCAAATGGAACACCGTCTGCCGAGGGTGTCCGCAGAAACCACTCCGGCGAATCTGTCAAACCGAGTCGATACAGATAAAATTTAAATTTTCCATGCTCGGTAAGAAATTGAGTTTTGATGAAACATGGAACCAAATTTATCATCAAGCGGTCGTAGATCGATGGAAAGAATTTTTTTGTAACTAGTGCTGTTGAACTAGTATTCCAACGCATATTCCATTTGTAAAACGAGATATTTTTCAATATTGACTTAGCGAATGACAATGGACTATAATTGTACGAAATAAAATCAGCCGTCGTGGCCAATTTCGCCATTTGGTCAGCCAATTCGTTACCAATAATTCCGGTGTGTGCTGGAATCCATTTAAAGCATACATGACCGAATTCAATCAGGGTTCGAATTTCATGTATTAACTTATCGCCATTTTGAAAAGAAGCACAAGCTTGCAAGGCAGAGTGTGAGTCGGTCAAAATCTTGGCAGAAGCCTTCCGACCATTAATCCATTTTATTGATTGTAGAATAGCAAATAATTCGGCTTGGTATACCGAGCACGAATCATGGAGCCTGAATTTCAATATTGCTACCGGTTCGTTAACATTTGATTCGAAAATCACAGCTGCACACCCAACACGTCCATTTAACTTCGAGCCATCAGTGTATGCATAATATTTGTGATAATTTTGACAATCATTTTCGGTGGAATCGATAAATTTAAATGATTTTGATGGATGAAAGTAATTTGAACAATGTAATTGTAATTGAAATGGTACGTTGAAATGATCAACTTTTAATTCATGTTTGACTCTATACATGTCTACAAGATAAGATATTCTTAAATCAATCGGCAAAACATTGGCGATGACAAGCGCTGCATCCAAAGACACAGTTCTGTACCCTTTGATCATAGAAACAATAAACATTCTTTGTAGTGAAAAAATGAATAGCTTCCATTTTTTCTTATTCAACACGCAATGCCACACCTGACATGCATATGTGATCAGAGGCTCAATAGCACCTAGATAAATCATTTTCAAAACTTCTGAACTCAGACCCCAATTAGAACCAAATTTCTTCCTAAGAGCGTTGTAGATAGATATAGCCTTTGATCGAACGTACAACAAATGATCGTTCCATAATAACTTAGAGTCAATAATAATTCCCAAATATTTGATTTTCTTCTGAAAAACAATCGTTTTTCCATTTAGGTAGATAATCGGATAATTCAATACCCGTTTACGTGTTACAATCATCGCTGTCGTTTTTGCAGAGTTGAACGAAATATAATTTTGTAGGCACCAATCATTCAGAGATTTCAGAACAAACGAAACAAGACGCACACAGGTGTCCAAATAGTCGGCCAAAAGTGTTCAACTTTAGATTTTAAATTTTTTTCGATTTTTCGCTTTGCCAATGATCAAAGATGATCAAAATTTAATCAAAATTCAATCAATCAATTTAATCCTCATCATTTTTTTGGGTTGATCATTCTTCGATCATCGATTCAACTGAATTCAATGATTTACCTATTCATTGATTCAAAGGTACCTTTGTGTAATCATCAAGCTCACAAATGATTGATTATCATTATTATTATTATCATGGTCAGATATTCATTTTCTTCACGAAGAAAATTAATTTTTAATATTTCATTTGAAAAGGTTTTTTTTTCAATTTCGGTTCGAACAATGTAAACATTTTTTGATTAATCATTGATCGAATTATAATAATAAGAATGGTTATATTGGTTAGATTGCAATTTGAAAATTATGATTCTTGTCAAAAGAATTTTTTTTCAATTTCGAAATTATTACAATATGGCCATATTCGGCCAAATATATATGTCTTTCATAGCCATTCATCGAGCTTGAACATATCAAAACAAACATTCAATTCATTCATTCATTTATTGTTTGAATCATTTTCAATTATTTTTTGGAATTTCGATTACGGGTAAGAACAAATTGGAAGAAAATTGTTACAAATGAAAACAAATTACAAATAATCGTAATTTGAAATGGTAAATTCAACTCAACAATTACCAGCAATTATTCAGTCATATATGATGATGATGATGATGATGATGATGATTATGATCGGTATTGAATTAGTAATTTCGGGTAATTTGTTTTTTATATATATTTCTCTTGTTTCTCGATTATTATTATTTGAAATTATTTGTTTGTATGATTCAATTGTATGTTTCATTATTATTATATGGCAGACAGGACTGAATTGAATGAATGAATCGGAATTAATAAAAATGATTGCCCAAATCATTGATAATTGTAATAATCACGAGAAAATCAAATTATTCAATGTAATTTGTTTCAAATGAGTACATTTCAAATTCAAATTAATAAATGACCATATTGGAACAGGTCATTTCGATTGGTTTTTTGGTGTGTTCTTTAATTTGGCCATTCGGTTGGGCCGTAGCACTGAGCACCGAGGCATCGGCTGGTCATCGAAAACGAATTGAAACCAAATTGGTTCATCGAGATGGAATGGTCATGGAATTTGCTCAAAGTTAATTTCAGAAATTTTATTGATTATCGTCAAAGACTTTGGAAGCACATATTGAATTTTGATTTGGTTTTGGTGAATTTGTGAATGTTTTGACATTCAATTGATTAATTTGGGTGTATTGGATTTGTATCTCTTGAATCTCTTGAATTATCAATTTTTAATTTTTGAAAATTTCGATTTAATCGAACCTTTGAAAACGAATTCAAAGAGATTTTAAGATTTTAAGCCACAATTTATTTGCTATTTTGCATTCGCAAATTTTGCAACGATCGTCGAATACCTGATGCATAATCGTGGTGAACATTTTCAAAATGTTTCAACGCACGATCAACGATAAATTCATAACAATATTGTAAATCCATTGCAATATTATCATGTAAACGTTCACGTTCATCATGATCATATTGAAGATATAATTGTCGTACTTGTGTATAATTATCTTCATCATTCGATTCAAAGCGATCAATATCGGTTGCCGATATTGGCCATCTTGGTTCATTCGAACCAATAGGATCATCACGATTATTATCGAATGAATTTGGCCAATAATTTGGTGCGCCACCATGATTATCATCGGTACGCATTTTACCATCACGAATGGTTGGATCATTCACGGGTATGATTGGTCGATTTACTGGTATTAGGTTTGCATTTACACCGATTCTTTATCGTTTTATGGGGGTAATTTTCGATTATTTTCGAATTCGAATGAAATTATAAAATAAATAAATCAACAAACCTGTAACGATGTGCATCAGCATAAGCAAATACACGTGCCTGCAGCATTTTATCGGGTGAAAATTCGATACCGGGTACACGATTCGATGGACTAAATGCTAGCTGCTCGATATCGACGAAATAATTTCGAGGATTTTCATTCAATGTCAAGCGGCCAACTTCAATGTATGGATAATCATTTTCGGGCCATGTTTTCGTTACATCGAATGGATTAAATTCAAAGTGTTTTGCTTGTTCATATGTCATTATTTGTACCAGCAATGTCCATGATGGATATTCTTTACGTGCAATAGCATCATATAAATCATGACAATTATAATCTGGATCATTGGCAGCCAGCTCGTTGGCTGTTTTTGTATCCAAATTCTTCACACCTTGATTCGAACGCCAATAGAATTTATTATAAAATGGTTCATTTTTATCATTGATCATCTTATAAGTATGCGAACCCCAACCATCCATATGGCGGAAACCATTCGGTATACCTTTATCACTGTACATCCATGTAACTTGATGTAATGATTCAGGATGCAAAGTGAAAAAATCCCATCGGGCATTATAATCCAATAAATTTGTTTGTGGATTACGTTTTTGTGAATGAATAAATCTCATGAAAAAATGTGGATCACGTACAAAAAATACCGGTGTATTATTACCGACTAAATCCCAATTACCTTCTTCCGTATAAAAACGTATAGTAAAACCACGAACATCACGAACAGTATCGGCTGAACCACGTTCACGAACAACGGTCGAAAATCTTGCTGCACAACGTGTACGTTTTCCAACTTGGCTGAACAATGCTGAACGACAATATTTTTGTATTTCGCTGCTGGTCACTTCAAAATAACCAAATGCACCGGTTCCTTTTGCATGTACAACACGTTCCGGTATACGTTCACGATTGAAATGTGCCAATTCTTGTAGATACGGTACATCATCTAGTACCATGGGGCCACGTGGTCCAACAGTAATGACATTACTATAGTCTCCAATACGTCTACCGGCTGCTGTCGTAATGTATTGTGGCTAAAATTCAATTTCAAAAATTCAAACATCCAAAGCAATAAAATACCGAATTTAAAATTAATCAAACGAACCACAAATGGTCATGCATACCTTTTGTCCTTGATGTTCTTTAGCAAATTGTCTCAGCTGATCAGCTCCAGGGTCTTTGGCCGGAAAATAACTGACATTGTTTGGTTCCGCCATTATCGTTATTTGATTGAATTTGGTCAATTTTAAATATTTTAAATCTCGAATCATTTACGATCGAAACGATCAAAAATCAATCGATTTATATATCATTATCGGCATCAGTTGTGGCACCATTATAAGCGGTTGTAGCACCAGCATCAGCCACAGCTGCATCAGCATCAGCAGTTGTGGCACCATTATCAGCAGTCGTAGCATCGTCGGCGGCAGCCGAGACATCGAAGACAAATCAATGATCACTGATCAATTGGACAAGCGGATATCGATCACCGACAAACATATTTATGCCCACAAACATATATGTTTCTCTGTAAATACAATAAAAATTTATTCATTTATTTATATTCAATCATTTCAGACATTGAACAAATATTAAACAAATCATTATTATTATTATTATTTTATGGACCTTTATTGATCATTGTTTGATTGACCATTGGTAAAAATAATGATAATAATAAATATTCATTTTTATGACATTTCACTCTCTCCCGAATTAAATTAAATTTAATTCAATTCAATTTAATGGTTTTTATTGAATTTTTTTTTCAGCTCAAATTTTATTGTATTTGATTGTTGTGTTGTGTTGTTGTGTGTGAAAATATTATCATTAATTTTTCAAATGTTGGACGATATTGGAATCTATTTGAAAATTCCGATTGATTTTTTATGATCGTTGACCATAATAATAACGATAACGATAATAATAATGATATCATCATTATCGTCATTATTACCATTTGACGCCCAATCATTATTATTATTTTTGTTTTTGCTTTGTTTTGTTAATATTCTTATTGGCTAACGATATAATATGATAAACAAGACTTCGCCCTTTGCTATTCAAGCAAATATCAAATAAAATCAATAGATTCAATCAATCTATTTCGATCGATCGATTGATTATGTGGATGATTTTCATTTGCTTCGAGGTTTATTTATTTTTCTATTTGAAAAATTGCAAAAATTGTTTGATCATTGATTCATTGATCAATTGGATTGAAAGAAACAATATGTGGTGACCATATGGTGACCATTGATTGAATCAATTATCAAAGGATTTGATTCAATCAACCTGATCGATTAATTAATTTCATAATAAATTATTAATTGACGATCACGATGACTAGACACTGGTCATAATGGCCAGAAACTGATCATAATTAGCATAATTATTGATAATTATCATTATGAAAAACATCATTGAGCCGTAATTTCATGCAAATGAATCTGAAATGCGATTAATTTGACTTGTATTTGCACCATCTGAAACAAATAAACAAAAAGAACAAACAATTAATCTCATAATACTCAATTGAATTATCGATAAATGTTTATTGTTTGTTCATTTGTTAATTTAATAATTGGCTTGTTTGTTTATTATTTGTTTATCCGATCCAAAATCGAAAAAAATGAAATTATCTTTTCACATGTTCACAATGCTTTCATTCCATTCATTCATTCATTCATTCACACATCCATCCATGAATTGATTCATATTCAAAGATCAATAATCAAATTCATTATCAATGAGCGAAATGAAATAATCAAATCATTGCTTGTGAATAAGCTTTTAAAAGCATCATTCATTCATTCATTCATTATTCGATCCGATTATCAATAAAACAAAATAATAGTTCAGACTAAATAATGATAATTAGATCAAATGATTCAAATACATTTTCGAAAAAAATTGGTCAATGAATTCAAATATGAATTCATTCAATTTTCCCGAAATGACTTCAGGGCAAATAACAATTCGGGTTAATGGCATCAAATTATCGTGCAAACAAACACATAATCGAATGTACCAAAATGAAAATCATTGAAAATCATGAGGAAAATTGGGGAAACAATAAAGGAATATTGATCGTTGAAATAAATGTAAATGGAAATGGATGATGAACCTAAAAAGAAAATTTAAAATTCATAATGCATGCAAAATACATGTGTCCAAAAAGTTTTGGCCGATTTTCAATGGGCGCTTTCATTGTTTGATGCGAGAAAACTTTTCGGACAGGCTCCGAAATATTTCAATCGATTATTTCTTCGGGAAAATGCATTTTCCTTCAAATTACAATTCAAATTCATGAAATTACAATTCAAATTAAATGATAATTGGTGAAATGTTAAAACGGAATGAATTTGAATGAATTTGAACAATTTTCAAAACAATCGTAGATATGAATGGAAAAACACATTTAATGTCTGCAAATGATGATCGGGAAGCATTACATAATGATAATTTACCATTTTCCAATTTACCAATTGGAAAATAATCATTGAAAACGACTTGAAAATTTTCAATCGTTGAAATTACGATCCAAGGCAATCATATGAAATTGTCAAGGATCGAGAATTTCGATTGTGTCAAAATCACAATCACACGACACTGACTGAATTGATTTTGTTCAATTGTCGCAATTGACAACAAACCAAAAACAACACAAGCAAATTCATGTTTCAAACATGTTTTTTTTTGGCTTCGATATGAATTGTTTTTTGGTCGAAAATATTCAAATTATGAATACAATAACCAAATGATTTCGTATATCATTCATAATTTGTCAAATTGAATTTGATTTCATTTTTTTGAAAAAAAAATTTTCGATTCACTGAATCTTTGGTGTTTGGTGTTCTTGGAGCATCCAAGGACAGAGACATTGTTCGGAGAACGAGGAGAATTCATCGGGAACATGCGAATTCACTGGGAGCAATGATTTGCTCGGGAACATCGTCGGCAACGATCCCCAAGAATTTCTGGGGCTGTCGGAGATAATTTCGGCCATGAATTCATCGAATTCTCTGATTCAATGATTCAATGATTCAATGATTCAGTGATTCAATGATCATGTAATGGATTCGTGTATGGTACGAGTGAATAATCAAATGGAGGGGTGGAAAAAATTTGTAACAATTTAAAATTGAATTTTGGCCCTGAAAAGGCCCCAAAAAGATGAATAATAAATTGTAAAATTGAATAAATTTTCAAATGATTCAATTGTGTCATTTATTCGTTTGGTTTTGTGTCTGCTGTTTTGCCGTTGTGAATGAATAATCAATCATTAAATATGTCGAATATCATTTATATGATTGAATGGATGAATGGTTAAATGGCTA
Organism: Psoroptes ovis; assembly: GCA_002943765.1. Lineage (NCBI taxonomy): Eukaryota > Metazoa > Arthropoda > Arachnida > Sarcoptiformes > Psoroptidae > Psoroptes > Psoroptes ovis. The sequence goes on from PQWQ01000081.1 coordinate 11,820, forward strand.
AATGGTTGAATGGATTGATGATTGAATATGTAAAGAGGCAGAAACAAATGAACAGTGGGAGTGATATTAATATGAAGATGGTCTATTGAACGAGGCAAAGACCCACGCCGTTGAGGGTGGCAAATTGAAAAGATGGAAAGGGTTGTTAATGGGTGTGATCGTAAGGCAAGTTATGGGG
>PQWQ01000065.1:0-10959 GCA_002943765.1 Psoroptes ovis
CTTAATCAGATTTCCTGTTATTCCATTTCTCGGTGGTACCATCGTATCGGAACAATTATAACCATATATCAAATGATTTGGGGTTAAGATGTATGATTCGGTGTGAACCAAAGGACGTCTATTCATACGCGATTGTATTTCATACAGAACTAATTTCATTTGTTTGCTTGAGATTTTACGTTGCCAAACGATGCTTTTAAATGCTCTTTTCATCGTCTTAATTAATGCTTCATAAAATCCACCACGGAATGGTGCGCCGGGAGTTATGAATCGCCAATCAAACCTTTCCCGCATGATTCTGAACGATTCGTTGAAAAGGCGTCCCAGTCTTTTCAAATTCGGGCCATTGTCAGAAAAGACGACTAATGGTCGTATTCAGTGCGGCAAATATCCGAAATGCGTCGCATATTTCTTCTGCGGTTGCTTTTTCGACGATTTCAAAATGGACAGCTCGCGTTACACAACATGTAAAGATGATTCCAATCGTTTTCGGCTCTGTTTTTAATTCAAATAAATCTATACCAATATTCTCAAACGGTTTGCTACGATTAAGTCGTTCTCTTGGTGGATTTCCTTTGAAGACCTCCAAGGCTTTAGCGGTTATTTGTTTGCAATGGCTACAATTATGTTTAATTTTTTTCATTAATCGTCGTGCTCCAGGGATGAAATACATCATTCTTAAATTCGTCAATGAATATTCCACTGAACCATGCCCATCTTCATCGTGTAAGTGTTTTAAAAACGCAATCGTAAATTTACAATTCGGTAAAACAATCGGGTATTTTTCATCATAATCTAATTCAGCTTGTTCCAACCTGGTCAGACATCGTACCACATTATTTTCGTCATTGAATAATCGATAATTCGATTTAAATTCATCGTCGATGTAGCATTGTTGATTAATCTTGATCAATATAGTGAGTTCGTTTATCTTTGTCGATCGAATATTTCCACTGGTCATCTTGTTCGCTAATATATTTTATCCATTCATTGTACGTTAAGTTTTGATTCAAATTCACGCCTTTGACGCTGTCACATTTTTCATTTGGTTTGTCACTGGTTTGAATTATGCCAATGGTTACGTTTTCTCCCAACATTTCCGTGATATTGATATGATGAATATCATATAATTTTTTGTGGCAACGCCTCTTGTGAATGCATCTGCAGGATTTTGTTTGCCGGATATGTGTCTAATATTGATTATCTTCGATCGAATGTTGTACAAATGTACTGCCACGGGAAACGGATACTTTATTAATATCGTCTGTCAATCGATTGATGTTATCCATGCTATCTGACCATAACACAATAGATCTAGGTTTAAGAATTTCGGTCAAGTTGTATCCAATGTTGGCTCCCCAATTCAACGCCAATAATTCGCCGCTCACTATTTTCCGTGGTTTAATTAATTTCGATTTTGCAAATATCAACGTGGTTTCCTCGCCATTACTTAGATAACATGCGACACCTATTGCATACTGATTGGCATCTACAAATATCAATAAATCGAATTCTTCAACTGTCTGATTAAAGATTCTGCGATTAAATTTAAATTCTTTGATCAATTGTAAATCATTTATTATCAAATTGGCTTTACGTAATAATTTCGGTTCTAATGGAGTGTCCCAATCATAACCCGCGTTCCAACATTCATGAATCAACAACTTCATTTTCAATGTTGATGCCAATACGAAACCGAATGGATCATAGATTGATGCATAGTATTGTAACAATTTACGCTTAGTAATTTCACCTTGTTCATTAAAATCGGGAATATCTATTTTCATGTTGTCATCTTCAGTCCATTCGATACCCAATACTTTGGTTTCAGCTAATCGATCATTCCATGATAAATTCAATTCTAAATCTGATGTACGCCATTTTCGTAACTCCATGGATGCATCATTAAATATGACTTGATCAATTTCTCAATACTCAATGAATCTTTCGCTGACATAACCAAGTCATCAACATATAAACCATTCCTAATCGCCTCGACTGTTTGTGGAAACCTATTTTCGTATTTTTTCAAATGATGATAAATTACTGCATAAAGAATAAAAGGGCTTGAAGATAGACCGAACGGTAAACGATTAAATTGGTAACACACAAGTTTGTTGCATTGAGTTATCCACAAAAATTTAACAAATTTCTTATGTTCATTTTGTATCATTACGTTATGGAATGCAGATTTAATGTCACTGATCACAGCAATCGATTGTAATCGGAAAAAATAAATGATCTAATTATCTGCCACGAAGTCACAATATTGTGCTTTGTTTAGCGGCTTAATACCACTTGAAGCATTAAATACCATTCTTAACTTCGTTGTATTTTTATCACTACGTGTCACCACAAAGTGTGGCATATGGTATCCTTCGGCTGGCTTCAAGGCTGTTTGTTCAATAATTTGATTTTCTTCCATTTCACCTATCAACGCTTGATATTGTTGTCGTCGTTCATCATTCATTCGCTTCACCATATTTTCAACTTGTCTTTTTGCTGTTTCAAAATTTGTATCGACTTCTACATTGGGTATGAACGGGAGCTTTACCACATATCGTTTTAAATCTTCATCATATTTCATTTGTTCACTATTGCAATAATCATTTAAGAACTTGGCCATCGCTTTCTGATCTTCAGATTCTACATCAATATCTAAAATAGCGTCATTTCTGGTAACTGATGCACATTCAATAATACGTTTACATTTGCTGTTACGCCATAAACAACCCCTCCAAGGGTTGTGCGTTTTGCCATTATCTCTTCATTGATTCGTTTTTCTTCTGTATGTTGTAATCGATTAATGTTGTCAAGGCCCACAAGTATTTCAACTGGTTGTTGTTCATCGATAAAGTCAATATTTTCACTTTGTAATATCTTTTGATTTTCTTTATTCATACATTCGAAATGTAATTGATCAATTTTGTCATTTAAACGAAATTCCAAATCTTTATACGACCCATCCCAGACAGGAAGCGATAAATTTACTTTGTAATGACCTGCTGAAGTAGGTTTCGACTTGCTTAATGTATCCATAAAAATTGGTTCAGCTCGATATGTTGATAAATTCAATTTATTTATCAATGCTGGTGCAATAAATGATGTTCCGGCTCCCTCATCAAATACTATTCTTACTTTGTGTCCATTTATCTTGGTGGTCAATGTCTTGTGAAGACTTTTCGCATTCGTGCTCAATAACGCTGTGCTATTTGACGCTGAATCACTCGAAGCTGATGTTGTTGGCATTGTCATTATTAAATTTTCTGACGTGGTTGGTTTCATTACGTTTTCACGGAAGCATACATGCGTTTGATGATTGTAATTACATTTTTTGCACCTATACGATCCTTGACAATCTCGACTTGTGTGTCCGCCATTACCACACTTGAAGCATAATCGATTTTGTACCATGAATCGTCTTTTCTCATCAGCGGTTAATGTACACCTCTCGGACTCGTGTTGACCATCTGAGAAGAAACACATATTATCTTGTGTCGCAACCATAACATTACTTGATCTAGTATTACCAGTGACTTTCGATTTGTCTCTTTGAACATACGGATTTGAAATGAATCTGGCAGTAATTGCTTGCTTTCGGCTCAGTCCTCGTCTCAAATACTCTTCAATATGTGTAAGATTTAATTCCTCATCGTGACCAATATGTTGATGATGTGTTTCGTCAATTTTGGTCATAACAAATGTTGCTAAATGATAATCTTCGTTCTGTAAGTTGGTAACATTGAGCGTGTCGATGACTGAAATCACTACTTCCAACAATAATTCGTAATCTTTTAATTGTGGTCGAAAAGACAAGAATGGTGCATTCTGTATTTTTCGTGTTAACGCTGGTATTATTTGATGTCGACAACCATAATGTTTATCTAATACACTCAAAACTTCGTCCATTCTCGGATTCCTTCTGTCGATGCGATTCAATAAATATCGGTGATTAACCGGCAGTAAATCTTGAATTTCTTTCAATTTATTTTTTCCACCATCAATTTCGGGATTGTCAATGATATAATGTTCTATATCTTCTCTAAACTTTTGATATTCAATAGGATCACCTGAAAATTTTTGAATTTGTTTTGGTTGAACTCTCACAGCTCCTGGTCGAGGTTGGTATCGCATTTGTTGCCAGACATTGAAATTATTATTGTTATTGAGATTAGCATTGTCATTAAACATCTGTTCGTGATTTGGTGTACTTGTTCTTCTATTTTGATGAGTTGCGAATGAACCATTAAAATTTGAGCAGGTTATAAAGGCTTCCATTTGTTCAAATCGTTCAATTAATTTTATATGATCTTCGTTTATGTTCGGATATATACATTGAATAGTTTTGATCTGTTTTACAGCTTCTTGAACTTCTTTAATTTGATTTCTATCGTTATTCTGTTCAATATTTTTTATGCCATCTCGTACTGTTTGTATAGTTTTTACGTACGAAAATATGATATCTATTCCACTTTTTCTACTCATCAATTGTTGAACCAATTCGTCTTTTTTAGCTGTTAACATCTCGGCTGTGAAATCACAATATTCTTGATGAAGTTGTTCAATCTCTTTTATATCAATATCGTATTTTCTTCTGAACACATTGAATTCCGTTATGTCGATTTTTCTCATCAATTCCTTTGTTCGTATTTCATCATCATCAATAACGGAATGGTTTGTTTTCTTTTTTCTGCTCATGTTTGTTGACAATATCTGTTTGTACACAATGTGATCGAGTAACTTTACCAATTGAAACTTATTATACGCGGTGAGCTTGTGGTAGTTGGTGCTGATAACGAGTGGAAACAATAAGTTAATCATTTATTTATCAAATTAAACAAAAATACTTAATGTGAACAAATTAAAAAACACAATCATTTAGACACATTTTCATTGAGCATTTCGTTTCATATTAACATTTTAACATCATTTTTCTTTCTTAAAAAACAACTTGAAAAATAAACATACTAATGTGGCGTTTTTATACTTTTTTTTTTTTTTTTTTTTCGATCACTGTCATCGGTCAATATTTTCACCAAAATTATCATTATTTACTGTTCACTTTTTTTTGTTTGAAGATTCACTATCCATGTGTTTGTGCTATTCTTTGATATTTTTCAACATTTGTACACTATACAAGTGATTAAATGACAAAATATCTTTATTTTTTTTTTCATTTCTATGCACTTTAATATGTTGTTAGTGGAAGTCTTATAAAATTCTTCGAAAAAAATTTTTTTGAAATTCTTGATGAGAATTAAATTTCAAATAATAAGAAAACAAAAAAAAAAAAAAAAATATTAAATTCTTTGTTTGTTTGTTTTGTGTTTTAACATTTTTTTTAAATTCTTGAATTTTTCCTCAATTTCAAAAAAGAGAAAAGTAGTTTAAACAAAGAAAGAAAATTATCGAAATTCTTCAAATAAAAATGGAATCTGTAACCGATTACATGTTTGAAAAAAGAATGAGTCAAAATGAAAATCTTTTCACTGGAAATTTTTTTCTTCAAGTAAATCATAAATTGATCAAAAATTTCAATTTCAAAATTTTTAATAAACAAAAACAAATATTTCACTTTCATGCGAAATAAAAGTTTAATTGTTTTGAAGAAATATTTTTTTTGTCATGAAATTTTGTCATTTCGTAATCGTGTTTTTTCATGAGCACTCATAGCTATATTAGTGAATGTACTGTGTTTGTTTATTTTTCAGTTTGCACAAATAAAATACTTGAAAATATTATGATGCTTGAAACAATCATTCGATTATGTTCATAACAATAATAATGGAATGTTGAAATAAATAATTGGTGTACGTCCTTTGTGAATAGAACCCTTTAATCCCCGCCTTTTTCAAATTTCAAATTTTATGTATTCTAACGACTTTTAATAAAATATAACGATCATTCGTTTTACAACGGCTAACATGGTAGCAGAGCCTAAATTGACTGAAAATTAACGAATTTTTTGATTTTGTGATTGTGAATTAATTGATTTTAACTGATTGTCAATTAATTAAGTGAATAATTATAATTAAGATTGTTATTTAAGTTTGTTTAACAAATAATATCGACAAAATGATTGAAATTGATACGATTATGATGCAGTCACAGAATGTTAAAATGTCAAAATTCAACGGTAAAAATTACAAATCTTGGTTATCAGACATGAAGCTGTGGTGTACGATTAATGGCAAAGCTGATTTACTTGAGGTAAATTTGTGTGATGCTAATGACTCGAATATAGAACAATTAAAATCATTGGCTGCTTTTATTACGTTCATGATTGATCCGGATTTACGTGATTTGGTCAAAGATACATCGATCCCTAATGAAATAATTGATTTGTTGGAAAGAAGATTTAATAAAATTAATCAAGCTAGAAGTGCCCGATTATTTTTCGAATTGAATGATATGAAAATGAATGTAAGTGATGATCCAAATATATTTTTGGCGAAATTTGATATCAAACGTCAAGAATTGTGTAATACCGGTACAATTATGGTCGAGGCTATCTGGATTAGTATCTTGTTGCGAGCATTGCCAATCGAATATAATAAAATCAAAGAAGATATTTTTGATCAATTGGAAGTAAACGAACTCACATATGATATTGCCAGAGATCTAATTGTTAGTAAATGTTTAAGACGACAAAGAAAAGAGTGTTCAAAAATCGAATGAAACTTGTCTTTGTGTTACCGATCGAAATATAAGAAAGAATCAATTGATTCCGAAATGTTATGATTGTGGCAAACTGGGACATGTTGCTGTTTGGTGCCCATTTAAACCTGACATGACATCAAATGATTTTCAAAAATGTAATAACAGAATTAAGTCGAGAAGATTTATCGAATGTGAAACTAGTAATAATATCAATAATAGTAATAACGACAACGTTAATAATGAGTCAAAGGTTGAAAATGAAATGAAAAAAGACTTGGTTCTTACTGTGGTAGACAAAGTTGATGAAATGGATAATAATTATGAATCGAAATTTGCGTTGATTGCAACGAATAAAGAGAAATCAATGTTGTGGCATAAAAGATTAGGTCATCCAGGTAGTGAAAAATTGTCAAGAATTTTCTCAACATCTGTACCATTAATCAATTGTTCTGAATGTAAAATGTCAAAATGTGTTCGTAAATCACATCCATCACGGTTTGAAAAATTTCATTTTATGCAAAGAATAAGTGCAGATGTAATTGGACCATTGAAAGAATCGATATCTGGTTGTGTTTATGTATTGAATCTGGTGGAACATCATTCGTCGTATGGTATGGTGTATCCAATGAAGACTAAGAGTGAAGCGGTTAAGTACGTGATCGAATTCATTGATTTTTGTGAAAATCAAACTGGGCGTAAATTGAAAGAATTTCTTTCTGACAATGGGTCAGAATTTGTTAATCAGCAACTGCAGTATCATCTGAAGAAGAAAGGAATTTTGTTCTGTACCACAACGCCACATACATCGGCACAAAATGGTAAAATCGAAAGAAGAAACAGAACCATCATTGATTGTGCCAGAACCATGATCAACAACGCAAAGATGCCTGAAGAATATTGGCCAACAGCAGTAAGAACAGCAAATTATCTGATTAACAGATGGCCAACGAAATCAAATATAGTCCCGTACGAGAAATTCTTCAGAGGTAGTGTTAAGTATGGACATCTAAAAGTGTTTGGATGTCTAGCTTATTACAGAATGAATGATACAATGATCGCATCCAAATTTAATCAGCGAGGACAGAAATGTGTTTTTGTTGGTTATACCGAAACAACCAAAATTATTGGTTATTAGATCCAAAAACCAATAAAACATTCAAGGCATGCGATGTAGATTTTGATGAAAATATTATGGGATTCCCGGCGATTATGAATGAAAAGAAAGAAACTGGTATCATGAATGAAGCAAGAGTAATGAATGTAGAAACGAATGTACCAGTACCAAAGAATTATGAACAAGCTATGAAATCGAATGATAATGATAAGTGGCAACTGGCGATGGATAAAGAGATGAATGAGCTGACCCAGAAGGGTGTTTATAAAGTTGTGGGTCAGCTTCCTTTATCCGGAATGAAACCATTAACAACCAAATGGGTGTACGCCAGAAAATCAGATGGAAGATATAAAGCTAGGTGTGTTGTACGAGGTTTTGAACAATATAATAGTGGAACACATTTGCACCTACGCTAAGAATGTCGACGCTTTTGACCACCTTAACGTACGCGTTGACTAGAAAGATGAAGATCAGACAATTTGATATATCAACAGCGTTTCTAAACTCAAGATTAGAAAGTGAAATTTATGTTGTACCGCCGAAAGGTGTTACGGATAAATTTTGGAAGTTGGAGAAGGCGCTGTATGGTTTGAAAGAAGCGCCACGAAGATGGTATGAAACGCTTAGTAATTTTCTGATTGAATGTTGTAAGCTGAAACAATCGTTGGTTCGATTGTGCAATTAGGAGAGTCACCAGTTTTGTGGTCATCAAAGAAACAATTAAGGATGCCGCATTCATCATGCGAGGCAGAACTAAATGCTGCTCTGTCCACCTGGCGACTGGCAAGACCGATCCAGCAATTATTGTTAGAATTGAAAATCAACGCTGACTTGAAATTAATGATTGACAGTAGAGCAGCGAAAGCCATTTTAGACAATAATGAGTTCAAACAATCCGGCTATTTTGAGTACGATAAGAAATTATTAGTACAAGAATTTAGCGAAGAAAATAATGAAATAATCAAGGTACCATCGGCTGAACAACTTGCTGATATGTTGACAAAGCCTTTAGGCAAAATAAAAATTGAGAATTTTCGTGGACGTACGCCAATTAGAAGGGTGTGTTGAAATAAATAATTGGTGTACGTCCTTTGTGAATAGAACCCTTTAATCCCCGCCTTTTTCAAATTTCAAATTTTATGTATTCTAACGACTTTTAATAAAATATAACGATCATTCGTTTTACAACGGCTAACAATGGAAAGGCTCGCAATGATAGCACTTCAAGTCAAGATATATATTTGATTTTCAAAATGATAATTATTAATAATGAAAATATTCGCTTCAATCGTACATACATCATATTTATTGTCATATTTATCAATATTTCGAGAAAAAAATTGATTCAAATATATTCATGAATAAATTTTTTAGATACTTTTCATGATTATGAATGGCATTTTATGAAGATGTAAATTTAAAATTTTTAATCGGATCATTTCATTCAAACAATGCCATTTCAAATGCATAATTATACAATATGGAAACAATAAAACCCGATTTTTTTTTTTTTTTTTTTTTGATGCATTCTGATAAGATTATTAGTGTTTCAATGTTGTTCATGTTTAATCTCATTCATTCTCGTTCATTGTATGCTCACATTTTCGACAATTATTTTTCAAGAATCATTTTAAAAAAAATTCTTGAAAAAATTAAATTAACATGATTATTATTAGGGCACTTGTAACGAAATTGATAGACATATTTATTGGGAATATTGATAATTCCTTCATAAAAAAAATGAGAAATGTTGTTACATTTTCAATTCTAATGGCAAATGTTTTAAATGTCAAATTATTGGGAAAAATGAAAATTTTATTGGGAAAAATGAAAATTTTTTCATTCTGATGATAACCCTTCATGAATTCATTCTATGACTCTGAAATTTCATTCAAGGTATTCATAATCCAATCCAAAAAATGTCCATAAAAATCGAAATAATTATTTTAATACTTCAATATCTTGATATTGATTCAACGAATTATAATTTATAATTAAAAATTATTGTTTTCAATTTCAATCAAATCACGCCAACCTTAAAAACAATAATAATCCACTATTGAAAATTGTTTATTATTTACAATAATTTCCAAAATGAAATTCACCACAATAATAATAACAATTGCTTGAAAATAAATAATTTCATTACATTTTCTACTTTGAAAAAAAATTCAATCAAAAGAAATTCCATCTTATTATCTATATAATGCTCTTAGAGACAAGTGAAAACAAAAAACTTATCATTTAATTAGAAATAATAAAAATAATCAGCTAAATAAAAATTCCAAAGAAAATATAACAAGAAGAGAATCACACTGAAAATAATCCGAAAAACAAATTCCAACTAAATAATAATCATTATAATGATGCCAATATGAACGAATCGAGAATTATTTCATCTGATTTCATCGTTCATTTTTGAATCACGTTCAATAGCTTAATTCTATTGATTCGTTTTGCTTAAAATTTCATGAAATTTCGACTCTTGTTTGATTTGAAAGTGACCCTTGATTGGAGAAAAGTAAATCTGATAAGAAAAAAAACTAAACTTAACAACAATAATAATTTATGTTAAACATTAATCACTGACAAATAATGATGGATTGGAAAAATGCTGAAGAAATCACATGTTTATTTTCAAAGTTTTTTTTTCTGAAAAATAAATTTCATCAGTTTGTTCATTTTTTATTATTTTTGTTTCGTTTTTCTATCCAGTTTTATCTGATATTAATTAAAAATTTATATCGAATTATGTGATATATGAATTCTATAAAATCCAAAAAATAATTCAAAACATATAAAATATCGCTGCACACATGGACATTTTCACAATGGAAAATAATTTCATTTCATTTTATTTTATGTTTTGTTTTGCTTCAATAATTTTTCAAATAATTAATGTTTTTTTCCTGCTTTTTCAATGATTGAAACAATTTTTTAAAAAGAATTCCCATCATATATTTGATCTAGTATCAGACACACGCAGACCCGAAAAAAGCATCCAAAATCTATCAATCATCATCATCATCATCCAAAATATTGAATGTCGAAAAGAGCATCTCAAGAGAATTGTTAATTTTTTTCTCTCCGAATTAACATGTGAACTTTTATTTGAAAATAACTTTTTTTTTTTTTTGGTCTTGGTCAAAAATGTCGATTTCACCATTCGAAATTTAAATGGTAAT